>OY728150.1:970180724-970527339 GCA_963277665.1 Viscum album
CCACAGCGTGGACACAGTAAGTCGTATGTATGCACGCGCAGTGCTTTCATTTTTCATAGGATTGGTAAAAGGTGGAATATGGTTGTCCCATAATCATAATAAAATATAAGCATAAATATTATATTATATTTATTATTTTATTTTGTAAAAAACACATTAAAATTAAGTATAATAAGAAAATAACTTGATTAAGTTGCTAAAAATGATTACTTATTCTTCAGCAGACTTCCTTAAGATATCTTCTTATAGGATTTGGGTTTCGTATTTATGACAGAAAATTACCCCCATAACATGGATAAGTATTTTTATAATATAAATGGATAGGTTATTTTATATATATAAGGATAAATTTTGTGTGAATAAGTGAAGTAATGAGTGCCCTTTTATAATTGAGGCGATATGCACTTTTGGAAACTCTCAAAATATTAAATTAATATAAATTATTTTCAATTAAAAATGGATCAAAAATGATTTATTTAAAATATAATATGATTATGGGTCTAAATAATCTCATATAATAATTTTTAGACAACTTTATTTTACATTCATACCCTTATATTTGGATTTTAGCCATTATTTATTCCCTTTAATTCTCACTGTGACAACATGGATATTTACGCTTTGATGGTTAATATATTTACTATAAAATCACAAAAAACCCTTAAATAGATCATTTATGAAATTTTCAACCTTATCCAAATCATTTGGACAAATTTAAGATATTTAGTAATTTTATATTATTTATTTTAAAATATCATTAATATCAATTTTGACACCATTTATTACCTTGACTTTCAAAAATATCAAGAAAACAAGCTAACTTTGAACCAAATATTTTATTCTATCCATATGATGAAACTATAATATATAAAATTATTTTATTACATTAGTTATCTAAAATTATATTTACTTTAATATTTTTAATAACATTTATTTCATATTTCCATTAATGTAGTGATTAATGCATTAGCGTTGTATAAACATTTAAGGTAATTATTTATTTACTAAAAATTATAAAATAAATTAAAATTATGTAGATAAATATTTAATATTTAAAAATAATATTTATTTTCTAAAATATCTTCCGGTTAACCCTATATTTATAATATTATACTTATTAAAAGTGTGATTGTGACATTTTGTCACTTTCTTTAATTTTAATAATATTTATGTCATTTTCAAAGAAAAGTGTCCATTAAACGATTAAATTTATAATATTAGGTGTTAATATTTGAATTTAATTCATACAATATGATTTTTTAATGTGATAGGGCGATTTTTTAGTCCTTACCATTTCACTTTTAAACTAAATTACCCAATTTACCCATTACTGTGGTAATAAAAATTACCAAGGTTACAATTCATATTGACCAAAAATAAAAGGGGATATTTAATGAATTTTTACCTTATGAATCCAAATATTAAATCCATTTTTCAAAATTAAAAACAAATATTTTTAGTACTTAATTTAAAATTAAACCGACAAAATGCAATAAAAAATAGTTTTTCCGAAAAAAGACCTATTAAATATAAAAATGTTTTTATACCAAATTAAACAATAAAATTGATTCCAATAAAATTAATTGTATTATTAATAATATAATATAAATATTCTTACTTTTAAAACAACATAAAATATAAATTTTAAATGGTTGATATAAAAATACAGTTTTCAATAAAAATGGTATTTTTACTATTTACTAGAAAATAAATAATTTCTAAAAAATACCAAAAATTCAACCTAAGATAATTTTTACATTAATATTTTAAAAATTATTTTTATTTTTTCAAATATAAATTATAAAAGTATCAAAATTTAGTTTTAAAACAAGTGCATCATTAAAAGTCAACAAAACTGCTTTAAAAAATAAATCTTTTTATGCATAAAATTGAATTTTTTTTTCTTATATTATGTTTATAAAATATATTATATGAATGTAAAAAAATATTTAATATATAATATATAAATTTCAAAATATGGTTAATACTATTCATTCCTACCAATTTAATAGCTAGGTTATAATGATCACATAATAATATTTCATTATTCATTTAAGATGGGTGTTGTGTGAGATGTAAGATATGAAAGAGGTTAAATTTAAAAAGATACATTCCTTAAAATACATAGGATTTACATTATCTCCTACTTTAATAAATTTTGTCCTCATAATTTTATATTGTACTTCAAAAATCAAACATTGATATTTGAAAATTCCTTTGTAGGAAACCCACATTGTAAATAGGGTTAATAAAACATCTCTTAATAAGAGGGATATGGAGATTCAAAGGTCACCAAAAAATCCTATTTAAACTAAGATAAAATTATTGGTAAATGAATATGTATAAAAATAATTATAAATAATTATAGAGGTCATTTATTAAAGGAAATTAAATGATCAATATAAAATTAAGAGCCTCAAATCCATAAATATGTGATGATTTAAAAGACCATATGATTTATCAGATATAAAGGTAATAGGATAACATTTCTGTTTCAGGATCAATTTATGAAATTTGAGTAATTATTTTACTGTGTAGAGTAATATTTTAAGGAAATATACTTACTTGAAAACTAAAATTTTTTTGTTTAATCCATTTCCACTAGAAACTCGTCATTTTCTCCAAATGAAGAGTATGATTTTTTATGTCCAGTGCACTAGAATAAAATTATATAGATCAAAAATTACATAAAATAATAACTATCTATTTTAATTCCTTTAGGCATTAACCAATACTAAAATGGTTAAAACGTGATAACATAATTCCCATAAATAATAAAACTACTTTAATCTCTCAAAATTGAATAGTAATACCAAAAAATAAAAATAGATCATTCAATAAATAATTATCCTTAAATTTACTCAAAAACATTCCATCTAATAAATTAGAAGTATTTGATCACATAGTCTTCCAAGATAAATAAACTAGTTATCTCCAAAAATGTGCATGTCCTAAACAAATAATCTCCAAGATATGCTAACCATCTACATAAATTACCTTAATCTCCATAAATACACAATAAAATCATATATTTCTACAAAATAAAATGTATCCTTTATTCCTTAAATAAAATTTCATAGTATTTTGTTTACCTTAATCATATATAGTTCCCAAAATAGTGATCATCTTCTGAAAAAAGATAAATCACATATCATCACCAAATCAATTTCCAATCCCATGGTTATCTATATGACATCATTTAAATAAAGAAAACTATTTCATACTAACTAGGACATCATGTTGTCCGGTGGTATATGATGCACCCTTGTCTCCTTTCCCTTGTGGGTTTAAGACCCACGGATTTTTCAGATGTGATGGGTTATCACCCAACCTATGGATTGTCCTTTTTATAAAACTACATTAATATTATCCAAAAATTTGATAAATATCCTCAAAAATAACCTTAATATATTCAATATTAAAAAACATATTTTAAACACCATGTTTATATCATAATTTTCATTTTTAATTCCCAAAAATATAATAACTTATAATTATCTTTAAATCAAATATCATATAAATCATAAAGGTTGTCATTACCTTTAAACTTATTTCCACAAAATTTAAATTAATTATTCCTAAAATAACTTTTTAACACATGCTTATCCATTAAATTATTTTACCCTATATGTCTTACAAAATATCCTCTATCTTTATTAATTCCTATAGCATAAAACCTATAAATATTTTTTAAGAACATTGAACTCATAAATCCAGGATGATGTCTATAAATCTTAAGTTAATAAAAATTATATCAACAAAATTCCTTAAAAACATCATGATTCTTCTAACCTTAACACCATTGGTGAAATACTTATTCAAAACATTGTCCATCACATTCAATTTTAAACATGTTCCTTTTGGTTCTCTCTATTGACTAACATTATACACTAATAATCAGATTAAGATTATCAAATAATCAAGAAATTATATTTAAAGTATGTCTAAATAATGACACATTATTCTAAATCTATAAGTCCTTAGGTTTAACCTTGGTTATAAATTAACAAATAGAAATTATGTTATAATATACTTATACTTATATTCAATAGTAATTCATAATGTTATATTCCCAAATTTATGATTTCCTAGATCTAGTTCCCAAGGTTTTTAATAAAATTTCTCTTATACCAACAATAAATACCCAGACTCTAGTAGCCTAGAGCTAGTGCCTTGCTTTATTAAATTGGAATAGATACAAGGAATTGTAGCTAAAATGACCTAATAATTTAGTGGTCTTGGAAATATAGATACATATTTGATATTAAAATTACAATTTAAATATAAAATATAAAAAAGTATTTTATTTGAGGACACCATTATTCCCCTTAACATAACCCCGAATATCAATCATAATAAACTTCTTAGCAACTAGGGGGAAATAAAACATAATAAAGGGTTGAGATTAAATTTTCTATAAGGGTTAAGTATAGTGGAAGCTAAATTGAATCAATAAGAATAATCAATATGGAAAGGTAAATAACTAATCATGCATTCCATCTAATCAATAAATTAAAAATTAAAATAATCCATATATTTTTCATAGTTAAAATCCTCTATATAATAATTTCTGAATTATGAATGCAGTAAATGCTTAATTATTGTATGTTATGTATCTTGAACATGAACCACTATACCCTCAAGACCTTTCACATTATGGTTTACGTCTTTGTGTAGAAACCCATATGATTCTACTTGGAAACAAACACAAAGGGTTTTTTTCCAACTAATTTCTTCTCATGAGACTTCTTATGCATCTATGTGATTTTGTTAACCAGTCCTAAACCCATGCTTTCATGTCTAAAGCATTCCTTATATATTTTAATGATTTATTTAATTCATGAATAAAAAAGCCTTACCAGAAAAATATGTATTTAGTAAAAGATACATATTTAACATTATTTCTTTAGTTATTCAAATAACTTTAAAAGTAAATATCCTATATAAAAATGGTATACGGTCTAGGAAATAATAATATCCATGATATAAGAAATATGTATGTAAAATGATCATAAATTATGGGCTCATTTCAATATATACCTATTGTACTGTGAATAAAGGTTTTTTCCATTTATTAATAGAAAAACCATAAAAATATCTTTGAAATCATTCTTGAAGAAAATATCTTTTACATTCTGAAAATTACTTTTTAAGACTAAAATTTCACAAAACATTTTGAAAATACATTTATTTGAAAATAAATTTTAAACTTGTAAAATAACCGTTAAAACATTTTATTGGTCATGATGGCTATAAATTTTGTTCATGTCGTACATGTTAAAACAAAGATTCTTTTCACTTTTTTGGTAAAATCCAAACTGGCATTATTTTGAAAATTGCATAAAGATTCCTTTAAAAAATTTAAAAATTAAATTATGGATAACCATGAATTTATTAAAAAAAAATTGTGAAAACATTTTTGGAAAACATTGAATAAAATTATTCTCGGGTGAAGACTTAAATTGAAACATTCCCGAACAATGATGAGATTTGTGAAATAAACCCTTACGCGTATAATATCAGAGAAGTGAGCATTAATGAAATGAATAAATTATGTGTATTTGATATAAATACACATAAAAATTGTAATTAAAACATATTTTAATAAAAATTAAATTCACACATAATCGTATCATGACATAATCAATGAAATAGTAGTTTAACCTAGTGAATGGAAATTGAGTTAAGAATAACCTTAACACATGTAATTAGTCGAATCATATAACCAATAAAAGAATAAAATTTAACAAAACCTTAAATATCATTAGAATAAATAAATTCATGATATAAATTTTTAAAGGGGAAGTATATACACCACACAAAATAAGTAAGTAGTTAATAAAGAATATGTCTCGTAGAAATAAAAGTGAGATGAGAAACCCTTACGTTTCATTTCCATTTAGTTAAACATGATTTAAAATCTTTTATAATGATTTAAATAATGTAATTAATTTATAAAATAACCATATTAATATTTTTGATATCATATATTATCCTTTAATATCGTCTTTTCACTTGTATATTAAAAATATTTCATTATTACCCTTGTTTCATGTGTTAAATGCTTCATTTTCCTATACATGTTTTATCATTAAAGTGTTGGTTCTTGTTAATATGATATAGTTATTTCATATAAAAAATATATTAAGTATATAGATATTATATTTATTAATTATATACATTTTTATCATCATTCTTGAATTTTTAGCAAGGAAAATGAATCGCATCGCGTCGTGGAGACGGTAGGCCGTACATACGCACGAGCGATGGTATCATTCATTTAATGGTGAAATGGTAAGGTATTGGTTGTTATATTAATTTTTCCAAAATAAATATCATGTCATAATTATCATATATATCAATAATTTTCATCATAATAATCATCCAATTAAAGTGGTGATGAAAAACAAATCGCACCACAACGTGGAGACGGTACGTTGTACAAACGCACGTGGAGTTATTTTTTTCATAGGATGGATAAAAGGTGTAATATTAGTTTTATATAATCATAATTACATATCATAAAATATATTATAATGGATTTATTATTTTAATATGGAAATAACATATAAATAGGAAGTATAATAATGAATGAACTTGAATGAGTTGGTAAAAATGATTACCTCTTCTTCTGTGGGTTTCCTTTAGATATCTTCTTATAGGATCTAGGGTTGGTATTTTTTGAAACAAAGTACCCCCATAACTTGTATAATAACTTTTATAAGATTAATTTATAGGTTTTGGTTGATGTAGAAGGCTAAACGTTGTGTGAAGATGTGAATAAAGGAGTTCCCTTTATAATTGAGGTGAGTGTTGCTTTTGAAAACTCTCAAAATATTAAATTAATATAAATAAATTTTCAATTAAAAATGAATTATACATGATTTATTTAAAATATAATATGATTATATGTCTAAATATTCTCATAAAATAATTTTTATACAGTTTTAGGTCACATTATTACCCTTATCTTTTTGTTTTAACCCTTATTTAATCCTTTTAATTCTTACTATGACAACATGGATATTTACTATTTGAGGGTTAATATAGTTAATATAAAATAAAAAACCCCTTAAATAGATCATTTATAAACAATTTAACCTTTTCTCAATAATTTGGATGAATTTAAGATTTTTATTAATTTTATATCATTTAGTAAAATATTATTTATTTTAAAATATCATTAATGTCAATTTTGACACTATCCATTATTTTGAATTTTAAAAATATAAATATAATAAGATAAATTAGAAAAAAAAATATTTTATTATATCTATAATATATCACGAGAATCTATAAAATTATTTTATCACATCAATTATCTCAAATTATATTTATTTTAACATTCTCAAAATCATTCATTTGATATTTCATTTAATGAAATAATTATCGCATCAGTGTTGTGTAAGAATTTAAAGTAATTATTAATTCCATAAAAATTATAAATAAATTATCATTATGAATATAAATATTTTATATTTAAAAATAATATTTATTTTCAATGATATCTTCTGGTTTACCCATTATTAAAAATTTTATACTTATTAGAAATTTGAGTGTGATATTTTGTCACTTTGTTTGATTTTAATAATATATATGTCATTTTTATTAAAAAGTGTCCATTAAATGATTAAATTTATAAATGTTGGTGTTAAGGTTCATATTTAATTCATCCAATAATATTTTGGAAAGTTTTAGGTTAATTTATAGTCCTTCTCATTTTATTTTTAACCTAAATTTCCTAATTTACCCTTTACCATGGGAATAAAAATTACCAAGATTACTATTGATTTTGGCCAAAAATAAAAGTGGAATATTTAATAATTTTGGTCTTTATGAATCCAAATATTAAATAAATTTTTAAAAACACATAATTTTTAGTTTTTAAATTAAAATTAATCCGCAAAAATGCAAGAAAAAATAGTTTTTCAGAAAAATACCCTATTAGATATAAAAATGTTTTTATAAAAAATTAAATAATGAAATTTATTAAAATGAATTTAATTGTATTATTAATAATATAATATAATTTTTTTACTTTTAAATCAATATTAAATATAAATTTTAAATGTTTTATATAAAAATACAGTTTTCAATAAAAATCGGTATTTTCACTGTTCACTGGAAAATAAATATTTTCTAAAAAATAACAATAATTAAAAATAATATAATTTTAAAATTTTAATTTAAAAAATGAAGTTCATTTTTTCAAATATAATTTATAAATTTTAAAAAAAATAGTTTTAGAACAATCAAACCATTAAAAGGTGGAAAAATGTCTTTAGAAAAATACATATTTTTATGCATAAAATTGGATTTGCTATTATATTATTCATATCAAATATATTAGAGGAATATGAAAACATTTTATTGAATATATAATATATAAATTTTAAATTTTGTTTAATATTATTTATTCATTCTAATTTAACAGCTATGTTATAATGATCGCAAAATAATATTTCATTGTTCGTTTAAGATAGTTGTTGTGTGCAATGTAAGCTATCAAAAATGTTGAATATAAAAAGATACATAAAATAATATCATTGGGTGTTACACTCAATGAGTTCATGGTGATTCCACATGGACTAAATAATTCTCTTATAATCATCTATGACAGGATAAATAGAGTCATAGGATATTACTTGAATAATTTTTGTGTGGTCGTTATAAATTATATTCTCATATATACCAAATGTATACTAGATCATGATAATTATTTTCATAATTTGATAAATACCTTTCAAAATGATATCTTGTAAGAAACATACAATAAATGTGAATTATGGATAAATAGAGTCACATTGTTGGGATATTCTACCATATTTAATGGTATATCTATAGATTATTTCATGAAAATGGTGATTGTTGAGTTGAAAAAACTAACATTTGTGATGGAGATTATTAGTTTTATTGGAATAACTGTGTATTATTTATGGTTTTTGAGAAATTTATCATGATTTTTAAGCCCACTATTTAAGCTAACACAGAATGAAGTAATGTTTTTTTATAGAAGAATGTTATTAGATCTATATGGATCTAAAAAAGAGGCTATTCAAAGATCTTGTACAAATGCTACAGCAAAGTGGGGAAGGATTTGTGATATCTAATGATGATTAAAATAAGGTATTAGGTTCTATACTCAGTAAAATTGATTAAGTGATAGCCTATGACTTTAGCAAGTGAATGATACTTGGGAAAAATTATTATATCCATTATCTAGAGTTACCAAAGATAATATCTTATAGGATGATTTTGAGGAATTATAACTATGCATAAAAAGTCAAATTACATGTTGATCATATAATTTAAAAGTAGATATTTACATACAAGGAGATAAATATAGGCTAAAAATATTGTTATATCTAATTAAAAACTATAAATAATCAATCAAAAAACATAAAAGAAAGGAAAAATAGTTTTAGATGATCTAAATGGATAATAACTTAAAACCTTATACGTGATGAGGATTAAAAGGTATTCAATCTTCATAGAAAATAAAAGGATGTACATGGGAACTAATAAGGAAAGTATGTTATCCTAACTTAATAATTGATTCCCCAACCATAAATCATAGATATGATAAAGATTGTACAAACTGATGATGTGGTGATATAAAAAAGGTTTAAGTAATTAAGAAAGAGAAAATATTAGTGTTTAACATTCATAAAGATATAATTTCATTATTTTGGACACAATTTGATATATCATATGAGAATTTGATAATGAAAGTACTATTAGATGGATAGTATAGCTCAGTATTTACTATGTTTTTATGGAGAAAAAATTTGTGTAGAGATGGGTGAGATTGCATTTGGTGGAATAATATGATGATGTAGATTTATAAATATCCATAAAACTACATGGTGTTAAAATAAGTAATGTAATAAATTTAGAAGTCTAAGGTGATGATATAACCATTACAAAAAATAATATGGAAGTGGTATAATATCAATGTTGAATTTTACATAGGTTTTATAAAGTCGTATAAAAGAAATAATTCCAAATATATTATGGTGGATCACCTTACTAAGAAGAATAATTTTATTTAGATTCATGAATACTTGATAGGTAATAAAATTTTAAACATTTATATAAGTGAAGTGGTGATTCTATAAGGAACACCACTATAAATTACATCATATCAATATCTTAAATTCACATCAATTTTCTCAATGTCTCTTTAGAAGGAATTGAACAGTGATTTAAATGTTAATATAGTAAAAAAACATATATATGGCCAATATGAATGTATTATTTAATATTGGGAGGAAATATTAATATATTTGTCTAAAAATATAAATGGAGGATTAAATAAACATATCTCTATGATTGGGTTCTCACATATCAATTTTTTTCACTCAAGAATATAGATGGATACATACGATTCCTTATATTGGAATAATTGTGAAACACTAACATGTTGGGATAAATTTATAAATAGAAAGATATTGGGAACAAAACTAATATAATAAATAATATATAGGATATATTCTATTCAACAAGAAATTAGAGAAGCACAAAGTGAAAAGAAAGAATTATGATATCCATCATCAATTGGACCTTGACATTGAAATTGGGGATAAATTAATTTTTTGAATATATTGATGGAAGATAGTTATGATTCTTTTGGAGAAGGGAAAGATATGCACTATGTCCATTCCACACATTGATATTTTTAATCACATTGCTTTTGTGGACTTTTTACATGATCTTATATTAAATCTATTTTATGTAAATGATGTATTTCATGTATAATTCTTAAAAAAGTACATAAAATATCTATATCATGTATTTATTAAAAATGTGGTATATTATGAACATGATTTATCATATGAGAAGAAACCAGTGGAGATCATGCATCATATAGAAAAATATTGTGAAAAAAACCACTCATCATGTCTAAGTATTATGGTGAAATAATAAGTATGACAAAGAAATATGGTAACCAAAGGATGTAATGAATCAAAATAACCCTCATATTTTCCATGTTGGGATTAGGTTAAAATTTCATCAATAAAATTAATAATTATAGGATAATATAATATTCCATGTTTTAATAAGTATTGTTATTCCATAAATCATATATTTATCAAAGTAATGTTATCATATACAACCATCAACAATTTATATAACATTTTGTTTCACAGTATAATATTGTAAACAATGATTAATATATCCCATGTGATCAATAATAATATAATTAGAAAATTAAAAAATTAATAAAACTATAATTTGGAAATCCAGTTGGTCTTGGTCTCTAAGAAATAACATATCTATGAACATCACTATAAAACAAAAAAAATAGAAAATATATGGTAATTTATTTAATTAAATGTAAAGATATGTTATATAAAATTCATGTGATTTTATAATGAAAGAAATAAAATATCTTTATAAGAAGATAAATAATTATGATACCACTATAATAGTAACCTAAACATTGAGAGTATTAAAATTCATAATAATTCATATTTAAAATGAATAAAATAAGTAAATAGAAAATATAATAATATAAAATGATTTCTTTAATTATCTATATTTTAAATTATTTAATAAAAAAATTATTTTTTATGTAAAATTTTTAAATAATAAAATTACATAATATTTAAATTTATTTTTGAAAAAAAAGTATTTCATATTTAGAATCATCATAAATAAATTAGCTAAGTGAAATTTTTATTATTTTTCTAAAGATACTGAATATTACGTAAATAGTAAGAATAATTCATTTGTGTATACCATATAGTTTATGATATCATTATGATGTGGAAATGACACAATAATTTTTTAAATTTTTTTTCATGACATAAAATTCATTTAATTAGTAAAATAAGGCATTGAAAAAAATCCAAAATTTAAAACCATCAAATAATATTTTATAGACTATGATATGTTTTAATATAGTTAAAAATTAATTTTTTATTTATATAGAAAAAAATATTCAAATAATTAAATTAAGTATTCAGTGTGTTTAAAAATCATATATATATGTATATATATATTAATAAAACACTATTCAAATTCATAAGAATTTACATGATTCATAATCTTGAGGCTAAATACTAAATTAATTAAAATTCCATTCAATGATTCCCCTCCACATTATCTATATAAATACCTCTCCTCCACCCCTTTCTTTTAAATTAAAAAACATCATCCATTTCCATATAAGTCAAAAATTCCTTCACTAAATCATATTATTAATGTTCTTAAGGATTAATACTTACCAAAGGATCCTCCTTTGAAGGATTTAGACTCAATCTAATTTAGCTTACTCAAAAAACTATGTAATGGTTTTAAATCCTATTTTTCATTTCAATTATTATTACCCCTTACAAAACATATGATATTGTTAAAGTAACTAAAAAACATTATTAAAATTCTAGTCTAATTTTTTTTTGAAATTTAAATAATTATTTCTTATTCTATTCTTTTAAACACACTTAAAAACATTGTTCTCCCATTTAAGGGTTATACTACCTATGTGAATGATGGTGTTTTATTTTCATATATTCCTTTTATATAATATTTTAAAATTATTTCCATGTTTAAATAAATTATTAATAATAATAATAATTAATATAATTAAATTTTTATATAAGAAATAAATTACTTAATATTAAAGATAAATATTTATGTTTAGTTTGACAGTCTAAAACAAACTTACCAAAGGACATTCCATGAATTGTAACTATCTACTAAACTATTGAACTCTAATTATGGAATTATATGAAAAAAAATAACATGTCACTTACATAGCTTATAAACCATTGGATTTTTACTATATATTATTACAATTACATTATTTCTGATTTGGAATTATGAACAAAACAACCTCAAAACAGTTGATGGTAAAAAAATAATTTAATAAATAACTAAGACCTAGTAGTAAAAATAATAAAAGTGGATAAATAAATATGAAAAATGTTATAAATAAATTAATTAATAAATTTAATAGGAATTATCAAGTGGTTTCATCAAAATCCTGTCGAGAATCGAGTTAAGTGGGTTATCCCTCTCTCTTTCTTCCTTTTTCGGTTTGGATCTCTATCACATACACACACACTAACCATATTCTTACCATTCCCATATACGGTATTTATATTATATATAACAAAAATTAGCTTTAGTATCTAGGGATATTAAGGCCTTTTTTGTTCCCTTCATAATATTTCTTTAATTCAAAACCAATGCATCTTTTGTAAAAAAAAATTATTTATTCCTTTATTGAAATATTATTGTGTTATTTCCTATAAATTATTATTCCATTCATGTACTATATAATTTAATTATAATTTAATTATAACCTTTTAACATACAATATGATACATTCTATTTTAATTTTGGGTATTTATATGATTCATCAATTGACTATGATTTATGACATTATTAAGCATCCAATTTCATTATCATGGGCTTATTTTATTATTATACTACATGTATGATATATGTTTTCATATTTAAAACATATGTTTTAAATATTGTGATTTGAAAAGTGATCATGAATTTATATATCCCCTCAATCAGTTGTTTTTTACTTTATAGCTCATGAGATCATTATGTGTATACGTGATGTAGTTAGTTTTCTTCATAGTGTCATATAAGGGAATGTTGTGATTTTCTATTCCAATGTTGATATATTTAATAGGATATAATCCTTCAAATTTTCATAAAATTAAATTACTTATTTTTGTGCCATATTTTTATAATTCTAATATTTCTCACTCTCTTATAATTTGTTTTCCTTTTATGCGATTTTTTCTTGAGATTTTTTATAATACTTTCCTTGTTTGATTTCGTATTATGATTACTAAATTTTATGATATATCACCTAGGTTTATCTATATTTATAACCTTTCTAATATTTTTACCTCACCCAATTATTTTATTTATGTCCCCAATATATCACATGTAGTGAGAATAATATAATCATTACTAGGAGAGTATAGTGAAGATGAAAATAAAATAATATATAGTTTACATAAAAATGTTTTCTATATAAATAATATTATAAAGACACCTTGGATATAGCTATATGGTTATGTACTATATGAATTTTATGAAAAAAAAAATAATATTACATGTAAGATATGTTAGTTCTTATAAATAAGGAATTACATGTGAGACCAAAAATATGTACTTATAATTGAATAATTCCAGTTACAGCCTAACATAATATATGATGTTGGGATGATAAAGATCCAAGATATGAGTGATAATTTTATATAAAATAATATTATCTAGCTATCAATGCTATAATAGTGAAATAAAAAATCGAATAAGTGATATGAGATCCAAAGTATGCAGTGATGAAGATTTATCCACACTTATTTATAGATTTATATACAAATAAAATTTTTAGAGTGAAATTATTCAAGGTGGAAGAATATAATTATAAAGACGTAGAATATGAAATAAATAAATACTATATATTCATCACATTAAGTTGAACACCAATTATATACTTTAATTTTTTTCATATTAATACAATATAAATCTTATTTTTCTAGTCAAAAAAATGAGTAAACCATAAAAAAACAATACAATGGAAAATGTAACCAACCTATATAATATTAAATTATCCTATATCATTTTATATAAAAACATCAGAATTATATAATATAAAACTATTTAAAAACATTATAATTATTGAAATATACATATTACATAATCTATTATACTGAGACATATAATTTTATACTAAGGAATGAATTTTATTTGTAATAATGAGTAGAGGGAAATGTAGCCATTGATGAAATAATCCATATTAATTATTCCCTACTTAGACTAATGGGTTATTATATTGTGTGAATGAAAACCTACATCCCTTAATTTAGGACCTACTGACTTGAAAAAATAAAGTATATCACTTATGGGAGGCTTTAACCTGATGAGATCCTATAATATATATATAACTTCAATACATGATATAACTGAGAACCATTATTAAAATATGAAATTTCATAATATAGGAAAAATATTTGTTCAAGAGACAAAAACTATTTGAGAACAAAAAAATATAACAATACTTTAGAACAAAGTAATACGTCTGGAATATATCTAAATAAATATAAAACTAGGAAAAAAACCCATCATCATTGAGAAAACTCCTTGTATAATATATAATAAAAGAAATCATAACCAAATATAACTAATAACTAGAACTGTTAGATCCACATCCACTAAGTTCAGTCATAATGTTTATGTTATCTTCATAGATACAATAAATGTGGGAAATGACGCCTATATTGGGTTAAGTATAAAAATACCTAGTAGGATGCCTTGAAATAAAAAAGAGAGTGAAAAAATTATAACTAATATAAAAAACAAAGATATATGGAGAAATATAGAATCATATGTATGTTTTAAATAATAATAAACCAATGGTGCATGGGTTTCATAGTGTAATATCTTTGTTTTTCAATAAAAAAATTTCATCCTTAATTTATATTTTTAAATGATAAATAAATTTATTTATATTTTTTATTTTAATGATATGAACCTAGAATATAAACATGTCCCTAATGCCCAATGCAGTTTCATGTCTGTATCATCCTGCCTATGTCACCAGGCTCGTGTCATATCGTCACTGCCAGCCCGCATCATGCCTGCATCACCACCTACCCGTATCACTGCCTACATCGTAAATCCCCCAAGGGGCTTTCCAATATTTGAACACTGGTCTTTTGGATGCAATATTGCGGGGTTTACTACTCAGGTGTCACCCCAACTGTATGAATATTAATTATTTCTTAATTTATTTTTATTAAATATATTTTAATGAATTATTAATTTTTTTTACTTGTATTGTTTTATTTAAAAACTACATTACTCATACTTAATATGTTTATTTTATTATTTTCTTATAAATAATAATGAATTAAATATATTAAAATTGTTAACAATGTATGATACTTTTTTTAAGCCATATAATCATAATATAAAACCATTAGAAGTAATGTATTTAATTTTAATCTCATATAGAATTTTCTATAAATCGCATAATAAAATAAATTTATAATTTATAAATTTAGATTGAAATATTTATTATTATTAATTTATAATCTTATATAATAATTTAATTTTAAAATGATTTTTATCATATTATAAGTGCATGATATATTAATCTGTAAAAACTTCATTTAAAACACTAAATAACATGTTTTATATTAAAATAATAATATGAAACGTTTATAATAATCAATATATTAGGGTAAGTTTTTCATTAATTATGAAATGTTGTAATTGATCTAATATTATATTTTTATTGCATAATATTCATCAAAACAAATCTACTTTCATAAATATTTATTTAAATGATAACTTTATATTAATTTAAATATGGATTTTATTAAATAGTTACTACTTTTAAAATGTATAAAAAATTAATTACCAATCATATAATAATTATGAATGAAATCAAATAGAAATGTATTTCACTTGGTTCAACATAAATAGAATTTACTATATATAAAATTATTTTTCTATGTATTATATGTTTTTTAAATATTAAATATCTAATTTCTAAAATAAATTTTGTAAATTGTGCCTAATTTTTTAATTCATATTTTTAAAATTATTTTTTGATGCATTTTTTGAATTTTTCTAAAAAAATTATGTTTTAGTGAATAGTATAAAATATAGTTTTTAATAATACTGTATGTTTTATGATATCATTATTCTATAAATGTGAAAAACTATGAATAGTTTATTACAAATTAAAACATATTTTATAAACTAAAATAATTCATTTTAAAAAATAATAATTTCTATTTATAAACCAATATTTGAAAGTTTAAATCATAAATTATATTTTATTATCAAAAAAAAATTGGTTCTTTGCTTTGAATAAAGTATTTTCAAGATGAAATTTGGTTTTAGGGGTATCAAAATATAGAAGGGAAAACATTTTTTATCAAACAACATAATTCATAGGATTCAACATTGTTTGAATTTTTTGGATTATATAATAAAATAAACAATACATTATAATAAAATACCCTACACCCTTGACTATAAAAAACACATTCTCCACCCAATTTTCCTCACATCCAATGTTATTTTATATTGATTATTTACCCAAATACTTACCTAAAATATTCTATAAATTTCCTTAAGAACCTGGTTTGACCAGGATTTTCCCTTCAAAATCATTAAGATCAATCCAAAGGATTTCACTCAAAATTCCATGTTAGAGATTCCTCACCCTCTCCCTTTTTATAATTTTTATTTTAAAACATTCTTGTTAACATAAACTTTATATAGTAACATTCTTTTAATTACATTGTTTTCTCATAATTTTAACCTAATATTGATTATATATTACTCATTGCCACTCATAGAGCTCTTTTGATAAGTTGTTAATATGTTAAAGATTGTGTTCCCACGTATCTCTCTCTTTATTATCATATTTGAGAATATTTTTTGTTATAACTCAGTGAAAACATGTATTATTTTTTTATAATGAATTATATATAGTGTTATTAATATAAATTTTATACATTATTAGATATTGATCTCCCATTCCCTCTATATTAATCGTTTTTATACTCTATTACTTTATATAAATCCTTGTTTCAAAATAAACTTATTTTATTTTAAATCCTCCTCTTATACATTCTATAATATATGAAATCAATAAATTTTGGATATTAAAAAATATTTTTTAATATAATTTTCCATTTTTAAAAATATATAATTTCTACCAGTTTACCTCTTCTTTTTAAAACACCCTTCAAGCCATCATTTTCACATGTGGTTGTTCTACGCTACAAAAATAAAAGATAATGTTTCATTTTTAAATTATTCATTTCATGGATGTTCATGAAAATTTATTTCATCAATGAATATATTATTATCAATGATATTATATCTTATTATGATTCTATAATGAAAAAAATTATGAAATAAGGTTAATAAAAGTAAACCATAAACGTGAGTTTACTTATTTAAAATAAGATTATGAAGAAACACTGTTCATATAGAATTATATTTTTGAATATATTGACCGACTAATGTAAATTATATATTGAATGAAATGAACCGAAAATCTTTATTTTTTGTATTTTCCATCACCACTTTATGGGTGAGTGGGAACTGGAAAAATTCAAAAACTGATTCAAACACAACAAAACAAACTTCACATAAAACAGGAACACCTCATGTAAACTGTCTGGATTCACCAAATTCAAAATCAAAAAGTGACGCGCCCTGCCTCATCCTTCAAACCACAAACAGGAGTCTCAAGCCTCAAACCCTAACACACTGAAACACTCGTCATCATCCATAGCATCACCAAGAACCACTCGCTGAAGATCCTCATTGCTGAAACTGCCGCATCCATTCCCGTAATAAACACCACAAACGCAGTCACCTAAAATCAGATCATCCTTCAAAAACCAAATCAGAAGAACCATCGTCACTTCAACCTTGTCATGACTGTTGACGTCGACTCCATCACCACACATGGAACGAAATCTACCAAACTAGATACAAAAAAACAACAATTTCACCGAGAAACCATTGAACAAGAAATCACATCCAACACATTCATCCTCCAGGGGCCAACAAAGATGAAACCTCCACTAGTCAAGACTGCTCAACCTCACATCCCAAATCACTGGGAAGAACACCACGCAAATCCACCTTGGAGAGAGTGGTGGAGACCTAGAGCCAGAGAAGAGAAACAGCGGACGAAGACCACGAGGGAGTTCATCTGTGAGACCCCCCAAAAACAGACCCTAAAATCGAAAACCAAATCACCCAAAAGAGAACAAGGAACACCACAAACAAGCATGAAGCATTAATGGAAAATATAAATGGGGATGAAACCCTATCAGAATCCAAACCCAGACCAAAGAAGGGGAAGAAAGGCTAAAACTCGAAAAGAGAACATAATCAGACGCTGGGAGAACCCAACACCGCCGAGCCTCAGCCCAAAATCTTTGAGTATCTAATGCTCAGATCCGACCTGGAGGAGAACGTTGGAACATGAGATCAGAGCAAGGAACATCGGCCTAGGTTAAGATCTAAGCACCTCCACTAAAGCAAATTCAAAGGATGGGAACAAGGAGAAAAATAGTTCAGACCAGCCGCAAGAGGTAGCAGGGGAAGAAACCCTAGGAGAATCCATGGAAGAGGCTGTGGAAAGATGGGGGAGACGAAGAGAGTCAAGGAAGCCTGAAGGACGAGGAATAACTTTTTTATTGACAAACTAGGCTACTTCAAAAATGATTGGTGCACAAAAAATTAAGGTAATTGAGGAATGTTTCATGATTATAATGAAATAAAAAAGAATAATTATGATGAATTAAAATTTAATAAGGTTCTAAAAGATGCAATTAATATGTGAAATATAAATATTCAATAGGTTATATGAAGGTAATGATGAATTAAGAGGTTTTCTTTCCAAATATCTATTCTTTTCATGTAATATTACTCGGTTTATTATATACTATTTTATGTGTAATATAAAAGGTATTAAAATTTATAATGTTCTATTTTAACATTACTTTTAAATAATTTATAAACTCCTTTCTGACTTAATACTTTTATAATAATGCCCTGTGATTTTCATAATGGCTCTTTTCTATTCATTTTTTTTATTTATTAGATGTTATCTATCACCACCTCTCTCTATATTAGTCTTTCTAACATTATAAAATTATTTATTTAAGATATTTATTGTTCCATATACTTCCATTTTCTATGGATATTAATTCCATTATATTACCATTTTTGTTGTTTCCATCAATTAAACAATAAAAATATTATAATGGGAGTTTTTTAAGTCTCTTATTCTTTCTCTCAAATTTTGATTATGTTATTTCCACACATTTACTCATCCCCTCATCCCCTTATATACTAATATATTTTATTATATATCGATTCAAACAATTTAGTATCTTATAATATGTAATTTCTTCTTTTTCTTTTTATCTTCATGACATAAAATGTTTCTAATCCTTTTGACACCATTTTTAACCCATTTATTTATCATTGAATTATTCCATATTTATGACTTATATTTGTTTTCTATATTGAACTAATTTTCAGGATGTATTATTATTTTATGGTTGGATATGAAATTATAATCTCCCCAATTTGTTGTGTAACACATATATATCATGATATACTTTCTAAGTTTCATAGGTAGTGAGCCTAAAACATTAACTTATTTTGTATTTTTAGTGATCCTTGACTTATATTTATGATGACAAGTATTTTTTATGTTCTATATTATCATTTTATAACAAAATTTATGCCAGTAAGTATGGTAATAAGTGTCTCACCAAAGAGTTGTAAACACCCATGTATTTCACTGATAGGGAAATGATATGATTTCAAGATCATTATTTTATGATTTTTATACAATGATATATAATTGTATTCTAATTCCTCATGGTCACTTGTTATGATTTCATAATTTGATTCCATTAAGAATTTTATTTTTCATATTTATCATATATCTAAATTATTTATCATGTATTGTAACATTGTATATCATTTCCCCTTTACATAGTGTTTGATCTCACTATTTTTTATGTTTCAAAAATCTCAAGGTGATCATAGGTCTAAAAAATATTTTATCAGTTTATAAGGGGTATAAATGAAAGTTCTTTTTAAAATATTATATATTGAGGATGTAATATTAACCCAGATCCCAAAGACTCCAAAATTTTATGCTAGGAGTTGGTATTAATTTCATCATATGTGAAAATGTATGTATATTTGGAACTAAATAATGAAGTGCTAGTATGGGGTTATCTCACCAAGTGATCAAAAACATAGGTATACTAATATAATATCTCTTAAGAAACAATAAATTAAAAATAAATCATATGACTTGTAATATTTGAAACTCCCAAACATTCATAATGTAACATCCTAGTTCTTTTCAAAGGTATGGACCAATGTTTTTCTATTTAAATTCTTTTTTTTTTGAACATGTAATGTTACCTATTAAAGAAATGGATGTTATGAGGGTATCTGGGGATCGTTCAGTGTCAAAATCCTTGGAAATTGGAGAAGTAGACCAAGAAGCACGATTAGGATAAACTTTACCACCCGGCCTATATGGTTTCCCTAACCATGCGGAAGTGTGACAAAAGGGAGTGGAGAGACGCATGATTTTCTATAGCCGTTCGGCCCTAAGTGCATTCCCTTATAAAGGGAAATGTCATTTTTTATATTGGATTCCACAAAACTTGTGAATGGTTAACCAAACCATGTATCATAGTTGTGTGGGGTCCCTCGTTAAGTATAAATTAGTACATTGTTGGAACACGGTTTGTCCAACCGTGCGGTCAAATAATGTGGCCCAATGAATGAGTAGAAAATGTATTTTTCCCCTGAAATTTTTTCATACCCATTTCTTATTTCACCCTTTATTTTTATCCTCTAACAGTTTCTCAAGATTCCTCCTTCTCCTCTCCTTAGGGATTTGTATCCCTCCTTAATATTATATCCAAATTCTTCTCTATTGGATGCATTGTAAAGCATGATGTAAGATCTATAATCCTCTTCTTTCCATTATTTGTTTCTCTTATCCTATGCTTCACTATTTAGGTGTGACCTATTTTTCCCTATTTTCAAGACATTGGATTGTTTCTTCAAAATATTCTATGTTATCTCTATTCAAGGGTAAAAAACAGACAAGTGGTCCTATATGAACCTAAGTTAGGTGTTCTTTTTATTTTCTTAAAGTTTTGTTGATTTTATGTCATACGTCGTTGTACCATGAACCGAACCTTTCTGTCAACACCTCTAAATTTTCTAATAAATTAAATTAAATGATTAATTGCGCCCAATATGACACTAGTGAGGGGTTAATCAACCCTTTGGTTGATGTACTTGACTTATGCCACCCTGATGGGTGTATTCTACCTTTGAGGCTTAATTACCCTTTGGATGAATTATTAAAACAGCCCTTAAGGGGTGTTGACTAATAATAAATGTATTTGACTTGGTGGAAATGGTAATCCATATGGATAGGCCCTTCATCCTTATTACCTAATGACTTATACACTATTTTCATATGAATTTCCTTATTTCATTGTTGAAATCATGGAATTAAATTAAATGGATAAATTTTTAATCACTTTATAAATGTTTTTACTTGATAATGATTTGATCTTTATTGACTTATACCATGTGTCAAGGGAAATACAAGGGGTCCCAAATTAAGGAACCCTTGGACAGGCTCATCATTCTTTGTAGTTAGTTCTGTTAAATAATTGTAAATATATCAGGGGTGATAATATCTATGTATGGGATGGGCTCATAATGCATCTTTATATTAAATCCAAATGAGTGACATAGGTTCCCTAGGGGAGACCACGTAGAGAGCTTGGTGGAGATAGGGTTGTACCATTCCATGAGAGAGACTTTTACTCCTACGTATTATAATAGGGACAGTCTTAGAGGTTTTTTCTTATTGTATTTACACCATGATGGGAGGGAAATTTGGGATCTCATTCATATGTCACCTTCGAAAGACTCCTATAGTATTGTTTTCTATAGTGCCTATGGAGCGATACTCAGGATCCTTTTAAATCACCTTGTACGGGATCAGGGTGCAACTTCTCAAATTATAAATATGGAAATTAAATTAAAAGAATGATAATGTTAACTAGATTTTTCTAGGATACATCTACCAAGCCAAATCACATGCTTAGGGATAGTCTGTCATTATTGATTTGATGATTATGATCCATTAACCTTATTCCTCATATGTGAAATTCACCTTGATGTGGATATATCTGGACTAGGGTGAAGTAGGTAGAGTAAGATGGGTGTTCCAAGTGGAACCTAATCTAATTCATTTTATCTATTTAATTTGTACTTTCATTTATATTATTATTGGAAAAATATTCATTTTATTTTGCATTATATGGTTGGATCCAGACACCATAAATGGTGTTCTATAGGGTATATCTCACACCCTCATTGGGACACCTTTGATAACTAAGAATAAATCATTATTTTAGGTATAGATAAAGTATAGCAGACAACTTTCAATACAAGTTTCTGATTACTGAGATAAATAATAGGGGTAGAGGACTGATACTATTCATGTGATGTTGGTAGTACTTTTTATTGGATTTTTTTTTTGTTTTATAGCATGTAAAAAATGAATTTATTCATTGTCTACCCCATGAAATCATTTTTGTATAGCTACATGATCATCATCGTTATTTTAAAACTATTTATTATTCATCTCCCGCTTATTAATATTGGATGTTATTCGATAAAAAATTATTTTATTAAAAATAATAAAGCAACATAAAGAAAAAGTACCCGCAAAAAAATATCATTGAGGTGTGAAGAAATGTAGACCCAGAGAATCTTCTTGAACAAATTTTATACCCTCAATAGGAAACAACCCAAGAATACATAAAAATGAGGCCCCTTCATGTGGATCCGCCTTGGATGCCAGGAATTCTACCATCATGTTACATTCCCTCTTCATGTGAAAAATCTCTATGCTATTTCATATTAGATATTTTCACCTTCTGATAGTGTACTCAATAGCCTAAGGTATACTTCCATTGCCTATCAGCACATTTTAAGTGATCAAAGAGTCAGTATCAACTGTTGCAAGTGGGGTGTTCCACTGATGACACATCCTTATACTTGTGTTCAGCGCTAGTACCTCAGCTTGTAGGGAATCACTTCATCTAAAGAAGGCTGAGAATGCCGCAATAACTAAACCCTTCTTGTCCCTTACCACCCCCCACCACTCATGTTTCCCAATAGTCAAGACCCATATGTGTTTAGCTTTAGGCCCTAAATATGTGGTATCCAATGAATCCAACTCCTCATAGTAGGTATAGAGGTCGAGTTGGATAAATAGTATAGCGTAAGGAGAGACATTATAGAGGGGGTTGTTTCACAGACCTTATATAACCTGGTCAGATCAAGAATAACATTTTTTTGAGAATAATACATGTTTTGGAGGTTTTTGAGTTATTATGTTGAGCATCATTCCTTACCACCTAAATGCACCAGCATCCTACAATAAGAATCAGTACTCTCATTGTTCTTTATAGAACTTTTTCACCTACACCATATAACCATCCAACAAAAAAATATTTTAGAGAAGTATCCTATAAAGACCACCTTGAAAAAACTCTAAAAGTTTTCCACACCCAAATAGCCTAATATTTTTCAAATAATAAATGACTGATTGATTCCATTCTTGGATTTCTATAACATTGACATTTTGAATCCAAATAAATACCCATCTGGTGTATGTTCTCCTCTGAAGGAAGAGGTTTGTTCATAATATTCCATAGCAAGAAGCTAAAATTTGTAGGAATATCCTTGAACCATGAGATATAGCCCCATGAATCTCTGTTATTAGGTTCTGTTGTTAGGTTCTTAAAGTCTTTTTTTGAGAAGTCTCCTGATGCAGATATGGTGAAGTCACATTTATTTGGGTCATAATTCAGGATAATACTATCAACCAACTCACATTGATTCTCATTGATAAATTCCTCTACTATCTGTTGCTTATTATTGCTTATGCTATATCATATTACTAGTCTGGTTAACTTAGTGAATGTTTCTATTGTTTCCTCTTTAATATTTACACATATACCATTTTATTACACTCTGATCTATGAAGGAATAGTATCCCCAGAGACACACCCTAGACCCTCCCTACTAGTGTGCAGCCTATGGAATATGGGAAGGCTCACTTGACATCACATGGCCCACCATCTCAAGGCACCACTAAGTGGAATCTGGTCGGGATTCTACAAAGTGGTATTAGAGTTTTTTTTTCCTTTTTTTTACTATTTGGGTTATATATAAGAGACTAAGAGTATTAGGATTCAGTAATGAGCCTACGCCTGGGAATATCTAACCCAAGTACAGGGGAAACCCAAATTACCTTGGATGGGTAAATTTGGTTATTGTTTGTGCTTTTATAGTTTCTCATATTTTACCATTGGGTGACACACTTGTTTTATTCCATTATTATTATTAAAATTATTATAATGGGTTCTTTATCCTTGGACTGATTATATGTGGGAATATCAAATTCATACATCATACTGGGAACCATAGAAAATTAAATTCAATGAATTATGTCATTCCATATCTATTTTTTGTGTGTATTTCATATATTTCATTTTCTTTTTGGGGTTCCTTTCTTGTTATGTGCTTTAGTGTGCTAGTAATTCTCTCATAAAGGACAAAGTCAGTATTATTAAAGTGTTAGTTTCAATATAAATGGTTTTTTCCCACATAGATTAATGGTGAAAACTTAATTAACCAATTATTTTATATATGAACAATGAACCATTGGTTTTTTGGGCTAATTATTAGTTGGTTTGATTGATCAAGTACTTTTATAAAATTTTGAATGGTAGTTCACTCAATCAAATCACTATTAATGGCATGTTACACCCTCATACTAGATGTAAGGGTCAAATAAAAGTTACTCTCCGTGCTTATCACAATTTATAAAGATTTTAGGACTTTATAAATTTGTATTTGGTGACATAATTAATTATATTGGGATAAAAATATCTAAATAAATAATAATTTTCTTACATAAATTAAACCTTTAAAGTAAAAAAGGTTACCATTAGATGAATATTCAAAATGAAAGGTAAAGTTTGTTTTGATCTATACCTTTCATTTGACACTCCATATATTGGAATCTCATCTATGCTATACGAGACCATGACCATAAACTGAACATAGTAGTGGGTAGTAGGCAGTGTCTCCTATCATCCTTATACAATGTTCCTTACCACCTAGACCTATCTTTAGGAGTATACAGAGATGTGTAACCCATTTTATAAAGGCTTCTTCGTGACCTTTCCTATTTTCATATTCCCTATCTGTTATAAATATTGTCTGGGGAGTGCATTTTGAAATTTTATAGTTATTCCACTGTGATTTCCTCATGTTGTATTCCATGAAAGTGGTGAAAATAACACTCCATAGGTGGTGGTACCAGAGCCACTAGTGATGCCTCTTGTAGTGCCACCCGAGGCACCTCCTACTGATCATCCACTAGGAACCGATTCTCAATTCCATTATAGTTTCTTCTAGTTTATGCAGTCTATATAGTGTGCAACCTGACCTATCCCTTATATGGAAGAGTTGACTCAGGATTTCCCACAGCAACATCCTCCCACCTTTTCAAGGGATGGAAGACCTTAGGCTAATGAGTCTTGGATAGAGGTAATGTTTTATATCTTCAATCATATCAATACTCTTCCAAAGAGGAGGGTCAATCTCACTATATATATTCTACATGACTCCATAATGTGATGATGGGACATCCTCACTTAGGATGGCTGGCCTCAGGGTATGGTCTGGGTGGACTTCTAGACAAATTTCATTGACTACTTACTTCCTTATACTTTGATAATAGGTTGTAGTTCATGCACCTTCATCAAGGTGACATGTCGATGATATAGTATTCATCCCTCCTCACCAAATTACATCATTTTTCACTGACCTTTATGGTGAAGGACTTATGACTGCAAGTTGATTTGAGGATGGGATAGCATATTCCATCCAATCGAAGGTGAACATTTTCTGGCTGACCACCGCTTCAGAGATAATGAACTAGGACCTCATCACTGAATGGAACCTAAGGGAATCCTACCATGTGAGCCAAGTAGGTTTTGTTTCCATGCATTGAAGTAGTTTATCCAGTGGAAGGAAACATCATTTTGAGAGTTCACATGGTGGAAGTATCATCTAGATGGCATGCACTGAAAAATATCTGGTGTCTCTCTAGTGTGGAAGGCCAGGCCTTAAAAATTCCCAGTGCTTAAGGAACAAGATTGAATGTCAATATAGTGGTATTATGGGTCACCTCCAGCACTTATGCTGATCTTTTCCTCCAATACTAAGTCAGTGGTGA
Source organism: Viscum album (assembly GCA_963277665.1). Lineage (NCBI taxonomy): Eukaryota > Viridiplantae > Streptophyta > Magnoliopsida > Santalales > Viscaceae > Viscum > Viscum album. The sequence continues at coordinate 970,207,618 of OY728150.1, forward strand.
TCTATATCTACGCCTATTTAAGTTATAGGATCAAAGAATCTACATAAGGTTAAGAGTTGGTTTTATGTTCACCAATCAGACTGAAAAGGTGTTCATAGAAGATATAGTCAGGCCTCAGAGGTTTATCATGAGTAGAGTAAACCTATCCAGGAATTTCTGGAATCATCTCGGTGCCACATTTTGGGCTATATTTATGCAGTGCAACCTATGCCTGAGGATCAGTTTCCATGGAATTTTCTAGTATGAGGTATTATTCTAGTATCCTCTACCCAGGACCACCCCGAACAATCTTGTTGCCCGAGAATAACTATAAAAATGTTGCCCTTTAAATATGGATAATAAAAGGATTATACCAAAACAAACCAGATCAAAGCACACACATTTCTGATCCAAAATTATAAATCTATTTATACCCACCACATTACATGCGAACTTCAAAAAATAAGTTCAGTAGTACCATTTTATTTTTGACCCGCATAATATTAAAAAGTAAAAAATAAAATACAAAAATATATGTTTAAAACTAAATCTGTATTGGTTGAAAAACTACTAGAAAAGAATGTCAAAAAATGATTTAAATCATATAAAAATTTCAGTCTTATATATATATAAATAATGCAAAACACCCCTCTTTTATTAAAGAAAAAAATTATACACTTATTAACCGTTTAAACCACTTCATAACCGATCAAAAAAGACATTAAAGTCTATAAAAACTATCCTGTTAAAACTTTGAAAAAAAGATCGAATCATCCTCATCTTCATCTTCACCACTCACTTCTTCTTCTAAACCTATACAAATTTGAACCTACAAATTTAAAATAACATAATAGTTTTATTCAAAATCACACTTCTAAATAGTTAAAAACATTACCAGTTGGTGTAAAACTATGAAACCAACTTCATATAAAAATCAAGAATTGATTTTTTTTTGGAAGAAAATAACACCAATATTTGTTCAACCCATGTCTTTAAATGCTAAAATTTGATTCAGATGCTGCAATTATGATAGAGATTCTTAATAAAACAAGTTAAATAATCTAATTCAAAGAAAATAAAAAATTACAAAAAAATAGAGAATGACATACCAGAGCATGTTGCAGCACTTCACGAACCCGATTATGGTAGTTTATAATCCAATTAAAAGAAAAATTCTTCTCCTTTCATTTGTTGATGCAAATTCTTCAATTAACTCATCATAATTCATACTATCCAAAAATATATTTTCAATTGAAATCATTTTCAATGCACTTAATCTCTCTTGTGACATGGTAGTCCGAAGATAAGTTTTAATCAACTTTAGCTTAGAAAAACTTCTCTCTGATGATGCAACTATAACGGGTATAGTCAATAAAATTCGATATGCCACCCATGTCATTTGAAACCCTCCATCCTTCCAATAAGGCTTGATAAAATCAAGGATATCAATTGATTTTATCAGTTCAGTTGGCAATATTGACTTCAAATGTCTGAGCTCTTGAGATAATTTATCCCCACAAATATCATCATGTTCATCGTGTTTCAAAAAACATTGAAATTGAGTGCAGTGTTCCTTCAATTGTTCTTCAGAAATATTTCTAAAACTTGCTTTCAGCAAAAATCCAAATATTTCATTAAAGTGTTAAAACTTTATAAAACTTTCTCTCAATTACATAAGGTCATGATCAATAATTTGAAGGAAATAATTTGTTCTAATTTTTCCCTCCATAGACAAATTTCTAATAGCATCATCTTCCACATCCTCATCAAATTGTTTCTTCCTGCGAACAACTCTTTTTTCTTCAAATATTGGATCAATACCAACTTCGAGTGCAATTTCTTTTGCTTCATTCATTAAACCTTCAAACCCCTCCGCTCAAAGTTCTTCAAAGAAAAAAATAAACTCTTTTATTTGTGTACTTGCATATTCAATATCCATCTCTTCTCTTTGAAGGATTTCACTGATATGATTAACTTTATCTAAAATTTTGTACAAAATGCATAAGCTAATGATGAATTCAAAATTCTCTAATGCATTGGAACACAATCCTTTAGCATCCAACATCACTACATCATCATGTTTAGAAATATTGGAAATTTCAACCAATGCATTTCTTAACTCAGGTGTTTGTCTTCTTATAGCTCTAATACTCTCGATGTGACTTTCCCAACGAGTTATTGATAAGGTTTTTGGTGTCAAACCCTTACATAAGTCCTTAATACATTCCATTTATGTGGTGAACTTGCAAACAATGTATAAATCTTTTACACATATGCAAAAAAAATTATGGCTTTCATGCTAGATTTTTCCATGTCACATATAGCAAGATTCAGGCTATGACATCCACATGGAGTGTAAAATGCTCTAGTATTTACATCAAGAAACCTTTTTTGGAAACCTTGATGTTTACCTTTCATGTTTGATACATTATCATAACTTTGTCCTCTTATGTCATCAATATTGAGTTTAAGATCAACCAAAGCATCTTCAAGTGACTTGAAAAGCCCACGACCGGATGTGTCATCCACATTTATGAAGTCAAGAAAAAATTCAACCACCTTAACATTAAATTCTTCCTCGACATCCACACATCTTATGATAATTGACATTTGTTCTTTATGACTTAGATCCGGAGTGCAATCAAGGATAATCGAAAAATACTTTGCTCTTATAATCTTCTTCAAGATTTTTTCTTTAATCGCATTCCCCAACAAAATTATCAATTCATTTTGAATTTTATGACTAAGATAATGCTTTTGAATTTCATTATTAACAACACGATGAACATGATCTTTTATAACTGGGTCAAATTCAGCAACAAATTCAATAAGTTTACAAAAAATACCATTATCCTTCTCATAAATCTTCTCATTTGTTCCACGAAATGGTAAGTTATTTTGTGCAAGTACCTTCACAACTCCAATGATTCTAGTAAGTACCATCTTCCAAAAAACTCTTTCCTTCTCAATGAGACATTCGATATTTTTATCAATTGTTTGTTTATTTTCAAGTCCTCTGTGCAAGTCCACCCACTTCACAACATTAGAAATGTGTTCAAAATTTCTTTCATACTCCCTAAGTCTTGTTGGAAGGTTGTTCCAATCATTAGATCCTCCTTCAGTCAAAGCACTTTTTATCGATTTCGACTTAAATAATTTACAACAAAAACAAAATACCTTGTCCAACTCATTAGAATACACTATCCACTTCCTCTCGTGTTTTTTACCATTAGGAAGTAGACAAAAATAATTATTAGAAGTAAAGTGTCACCCACGACTGACTTCCTTAGGAAATGCATCATTTTCTTTTAATATTTTAATCGGGCCACATCGAACCAACAAAATTATCTTAACATCATTGATATTACCCCATAATCCTAGATCATAATTCACATCCACATCTTTCTCAAGATCAAGCACGCTTTGATCTCCAAGATCATGAATCATGTGAATAGTATTTTCGTTGTCATCCTCCCAATAATCCACATCCACACTTTCATTTATCATATCAACACTTTGAGTCATAGGTTTCTCTATAGATTGTTCATTCCCTTCAGAAACATTGTCACCCAGATATTTCTCATTAAATTGAACACATGAACTCTCTTTTTCACTTCTTGTAGCAAATAATTTAGAAATCGAACCCACTAGTGTTTTTTCAATTTCATTCTTTCTTTGCTTGATTTTTCTGTTTTGAGATCCAGAATTTTGATTTCTCTTCATTGTAGTACCTACAAGTTATAAATTATAATTCATTAAGAGTTATAACATATTTAAAGTAAATAGTCATATTTAAAAAATAAATTCATATATTCCAACTAATTGATTTTTTATTTAATATTCAACAAAACAATTAATAAAAATAAATAAACTGAAAATTGAAATTAAAAAATGATTATAGAAACATTATTTACCTTGGAAAAATCACAAACTGCAATTGAGATGGTAAAATTAAATTGAGTCGGTCAAGACACCAATGAATCCGCAATTTATATAATTTCTGAAAATTAAACAAAACAATAAATAAAAATAAAAAAAATAAAAATGCTATTTAAAAATGATTATAAAAAACACCAATTACCGAGAGACAAAATACAAATTGAAATTGAATACCCAAATTGCAATTGAGACGAGAATCCAATGATAAATTTGAAATTCAGATAATTTATGAAAACCAAACAAAACAATTAATATAAATAAAAAATAAAAAATAATAACTAGAAATTGATGATAACAAAACTCTAATTACCTGTATACGAAGAAAAAAAATATCAAATCACAATTGAGAGATGGAAAAATCACAATTGAGATAAACAATATACCAGCAACCAGTTAATTGGAAATTCATTCACCTAATAACTCTGAAATCTAAACAAAACAATCAATAAATTAATAAAAACAAAAAAAATGATAAACCAATTTAAAAAAATCAGAACAAACAAACACCTGTTTGTTTGTGGGGGAAAAGGTAAGCACGTGAATGGCACAACAGGGGGGAGTTCGGCGTAGCGGCAGTGCTGCTGCGAGGGGCGCAGCGCAGCGGCAGCGGCGCAGGGGCGAGGGGAGGGGGCGCAGCCGCGCAGGCACAACACACAGCAGGGGCGAGCGCGAGGAGGTGTGGGGGGTGACGACGGGGGAGGAGGAAGGATGGGGGAGAGGCGAGGCGCTGAGCCGAGGTCACGGGGGGTGCGGGGGGTGGCGACGGGGAGAGAGAGGGGGGAGAGACAATACAGTCTTACAGATGAAATATAAGGGAGAGGAGATGAGAAACGTTGGGGGAGGGAGTGGAGCGTCTTGGGACTCGGCCGGTGCTTAAGGGGAATTGAAATTTCGAAAAAGGGGTGATATTGGTTGCCCCTAGTCGAGGCGTTTCCCTAGCCCAAGGGCTCGCGGGGCTCGCCCATGGGTCGTCCCTGCCTCTACCTTAATTTCTACCCTATTTGATACAGTAACATTATAATATTTCATATTTTCTATGATTATGGAATGTCTGTACCTAGTGATAGAATACTCAAATGGTATTATGTCTCTTGATACACCCCTAGTGGTCCGACCATAGAGTATAGGGAAGTTTAAGGAGTACCCCCTTGAGATAGGTCAGTGCCACTTCCTATAGAATTTCTTCATCCTCGATATGACAGGATTTAATGTCATTCTTGGTATGTACTAGCTTGATTCTTTAACACTCATGTTTATTACTATCATTAAAGGGTGTATTTTACATCACCTGAGGGAGGAATGTATATCTAGGGAGAATGAGATATATAGGCATGTCGATTTGGACCGAGCAAATTGGGATGGGTAAGGTGATAGACCAGATAGCGATTCTCTTTATGAGAGATCAGGGAATGAAGCTTGTGGAATTCCCACATATGGTGGACCATTTTAGGGACATCCTCCCTGATGATTTCTATGACTTACCTCCTGAAAGAGAGATTGATTTCACCATCGATCTATTTCCATGTGCGGAACCAGTGTACATGCCTCTCTATAGGATGGAACCTATGGAGATTCAAGAACTCTAGAAGTAGTTTTAATATTAAGAGGGGAAATTTTTTTCTAAACCATCACATCTATATATGGTTAACCCATATTTTTCACCAATAAGGAGGAAATTCCCCTCCGTTTTTGTGTGTATTGCTACCAACTGAACTAACTTATAGTAAAGAACTAGTATCCAATGCCTTGTATAGATGACCAATTTGACCATCTTCGAGGAGTGATGGTTTTCTCTAAGATTGATTTGAGGTTGTGCTACCATCAAGTGTGTGAGAGGAAATCATAAATATGATATACAACATTCTGGAGTATTTATGGCTCCTACAAGTATCCGGTGATGTCGTTCGACCTCAAGAACATTCTAGAAATCATTATAGTTCTGATGAACTGGGTTTTCTACCCATACCAAAATTCTTTTTTGGTGGTCTTCATAGATGAAATATTAGTGTATTCTCTCACAATACATGACCAAGATAGCCATATTGAGATCATGATAAATACACTAAGAGAACATCAGCTATATGTGAATCTCAGTAAATGATATTTTTGGATTGACAAGGTTCACTTCTTGGGTCATATCATTTCAGAGGTAGGTGTATCTATTGACCAATAGAAGGTGAGAACCAATTATAGGGATTATCTTAAGAATGTGTTTGATATATGTAGTTTCTTGAGGCTGAATAGATTTACAAAAAATTTATTTAAAAATTATCATATCTAGTAACTCCTATTATGGTTTTAACAAATAAAGGAGTGAAATTCATCGGCTCTGAATCTTGTTAGGTTTATTTTTAGGAGTTGAAAGGAAGGCTCACTTTAGTGTCGATTTTGATTCTAATAGAGCTAAGAAGAATCTATTCTACTTACTATAATGCTTTAGGAATCAGTCTGGAGTAGTCTTGATATAGGGTAATTAAGTTATACCATATAGGTCCCACAATTTGAGGTCTCATGAGCGGAACCACCCTACACATGACCTTGATCTAGTGGTTGGGGTTCGTGCTCTTCACTATTGGTGACATTATCTATTAGGTGAGTGATTCATTATTTACACAGATCAAAAAAGTATTAAATACATATCCACATAGAAAGATATGAATCAGAGGTAGCACAGGTAGTTAGAATACCTATATTCATTCAACATTGATCTTTCTTATACACCCAAGAAAGGTAATGCAATGGATGACACGTTGATCTAGAAGACTCAAACATAAGACATCAAGGAGGTCAGTAGTGAGTGTAAGTTTATGTATTTGTTTTCTGAGATGCACCTAGATGTTTAGGAATAGCATGGGTAGACTATTTTAATAGCTCTAGTGGTGAAATCAACTCTTCTGGAGTGGGTGAGGGTGAGAAAGATTTCTAATCCAGAAGGTTTGGTCCTAAGGGAGAGCATCTCATATGAGAAACAACCACCATGTTAGGTTGTTCATGGGAATGAGATCCTACACTTTCATGGGTGTGTTTGGGTTCCTTATAATGTATGGGAAGAGTTGATGAGGAAATATCATGTCTTGGTTTGGGAAGTTCATCATGGTCTTATCAAGATGTATCGAGTCGTACGCCATCAGTATTGTTGGCCAAGTATAAAGAGGCAGATAGCAGGTTTCCTTACTCAGTGCTCCACATGTCAGTAGGTGAAGACGGATCACTAGGGACCTTCTAGACTTCTACATCATCTATCCATTCCAGAGTGGAAATTTAATGATGTCACCATGGATTTTGTGATAGGATTTTCAAGACCCCCTTGAGGAAGCATTGTGGTATAGGTGATCATTGACAGATAGACCAAGGTTGCACACTTACTACCAATCCTAGAGACATTATCAGTTGATTATATTGGGAGGCTTTATATCTGGGAGATAGTACGCCTTAATTATTTTCCCCATTCTATCATATCGAACAAAGATTTCCTATTTACATTGCGATTTTGGAAAGGTTTGTAGAAGGCATTGGATTCATAGGTTCTCTTGAGTACAACATATCACCCTCAGACTAACGGTCAGTATGAGAAGGTGATACGAGTGTTAGGGACATGATTTGGCATGCATCCTTGATTTTGGAGTTTCATGGGAGAATCATAAACCTCTTTTTAGTTTTCCTAGAAAAATATTTTCTAGGTAATTATTCTGATGGATCCATATGAGTCCTTTTACGGTAGTTTTTCCTATTCATCTCTTTTCTAGTTAGTGCCAAAGGTGGCAGTGCTACTAGGTCCTCATCTCATTTAGGAGACTTCAGAACAAGTACAGCTGATTCAAAAGAATATTTCTATATCTCAATCAAGGCATAAGTCTTATATCGATCATTATCATTGATATATATAGTTTTAAGTGGGACATCAATTCTTTCTACGGGTATTGCCTAGATTGGGTCGTGGATGAATTTAAAGGTAGGGAAATCTATCACCCCATTTTTTCAGGCCTTTTGAGATAGTGGAGAGATTCATTCTGGTAGCCTATCGATAGTTGCTACCTAAAAGGTATTGATCCATTAATGACATCCTCCATGTATCCCAGCTTCAACAATATCATATTGACCCATTTCATTCGTCTGACCTTGAGGATACACAGCTAGAGGCATATGCGTCCTTCAAGGAGCATTTGATATGTATTTTTGATCAAATCATAGAGGCTCAAATAGGTTGGTCTATTACACTAGTCTGGGTGTAGTGGTACAATAAAAATTTATAGGTTGATCCCTAGGAGTGAGAGTCAAACATGTATGCATAGTGGTCGGAACTCTTCTAAGATGACGTTTTACCACCCTCGAAAGGGAAACTCATGGACGAGTTGTCTTAGGAGGGGAGGTTATAACATCCTATTTTTTCTCAATGGTATTAAATCTTATTTTTTTGGTTTATATTCCTTGTTTTAGCCCCTTTAGTGTTACCTAATGAGGAAATGGAGGTAAAGAGGGTGTATGGGGATTTTTTGGAGCCCAGAGACACAAAAATTGGACAACTAGGCAATGTTTCATGGTTATAAGAAACCATATCATCCATCCAACATGGTTTCCCTAATTGTGTGGGAGTGTGATAGAAGGGATTAGGGGGTTTAATGGTCTTCTACATCCATGCACCCCTGGAACATTCCCATGTGAGGGGAACAATTAATTTTGATAGCGGCTTTCATAGGGCTTATGCATGGTTAACCAAACTGTGAACCTTAGCCGTGTGGGGTCCCTTATTAGGAAAAATAGGGCACATGGTTGGTGCACATTTTGGCCAACTGTGCAAAAAAACCATGAGGCCCAGTAAATGAGGGTAAAATGACCTTTTTTCCCCTAAAATGTTTTTATACCCATTTCTTCTTTCCCCTTAGTTTTTCTCCTCCAGAAGTCACCCAAGAGTCTTCTAACTCCTCTCCCTAGGAATTTTTATCCCTCCTTTATATGATCTCAAAATCATTTTCTATCAGATTAATTGGAAATATTTAGGTAATCTCTATACTCATCTTCTTTCCAATATTAGTTTCTCTTCTCCTCTGTTATGCTATTTAGAGAAATGTATTTTTACCTATTTTAAAGGAGTTGGATCTTTTAATAAATACCTTTCATTATATATCAATTTAAGTTTCAATAATAGATGGTTGTTCCTCTATAAACAGTTAGGTGGTCTAGTTATTCCCTGTAAGTTTAATTTCTTTGATGACATGTGATGTTGTTCCGCATGTCGGACCTTTATAAAGACACCTATAAATTGTTTAATAAATTAAATTGAATGTTTAACCATGCCCAGTATAAACCTGGTGAAGGGTGAATAAACCCTTTGGTTGATATCCTTAATTTATGCCACCCAAATGGGTTTGTTCTACTTTTGAGTCTTAATGAACCTTTTGGTTTAATTGTTAAAACACCCCTTGAGGGGTGTCTCCTAATAATAAGTGTTGTTGATGTAGTGGAAATGGTAAACCAATTGGTTAGGATCATCAGCCTTTTTCCCAAATGATTTATAAATTATTTTATTATTCTTTTCCTTATTCCATTATTGAAATTGTGGAATTAAATGAAATGGATAAATTGATAATCACTTTATAAATGATTTACCTTGCTAATGGTGTAATATTAATGAGATATACCTTATGAAAATGGAAATATAAAGGGTCTTAACTTAAGGAACCCTTGGATGGGCTCATCATTTTTTGTAGTTAGTTATGTTAAAGAATTGTAAATATGTCATGGGAGATACTATTTATGTTTGGGATGGGATCATTGTGCATATTTATTTTACCTTCATATGTATGACATGGGTTCCCTAGGGGAGACCCGATTTATGGGATCAGTGGTGCGATGGTTGTACAATTATATGAGAGAGACTCATACCCCTATGTTTGATACTAGGAATGTACTCAAATGTCTATTATTGATGTATTCAAACCATTTTGGGAGTGACACTTGGGATCTCATTCATGGGTCACCTTGGAAGGACTCCTACTGTAACGTCTCAACCTGTCTCACCTCTAAGACGGTGGTCGGACCGGTGGGTCACATGACCTCAGGCGTGCCTTCCCATATGCCAGAGGCTATTGACTAGCAATTAGGGTATAAATAGGTGATAGTGGGGAGACTATACCCTCATTTCATAGTTGCATAGTGGTATAACAGAATTTAAGAAACAGATAGTAGTATAAGTAGTAAATAATAATTGATAAAGAAGTGAAATAAAATAATTAAAAATTTAATAAAAGTGTCAAATGCAAGTTTATAAAACTGATGAATTCATGACATGGTAATTATACATGAAGGAAATTAGTAAAAAATACAACATGCCTTCCAATACATATCAAGAATAAAGAAAAGATATCACATCCCCAAGGGCGATCTCCATGAGCATCTTGAGCTCCATCTCAGTCCTCTGATCCTAACTTCCATGTAAAAATAGAATAGCATATGCAATCAATCATGGTCTACAGTCTTGAAAATAGGAAAGGTCTACTTGGGTACCCCAGTACAATAGCAGCCTGAGTAGGGTATGATATATAAATCTCAGTAGGTCGATACCAAAAGTGTCTAGACCAATCCAAAAAATGAAATATAAATTAATAAGTGTGTCATAAAAATAAATACATAGTGATGATAATTGATAATAACAACTTGTTTTAGGTTCCTAAATAGACACTCGTCCCATACCACTTACTTTGGCCTAATCCAAAAATCTGAAAAGTATAGTTTATCAAGGAAGAATATATAAATAGGTTTCAATGGTTACATGGAAAACCAAAGAAGGAATATCCCCAAGATAGTTCTTTAACATGGGGTCTAAATTCCATGTCATCACATAAGTAATCTAGTAAAGTAAGGGAAACATCTCAAGTGCAATCACAATACATAATAGTAAAGAAAGATGCATCTCAAGCATTTATATTAAAAACCATCAATTTTAAAGGTGGAGTCTGAGCTTGTATCTAATGTATCGTTATGGTATATCCATTCAAAATTTCCAATTCCACCAATCCCATCCAAGTAGATCCTTTTGAATGTCCAAGTATCGCTCATGGTATGGTAACTATGAATTCTCCCTTGTTATCGTACATAAGGGACCGATTATCTTCTAAATGCTCAGCATATCCATCATTTCAATGGAACCATCCTCAGTTTCCCCTTAGGGAACCGGTATCACCCAATAGTATAATAAAAATCCCTAAAAAATCCCTTTCCTAAAGATCCAAAAACATCGCTTCCCTAGCGCGTCGTGGTATAACCACCCAAGCAAGGGAGTCCATCCATGAGTCCTTAATATGGAACCCATGTTCTCACCCACCCCATATTAAGTGAACCATAGAAGCAAGGCATGTATCAATTTGCATAAGAAGTTGCAAAAAATAAGAAAAATTCATGGCCTTAACACACTTATAAACCATTTAAAATGATTCATTACATTTAATATATAAATCATGAGGTAGTACATCTTATGTAATTCAAAATCCACGATAAATTTCAATTAAACCATGAATTCAATTCATTTAAAGAAAATCATACCATCATAACCATGCCATTCCATTTGTTTCAAATTATCTTAACTATTACCATTCAATTATATTAAGAGGTATAGTCGTACCACCCTATTAAAATCATTTAATCAACTGTTTAACAAGTCAAGTTCAACACCAAGAACCATTCCTAGATATCATACCTCAAATGGTAACTTATTTTTCACGACCCCCTCCCACCAAAGATGCCCCTCCTAAGCTGGTAATGGTTAAAGGGAGATAATGACCCCCGAGTCCCGCCTCCAGTAGGCCCCGGGGTGGCGACTAGCACCAAGGGTATGAGTTTTCACAAATATGGGAGGCATTACCCTTTTTATTATTTAGGATCGGCAAATAGGAAAAGTCAACCACCAAAAAGGAAAAGAACAAGTGTATATAAATAAACCCAAACCAAGCCCACATGTATGTTTAAACAATTCTATAATAAGGTGCAAGTACAAGAAAGATCAAAGTATAATACCAAAAGAAAACAAGAGTACAGCAACTGCAACAACTCCAACTGTCCGACTAGTAGGGTCCCACATGACCCCGGTAGTCCTCCTGGAAATCTGAAAGTAAATGTAGGGTGAGAATACAAGTATACTCAGTAGGGAAACCTAAAGCTCTCATGCACAAGTGGAGAGACATCCAAATGTCCCGTGAGAACAAAAGAATAAACCTAGCAAGGAATTATATCCACCCAACCTCGCCAGCTACACTCACCAAAAACACAATCACAACCGGTAGTAGTATATAAGAAACAAGATTATTGGGTACCCCGCACCATTTCCCATTAGTTAGCTACTCTTCCTAACGGCGAACGTCTTAACGCTGCCACACTCTCCCTGCCCGCACACACCTGGGTCTCACAACCGCACATCCCGCCCGCACACACCTGGGCCTCACAACCTCGTATCCTACCCGCACACACCTGGGCCTCACAACCACGTATCCCACCCGCACACACCTGGGCCTCACAACCATGTATCCCACCCACACACACATGGGCCTCACAACCATGTATCCCACCCGCACACACTTTGGACTCGTCCCGAAGATTCTTGGGAAACAGTAGAACCTACCCGAAGAGTCTTGGGCTAAAACCACCCCAATCGAAACCTACCCGAAGAGTCTTAGGTGTAACGTCGCCTCAAGCCATCACAGCCTAGGGGATAAGGAGTAGGAAGGAGCTAGTAACTAAGGGAAAAACACCCTCTCCCATGAAATGGGAGTGTTCAGCACTAAGTTCTCAACATGGGTGGGGTGTGTCAAAACACAAAGATACAGATATATATATATATATACCAAACACTCAGCCCAACCTATGGCTTATAAATAGAGAAACTGAGTACGTTCCTCAGCACTGCTACCATGAAGAATACATACAACAAACAACCCCAACCCCATTTAGTTTTTCACATTTCAGCAGAATTAGTCTATTTAGTTCCTTATCTACTGGGAAACTATCCAAAACCAACCACATCGATCGTTCGTAAAACATATCCCTGCCATCCACAAAACAAGTTAGAAAAAGCACAAGCAACACAACCAAGTCCTTCTTATTATCCAAACAGCCCCATTGATTATTATTCCTGTTCCATTACCATGACCCACCATTCATTAACTATTCCACTTTTTATTTATTAATCACAACCCATAGTCCGTTCACATTCAAACCCATCCCTGTAGCCCCGCTGCCAACTGCCATAACCACAACTGCACCGTACATCATTATCCCTTTAATACCATTTATCGTAGCCCCGCTGCCCACCCGATCCACAACAACCCACAAAAAAACGTTTGTGTCACATCATCGCCCCTTTAACATCATTTACCGTAGCCCTGCTGCCTATTCTATTCATAAAAACCTAGGATTCACCCCTCCCTTTCACACACCAGTAACCAATCCAAAAACCCACATGTTCATTATTCCATTTTGTTTAACCGTGGTGATCACACAAGGGTTCCAGATTTTAAACAGCCAACTTTATGTGATTAACCAATTTCCACATTCCACAAAGTTTCCATCCGCAAAAACAGTCTAAAAAGATAGGGCAACATTTAATTGCACAAGAAAAGGCCCCCAACGACCGTGATTTTCAGTAGGAATAATCCTATTCATTTCACAACATAACAATAGGATAAACAAAGATAAACATCACAACTTCCCCATCCCCGTTCTTTAACCAGTTATTATCTTTATTTAAAGGTTCAATTGTTTCTCATGAAAACAAGAGGATACCCACCCCTCATGATGCACAATTTAGAGAGACGAAGGTAAGATCCCTACCTCAACAGGTTCTGATCGCAACGCTCCCCCGAATCAACTTTAGAAGACGTCCGTCGGCGTCCGTCACTTCCGTCGAGTCCCAGAAAAACCTCCTCGGGTGGAAGTTGGGAAGTAAAGGACGAAGTAAAGACAATTGATCCAATCTTATAAGTTCTGTCTCGTTGTTACGATCTCATGGCCACTGACGGATCGTAAATCGGAGCTCGAACGAAGAAGTTATGGAAGGAAGAGCATTCGAGTCTCTTGGGAGAACTTTGCTCAGAGGAAAGGGGAGGAGAGGGGTGAGTTGAAAAGGAGGAGGGGACCCCTCCTTTTATAGGAGAGAAAAGAAAAAGTACATGGCGTGTACTTTATGGTACACAACGTGTACTCGGTTATTTCACAAGATCTCCACGCGACTTCCAACACGGCTTCGCGGTCGTTGACTGGTCAACACACGATTTGAGGGTAACGCATACGCGGGGAAGGACTACACGGCATGTAGTTCGGACACACGGCGTGTACCCAATCATTGCACATGGAAAGGACACGGCTCCAACATAGCACACAGATGTTGACTGGTAACGCGTACGCAGGGAAGGACTACACGGCGTGTAGTACTGGACACACGGCGTGTACCCATTCATTGCACACGGCTCCAACACGGTGTATACCCGGAGAGGGGGGTACATGGCGTGTACTCAAACTACACGGTGTGTAGTTTCAAAATTTTGGAAAGTGTGGGAAAAGTCCATTTTACCCTCCAGAACACTTCGTGGCCTTCTTTTTGACAAAGGAATGGGCCGGAGAGGTCTGTGCCATTACATCAGATACCTCTTAAAACATTCTCATCCTCGAAAATTCAAAAACCAACCCAGCGGAACCCAACAAGATACCTCTTAGGGTTCTAGTTATAACAGGAACCCAACCAACAACCCTAATCATAAGTGTTAGGAATTCCTTCTCCTGTGTTGAGATATTATCCGCTTTAGGCGGCACTGAATCGCCTGCACGGGTTTAATCGCATCCTCATTAATGCGTCTCGATTAAGAATTGGTTCTTCCCACTTTCATACATTAGGATTTTTCAAATCGCACTACCCCCAACACCACACAACCAAAAAACTACCTGAACATGTGGTTTTGCGAAATTCCTTCTCCTATGTCGAGATATTATCCTCTTTAGGTGGCACTGACTCGCCCACACGGGTTCAATCGCATCCGTATTAATGCGTCTCGATTAATGTTCAAGTTTTTCCTTTTACCCACACATCCGGACATGTTACACATTACCAGGGATCAAGGAAACAAAAGGTCTCACAACCGACAAGCCAAGAATTCCATATATCAAAGGTACAGAGTATAACATCAACACAAAGCTCAGAAGAACAATGGAAAACACAAGTCAAAACAACTCCGGGTACTGAGCGTGCATCTGGGTCTCCCGCTCCCAAGTGCTCTCCTCGAGGCCGTCATGCCTCCACAACACACGAACCAATGGAATGGTTCATCCACGGAGCACCTTCTCTTTACGATCCTCGATTTTGACTGGTCGTTCCTCAAATGTCGCGTCGTCTCCCATATCTAGATCTCCCCAGTAGATAACGTGAGAGTTTTCATGTAAGTATCAAAGTAGCTGGGAGACGTGGAAGACATCATGAACCTTCTCCAACTGAGGTGGCAGGGCCAGCTGATATGCCACCTCGCTGACTCGTCTCAGCACCTCAAAAGGTCTGATGAACCTAGGTGAGAGCTTGATCCTTTCCCAAACCTACGCTGCCCCCGTCGAGGGAAAACCTTCAAGAACACATGATCTCCCACCTCGAACTCCAAGGGCCTCCTCCGACGATCAGCATAAGACTTCTGTCGGTCCTGAGCTGCTTTCATCCTCTCACGTACAAGCTGTACTTTCTCCGTGGTGCTTTGCACTACCTATGGCCCAAGAGCACCTGTCTCACCAACCTCTACCCAGCAAATGGGTGAACGACACATTCTTCCATACAAAACCTCAAACGGTGCCATTCCAATAGTAGAGTGGAATCTGTTGTTGTAGGCGAACTCTACTAAAGGCAAGTGTCGTACCCATGATCCTCTGAAATCCAGAACGCATGCTCGCAGCATGTCCTCCAGTGTCTGGATAGTCCGCTCTATCTTCCCATCGGTATGGGGGTGGAAAGCAGTTCTAAGATGTAGATGGGTGCTAAAATCATGTTGTAACCCCCTCCAGACTCGTGAGGTAAACCGAGTATCCCGATCTGAGAAGATAGTCTTTAGGACTCCATGCAACCGCACAACCTCGTCTATGTACCTCTGTGCTAAGGTACTCACCGGGCCTGAATCCTTAATTGCTAAGAAGTGATCTGATTTCTTCATTCGATCCACCACTACCCATATAGAATCATAACCACCCTGAGCTCTGGGTAGTCATGTGACTAAGTCCATTGAGATGTCATCCCACTTCCACTTGGGGATATCTAAAGGATGCAACAAACCACTGGGAACATGGTGTTCAGCCTTCACTTGCTGACACACTAGGCATTTAGCCACAAACTTTTCCACTGCCCGTTTCATCCCGGGCCACCAAAACTGTTCCCTCAGGCCTTGGTACATTTTTGAAACTCATGGATGTACCGCCAAGGCTGAGCTATGGAACTCACAGAGAAATCCCTCACGCATTGTCTCTGGGACAAACAACCTTCCATGGAAAAGCACCCGATGTCGGCTATCCTCTGACCATCCTTCTGGAGCGTTCCCCTGATCGACACGATCCTGAATCACTTCTGCCACGGAGTCCCCCCACTGAGACTCTTCCACCTGCTACAACAAGGAGATCTGCATCGTCATTTGAAACAAATATCCTCTAACACCTTCTACCCTGGCATCCAAGTGCAAGGCAGCCAACTCTCCCATCCCCTTCCAAGCATCAGTGGATTCCCGAACCACTTCCTTATGTGACTTCTTACTCAGGGAATCAGCCACAACGTTTCCCTTACCTTCAGTGTAAGAGATCTCAAAGTCATAGTCTTGGTGAAACTTGACCCATCTCCGCTACCGCAGGTTCTGGTCACACTGGGAGAAGATATAACGCAGGATCTTATGATCTGAGAAGACCACAAAGCGCTCCCCAATGAGGTAATGTCACCACAACTTCATTTCGAACACTACTTCTTCAAGATCTAGGTCATGGGTTGCATAGTTATGCTCGTGAGGGAATAACTGCCTAGACCCATAACTGATCACTCCCTTCTTCTGCATCAGCACGCACCCCAGACCAAGGCCAGAAGCATCACAAAACACCTCATACAACAACCCTTCCTCTGGAAACCTGAGTATGGGAGCACTAACCAACTTCTCCTTCAGTTAGTCGAAAGTCTTCTGGCATTGATCGCTCCATAGGAAGACCCGGTTCTTCCTAGTAAAATCTGTAAATAGAGCAACAACTCGAGGGAAGTCCGAAACGAACCTCCGATAATAACCTGCTAACCCCAGGAAACTACGAACTTCTGCCATGCTCTTGGGTTCAGCCCAAGAAACAACTACCTCCACCTTCGACGGGTCCACTGACACTCCATGATGATACACCACATGCCCAAGGAAGTGTACTTCTTGCGTCAATAACTTACACTTCGACAAGTTCTCGTAAAGATGGTGGTGTCAAAGGACTTCCAAGACTGTCCTGAGATGCTCAACATGCTCCTCCTATGATCTTGAGTAGATCAGGATGTCATCGATAAACACCATGACGAACCGGTCCAGAAACTCTCAGAAGAAAAAGTTCATAAGTCTCATGAACATAGTCGGTGCATTCATAACTCCAAACAGCATCACTACAAACTCGAAGTGCCCATACCTGCACCTGAAATCCATCTTCGAGATGTCATTGTCCTTTACCCTCAGCTGATGATATCCAGATCGTAGATCAATCTTAGAAAACCAACCTTCTCCCCTCAGTTGTTTGAAGAGATCATCTATCCTTGGGAGGGGGTAACGGTTCTTGACCGTTACCTGGTTCAACCTTTGGTAGTCTATGCATAGCCTGAGACCACCATCTTCCTTCTTCACGAACAAAACTAGAGCACCCCATGGCGATACGCTGGGTTGAACAAAACCTGTCTCCATCAGATCATCAAACTGAATCTGAAAATCCGAAGGTTCCATCCGATAAGGGGCCATCGAAATCGGATGGGCACAAGGCTGTAAGTCTATCCCAAACTCAACGTCATGTTAGGGGGGTAGAGTCACAAACTCCTCAGAAAAAACATCGAGGAACTCCCCAACAACCTCTGGGACATCCATCATCTCTGTATCAGCTGGAACCACTGATAACCCGCCTAACAAGGAAAGGAGAGGCTTCACATGCCAGCTTCCCACCTGATAGCTCCTCTCACCAACAAAAGATACGCACTGCCCATCCACGTTGGAGAACACGACTCTTATCCGGAAGTAGTCAATAACGGCACTAATAGAAAACAACCAGTCGATGCCTAGGATGACATCGTATGGCTGCATATGTAACATAAGAAGGTCCCCACTAGATCTATGTGGTCCCAACGTCAGCCCACATCCTTGGAAAACACAAGATACAATGGTCTGGCCTCCAACTAGTGTACTCAGCACCAGTGGTACGGAAAGTCTCTCTACGTCTAGTCCCAAATCATAGGCTAGACCAGGTGCAACAAAGGAGTGCGAAGCTCCCAAATCGAACAAAGCAGAAACAAGAGTGATGAACAAACAAATCGTACCTCGCACCACCTCTGGTCCTGCCGGAGTTGTCAACTCTGCCGCGTGGAACTTTCCACGCTCAGCTCCTCTACCTCTCTGATGTCGTCCACCTCCACGACCATGCCATGGTCGAGGTCCCTGAGGAGCACCCTGAGGTCGGCCTCCTCCCGCAAAGTCTGCCCTCGGAGGATCATGGTCCTACTGCTGCTGGAAGGGCCTCGTCGGCAACTAGTGCTGCTGAGGTGGGTGTTGAACCTTCCCACCTCCACCGTATTGAGCTCAGGTCGGGCACCGACTCTAAATGTTCTCGAAACCTCCACAAGAAAAACAATTTGGTCCTGGGCTCTTGAAAAAGGGACGATGACCCGAAGATCTGAACTGGAACTGCTGGGGCCTGCTCCCCACTGGCCTGAACCTGGAAGGTCCTGTCGCAGGAGACCTACTGCTGACTGCCTTCCCCTTCGATGAGCCCATCTGGATCCCCTCTCATGGTGCACCTCCCAGTGAGTGCATCCCCTCTACAACCTATTCCTTCTTATGTACTGCCAAGTACGTCAGAAGGGTGAAGGGGGTGACAGCATACTGGAGCGAAGGACGAAGTGCCTCCTCCAAACGTCTCGCCCGAGACTCCTCATCCGGAAAGAGATATGGAGCAAAGCGCATGAGATCCTTGAACTTGATCCCAAACTCTCGTACTGACATACTCCCCTGCTGAAGGGAGAGTAACTCCTACCGCTTCTCCGCCTTGATCATGGAAGAAAGGAATTCCTCTCGGAATTCCTTCCCAAAGTCAGCCCATGGAACCTCTTCCTCTATCCTCTCTCTAAGGTAGAGCATCCACCACTGTCACGCCGCACCTCTCAGATGACTAACTACTAGGGGAACCCAGTACTCCCTTAGAGCACGAATCAAGGTAAAAGAGATCCCTAGCTCCTCAAGACACCCCTCTGTCTCCGTATCTGAAGTACTACCCTCATACTTCTTGTGGGTCTGCCGCTGAAAATAATGGAGAGTCTTCTTCCACTGGCTATCTTCCTCCTCTCGGTCAATCCTCAACTAATAGAACGCCTGAATCTGCTGGACCTCAGCCGTCTGAGCCACCTAGGGATGACATCCAGGTGTCATAGTTGTACGGTAAACAAAGATCGCCTAAGCCCAAGTAGTAAGGAAATTTCTCAAGGTTTTATTTTATTATTTTCATTTAAATTTCTTTCCCAGAACACCCAAATAAAGTAAAACACAATCATGATGACACATGTACCTTCCCTAGGGTCTCTACCCTGCAATCAATGTAGTCTCACTTGGTTGTTCGGTAGGCTCATATTCCTTGCATCGGATCATGGGGGGCCCTAAAATCCCGTGTCCTAGCCGGTCTTCCCTGGTCTATGTCATGCACCAAGATTAACTAACATTGTTGCCCTACCATCCCATGAAATCCTCAATGTGCCTAACTCTAGACTTCATCCTATCTCTAAACCATCACCTCGGATACCATTCTGTCACGACCCCCTCCCACCAAAGATGCCCCTCCTGAGCTGGAAATGGTGAAAGGGAGATAATGACCACCGAGTCCCCTCCTTCAGTAGGCCCCGGGGTGGTGACTAGCACCAAGGGTATGAGTTTTTACAAATATGGGATGCATTACCCTTTTTATTATTTAGGATCGGGAAATAGGACAAGTCAACCACCAAAAAGGAAAAGAACAAGTGTATATAAATAAACCCAAACCAAGCCCACATGTATGTTTAAACAATTTTATAACAAGGTGCAAGTACAAGAAAGATCAAAGTACAATACCAAAAGAAAACAAGAGTACAACAACTGTAACAACTCCAACTGTCTGACTAGTAGGGTCCCGCACGGCCCTGGTAGTCCTCCTGGAAACCTGAAAGTAAACTTAGGGTGAGCATACAAGTATACTCAGTAGGGAAAACTAAAGCTCTCGTGCACAAGTGGGGAGACATCCTAATGTCCCGTGAGAATAACAGAAGAAACCTAGAAAGGAATTCTATCCACCCAACCTCACCATCCACACTCACCAAAAACACAATCACAACAGGTAGTAGTATATAAGAAACATGAGTATTGGGTACCCCGCACTATTTCCAATTAGTTAGCTGCTCTTCCAAACGGTGAACGTCCTAACGCTGCCACACTCTCCCCGCCCGCACACACCTGGGCCTCACAACCGCACATCCCGCCTGCACACACCTGGGCCTCACAACCACGTATCCCGCCCGCACACACCTGGTCCTCACAACCATGTATCATGCCCGTGCACACCTGGGCCTCACAACCACGTATCCCCCCTGCACACACTTGGGCCTCATCCCGAAGATTCTTGGGAAACAGTAGAACCTACCTGAAGAGTCTTGGGCTAAAACCACCCCAATCGAAACCTACCCGAAAAGTCTTAGGTGTAAGGTCACCTCAAGCCATCACAGCCTAGGGGAGAAGGAGCAGGAAGGAGCTAGTAACTAAGGGAAAAACACCATCTCCCATGAAATGGGAGTTTTCAGCACTAAGTGCTCAACATGGGTGGGGTGCGTCAAAACACAAAGATAAAGATATATATATATACCAAACACTCATCCCAACCTATGGATTCTAAACAGAGAAACTGAGCACGTGCCTCGGCACTGCTACCACGAAGAATGCATTCAACAAACAACCCCAACCCCATTTAGGTTTTCACGTTTCAGCAGAATTAGTCTATTTAGTTCCTTAACTACTGCGGAACTATCCACAACCAACCACATCGATCATTCGTAAAACATATCCCTTCCATCCACAAAACAAGTTAGAAAAAACACAAGCAACACAACCAAGTCCTTCTTATTATCCAAGTAGCCCCATTGATTATTATTCTCGTTCCATTACCATGAACCACCATTCATTAACTCTTCCACTTTTTATTTATTAATGACAACCCATAGTCCGTTCACATTCAAACCCATCCCTGCAGCCCCGCTACCAACTGCCATAACCAGAACTGCACCGTACATCATTATCCCTTTAATACCATTTATCGCAGCCCCGCTGCCCACCCGATCCACAACAACCCACAAAACAAAGTTCGTGCCACATCATCGCCCCTTTAACATCATTTATCACAGCCCTGCTACCTGTTCTATTCGTAACAACCCAGGATTCACCCCTCCCTTTCACACACCAATAACCAAGCCAAAAACCCACAAGTTCATTATTCCATTTTGTTTAACCGGGGTGATCACACAAGGGTTCCAGATTTTAAACATCCAACTTTACGTGATTAACCAATTTACACATTCCACAAAGTTTCCATCCACAAAAACTATCTAAAAAGATAGGGAAACATTTAATTGCGCAAGCAAAGGCCCCCAACGACCGTGATTTTCAGTAGGCATAAGCCTATTCATTTCACAACATAACAATAGGATAAACAAAGATAAACATCACAACTTCCCCATCCCCATTATTTAACCAGTTATTATCTTTATTTAAAGGTTCAACTATTTATCATGAAAACAAGAGGATACCCACCCCACATGATGCACAATTTAGAGAGACGAAGGTAAGATCCCTACCTCAACAGGTTCTAATTTCAACGCTCCCCCGGATTAACTTTAGAAGACGTTCGTCGGCGTCCGTCACTTCCTTCAAGTCCCAGAAAACCTCCTCGGGTGGAATTTGGGAAGTAAAGGCCAAAGGAAAGACAATGGATCTAAGCTTAGAAGTTCCACCTCATTGTTACGATCCCGTGACCGCTGACGGATCGTAAATCGGAGCTCGGATGAAGAAGTTATGGAAGGAAGAGCCTTCGAGTCTCTTGGGAGAACTCTGCTCAGAGGAAAGGGGAGGAGAGGGGTGAGTTGAAAAGGAGGAGGGGACCCCTCCTTTTATAGGCGAGAAAAGAAAAAGTACATGGTGTGTACTTTATGGTACACGACGTGTACTCGGTTATTTCACACGGTCTCCACGCAGCTTCCAACACGGTTCTGCGGCCGTTGACTGGTCAACACATGGTTTGAGGGTAACGCATACGCGGGGAAGGACTACGCGGTGTGTAGTTTGGACACACGACGTGTACCCATTGATTTCACACGGCAAGGACATGGCTCCAAAACGGAACACAGTCGTTGACTGGTAACGCGTACGCGGGGAAGGACTACATGGCGTGTAGTACTGGACACACGGTGTGTACCCATTCATTGCACACGACAAGTAAACGACTCCAACACAGGGGTATACCCAGCGAGGGGGGTACATGGCGTGTACTCAAACTACACGGTGTGTAGTTTCAAAATTCTGGAAAGTGTGGGAAAAGTCCATTTTACCCTCCATAACACTTTGTGGCCTTCTTTTTGACAAAGGAATGGGCCGGAGAGGTCCGGTCCATTACATCAAGGCATTAAGAAAAAGGCCATTTAGGTTTTTCACACCCTAAAGGGGTTTCTAAGCGGCAAGGCGAACACCCTTAATATGTTTTTTACATAAGCGAAGTCCACAATTGGCATGATAGAACAATCTAAAAAATTTAATAAGCGATATCAAGGCATCGCCAGAAGGTTGCAGTGAGCAGAACAAAGGAGTGACATGACATAAGCAATGAAGTAAGGGAAAGAGGGTAGACACCCTACACTGGGAATTCTAATTAAATGTTGAGCCATGCACTTAGGAGGTGTCTTGGATCATCTATCATTATTTAAGGATGAAACATTATTTATAAATAACCAAGAAGTGTCATTTATAGGCATACCATTTAACAATTTTAATCTCAATCATAAAGAGACTCCAAGGCATTAAGGAAGGAAATCATAAAAGTATATCACTAAATTTTTATGTTGAAGGAAATGTACCTCAAGAGAGGGTTTTTATTAGAAAACATGACATCATTTATCAACACTTAATTTGTAAAAATTTACACATTGTTTCTAAAATTATAATTCATATCAAGGAGGGTAAACACTAACCTTTCATGTGTAAATCAATTCATGAGAAACACCAATGTAATAAGCACAACAAACATGATATAAATATGTAATATCTAATTTTTAGATTAAAGTAAGTGCAACTTGATAGAGGGGTTTTATTATAAAACCATGTCTTTTTTTATCAAACAAATCCTCTTTCCTCTTTAAAATTTTCATTCAAGAAATGAAATTAAATATAAACAAGAAGAATTTAGAAACATCTAAATAAAATTTAAATGCAATATTGAATTAAAGAGGCTATGAGAGGGACCCTACCTCAGGGTGGATCCAACCCCAACATTTTGGCTCTTGGAACTTTCTAACTAAAGGCTAATTCTTCCCCACTAAGCATATGAATATTCACATACATGTAAGGACACCTAGCTCTGATGCACGCACTTTCATGCCATGAACATGCAAAAGGGGATCCTTGCATATATGCTTATATGAATATACCTGTCTCCACTCACCTACGTATACATTTTCATATATATACATAGGCACACCTAGACCCATACTTGTATATTCAATGTTATGGATGAATATTCACATAATGGGGGAACCTTTCATATATATATATATATACTTACCTATGCATGATGTGGCCATATTTTACATAGTTTTTACACATCTTTTTAGTTAATTTTTAACGATTTAATTAACTATTTTTGTAACTTCCTGGTTTCGAAAGCCACCCAGAGGTGCCCGTACCCGGTTGGTCACATGGCCTCAAGTGCATTTCCCCAAACGCCAGAGGCAGCTGACTAGAAGCGAGATCCTTGGATGTGATAGTGGAAAAACTATGCCCTCATTTGCATAGTACATAGTGGAAGATAAACAAAAGCAATAGCGGAAGTAGTAAATATCCAACAGCAGTAAATAGTAGAAGACTGATAAAGATACAATTGGAGCGTAAATATATATAAATGATGCATGATACATGTATGTCTAGGACAACAACCAAACAAGTCACAATGCTGAAAATAGTACTAAACCAAAGTACAAAAGGAAATAGATGAGAAACTCCTCAGCATCGCAAGCCTCGTCTTGGTCCCATTCTCTCCAGATTCAGTACAATCAAGAACCTGAAGTAGAAGTGTGTTTTCCCTTATCTATACCTACGACAATATAATCTTTTTGGGCCCAAAAACATGACCCAAACAGGGTGTGAGACAAAATCCCAGTAGGCAACCACCACGAGATATGTGCCTATCAGTCAATGAATATATGGCAGATAAAAGTACAGAAACAGTAAACAGGGAAGTACTAAACAGTAAACAATCCACAGTTTCAAGCATCTAATCCATAACAGGTAATCAAATACACAATTAAGAAGAACAAACAGGTAACCCTTTGGGTAGTTATCATATCCTAACCCCTCTGGTTCAACCAAAAAAGTACTAGCAACCCTATGGGAGGCACACATAGTCTCACCTCTCTGGTTCAGCTAAAGAATAGACTCTCTGGGGAAGCACTCACCATCAATTCCCTCTATAGTCTCGTATCGTACTAAAGGTGCTCTGGGGAAGCACTCAATGTCTCATTTCCCCTGTGGCCCGCGTTGAGGAACTACAGACACTTTGGGGAAGAACTCAATGTCAATTCCCCCTGTGGTCTCACATCGTATTATGAAGACACTATAGAGAAGCCCTTACATCCATTCTCCTTGTGGTCTACTACACTAGGTTCTCACGGGCCAGTGTAAAATCAGCAAGTATTGCATCGCATAACGGCCAAAGTAACCTAAACAATTACTTGGCTAGCATCTAAAGCATCTCATCATATCAGAAGATCACAACACACCATTCTATAACACTAGGCATAGAAACTGGTCATATCCTAACATGCAAAACTAGACCAAATGGTCATATAAAACATTCATGGGAAAAACATCCAAAGAATAGCAATTATCCCAAAACACATTCAAAATCCTCTTCTCTAGCATACAAGCAAGCAGGCAATCAATAGGGATAAAATAGTAACACACAATACCTCGTTCATGGGTATTGGTGATTTTTCACAACAATTAAAAGACCTTAAACTGAAAGGCACAAACCACCTACCTTTAGGGTTCCGATCAAAATGATCCACAAGCAATTCCACCACATCAAAACTGGTGAACGCACCACCAGAAATGGTCTAATCCTCCTTCCTTAACATCCAAAAGTCTTGAAATCAACACTCTAGGCAATCACAACCCTAGATCTACACACAACGAGTGTAGATCTAGAAAACCAGAGGATAGCGAGATTTAGATCTAGAGGGAACTCAGGAACCAAGAGGAGAGACTTACCCGAGAAGAACCGGCTTCGATCCACCAAGAAACCCCTTTGATTTGCCTCCAAAACGAGTGGAAGAGATCCTTAAACTTTTGAGAACCCAAAATCCCGATTGAGGATAGAGTGGAAGAGAGTTTGGAGAAGAAATGAGGAATACCGAGCAGCATGAGGCTTTAAACCCTAATTTTAAGTGGTAGCACGGTTTCCCCGCACGGTTTGGAAAACCGTGCGCCAACTGTGTGGTTTCCACTGTCTCTCCCAGAGACTTCGCACAGCCTGCCCGCACAGTTTGAAAAACTGTGTGTCGCCCGTGCGGAGCCCACTTTCTCCTCCAGGAACTGCGCATGGTTTGACAAACCGTGCGGAGCCCACTATCAAGGGTGCATGGTTTCCTGGGCTGGTCGCACAGTTTGAACAAATCGTGCACCCCTGCATAGCCTCTACAACTTTAAAAGTTTTCTTCCCAAAATTCCTCTTTTTATCAACAACGAACAGAAAAGAGAAACATACCTGAAAAGAAGGTCTGGGTTCTTACAAACTTACCCCCTTAAATAAATTTGTCCCCGAATTTCCCTAGCGTTGTGCAGAAGAAGAAACCCCGAACAGCTCCAGCCACTGAGCTCGTACATCGGTCTCCCTCTCCCAAGTCTCGTCATGTACTTACCCATACTGCCATAGCACTCGTACCAGAGGAACAGACCAGCCATGGAGAACCTTTGTACAGTGATCGACAATCCGGATATAATGCTCCTCGAATGATGCATCCTCTTCGAGCTCAACCTCCTCAGGTTGAAAGACATGAGATGGGTCTGAAAAGTAACGTCAAAGATGAGAGATGTGGAAGACGTCATGCATATCCTGGTACCTCTGAGGTAACTGCAACTGATAGGCTGTCGGCCCAACTCTCTCTAACACCTCAAATGGCCTGACGTACCTTGGTGAAAGCTTACCCTGTCTCCTAATCCTCTTGTGTCCCAACCTTGGCGTGACACGTAGAAAAACCTAATCCCTGACCTCGAACTCCATAGGTCATCTCAGCTGATCAACATAAGACTTCTGGTTAGATTGTTCATTATCCATCCTCTTCTGAATCGGCTCTATCTGCTCTGTGGTCTCCTGAACAAGACAAGGTCCCAGCAAATCTGCCTCTCCTGCCTCCATCCAACATAAGGGTGATCAGCATGGCCTACCGTAAAAATCCTCATATGGTTCCATATGAATATTTTCTTGAAAACTATTATTGTATGAAAAATCCACAAGAGTTATATGTTTCTCCCAAGAACCTCCAAAATCCAGGGTGCATGCTCGGAGCATATCCTCAAGCACCTGAATCGTATGCTTGGACTGGCCATCTATTTGAGGATGGTATGTTGTACTCAAAAGTACCTATGTACCCAAAGCCTTATGAATCCCTTACCATACCCGAGAAGTAAAACGTGTATCCCTGTCTGAAACAATGGAGTGTGGAACTCCATGCAGACATACAGTCTCACGGATGTACAACTGTACCATCTCGTTAACACTGAAGGTCTCCTTTATCGACAAGAAGTGAGAAACCTTCATAAGCCTGTCGATGACAACCCAAATAGAATCATTCCCTCAACGTGATCTCGGAAAACTGGTTACGAAGTCCATTGAGACATTATTCCACTTCTACTCTGGAATGGGTAGCTGCTATAAAATACATGTTGGTCACTGATGCTCCACTTTCACCTGCTGACAAGTGGAACACCTCATGAAAAAACCTGCAACATCTCTCTTCATACCTGGCCACCAATACTAGCGGTGTAGATCATGATACATCTTGGTGGCACCAGGATGAACTGCCCAAACTGAGGAATGAAAATCCCGCATCAGCTCCTCGTGTATGTCTACTGGCACCCATACGCATCTCTGGAATGAAAGATCTCATCCACACCTACTGTCCATCCAAAAGTAGGGTACTCTCCTGACACTCTTTCCCGTAGGACTAGGCCTTCATAATCTGATAGCTACCTCATTCGTACCCAATCAATAAGTGTAGAGGTAACAGATACAAAAGATATAAAAGTATGATCTTGTCTATTGTGCACCTACAAATGCATCTCAGAGAATAGATCCATAAGATACCACTCACTGTTGGCTTCCCGAACTGCCTGTATCTAAGTCCTCCTTCTCAACTCATCAGCCACAGCGTTTCCTTTTCCCAGGGTATAGGCAAGCTCGAAGTCAAAGGACTGAAGATACTCGACCCACCTACGTTGTCTCAGATTCAGATCACGCTGAGTGAAGATGTACTTGAGACATTTGTGGTCAGTGAAAGCCACAAAATGATCTCCTAGAATATAATGTCTCCAATAGTGTAAGTCATGGACAACAGCTTCCAAATCGAGATCGTGCATTGGATAATTCCTCTCATGTGACCTCAACTGCCTAGACTCGTACATAACTACTCGATCACCCTTCACCAAAACTGCTCTCAGCCCAATACCTGATGCATCACAGCAAATTTTATAGCTCTTCCCTTGCTCTGGAAGAATTAGGATTAGTGCTGATGTCAACCTTAACTTTAGCTCTTGAAAGGTTGTCTCACAAGCTTCTGACCAAACGAACTTCGCACCTTTCTTGGTCAGACTCATTAGTGGCGCTGCTAAGCGGGAGAAGTCCTGTATAAAGCACCTGTAGTAACCAGCTGGCTCCAAGAAACTATGTATCTCAAACACGTTCTTAGGATACTCCCAGAAAACTACTGCTCTCACCTTCTCTGGGTCTACTGCAACTCCTGCCTCTGAGATAATATGACCTAGGAAGTGAATTTGGTCCATCCAAAAGTGTCACTTTGAGAGTTTAGCATATATCTAATGCTCTCTCAGTGTACTCAATACGATCTCAAGATAGGTGGTATGGTCATGTCGAGTGTGAGATTACACCAAGATATCTTCCATGAAGACAACCACAAAAGAATCCAGATAAGGGTGGAACACACGATTCATCAGATCCATGAAAACTGCTGGCACGTTCGTGAGTCCAAACGGCATGACCAAGTACTCATATAGACCATACCTGCTCTAAAAAGATTTAAGTGGTATGTCTGATGGTCTAACGCGCAACTGATGATATCTGGATCTCAATTCAATCTTTGAGAACACTCGTGCTCCTCGAAGTTGATCAAAAAGATCATCAATCCTCAGCAAGGGATATCGGTTCTTGACCGTCAATTGGTTCAACTTCTGATAATCCACACACAGCCTAAGAGTACTATCTTCCTTCTTCGCAAAAAGAATAGGCGAACCATAAGGAGAAGTACTGGGTCGGATGAAACCTTTTGCCTACAACTTCTCTAACTTCTTCTTGAGCTCATGTCGCTCAGGTGTCGCCATACTATAAGGAGGAATGAACATCGGTGCCGCTCCTGGCACGGGCTCAATAGAAAAGTATAACTCATGCTCCAGAGGTAAACCTAAAAAATAATCTGGAAAGACATCCCTAAAACAATCCACCACTGGAGGAAAGTCCAACTGTGAAGTCCCCTGGTCATCTAGATATAGACTAGCAATCTGAGTTGTAACTCCACCTAGCCCTTGATGCTCAGGTCCTGCTCTACTCGTCTAGACATACCACTCGCCCTTATGAAGAAAATATCCACCCTCTGGTGATATGAAACTCACCCAACAGCAGTAGTAGTCGGAAAATTCCTAGAAGGGGACTATACAATCCATTCTGAGAATGAAGTCATATCCTGTCATCTCTAGGATATACAGATCCCATAAAAAGTGACACCTCGCCACTTCTAGAGGGAACTCTCTGCACCGACGTATGCTAGATGTCCTTGTTCCCAACGGCGTGTCTAGTGTCAATATGTCGGCAGAAGACAAGATAAAAATCCCAAGGCTCTCCATAACAGCAACAGATAAAAAACTATGGGAAGCCCCTGATCTAAAATAGAAGAAGATAAAACTGAGGCAACTATAATGGTACCTCGAACTATAGAGGTTCTAGGATCCTGCTCCTGCTGGACATGGGTCTGATCCACCACAAAATTCTGGCATGCTCCACGGCCATGTGACCCTGCCTGACCGCTCTGAGCTGATCCAACCTGCTGTCACTGAAAGACTGATGACTGACCACCATGACCTCTACCTCCACCTTGGCTCGAACAGCCCGAAGAACTCCAGTTCCCAAACTGGTGAGAAACTGGTGGTGCCGCTCCTGAACGAGGATTCATGGAATAACCCTTTTCACCAGTTGATGGTGAGAAAACCTGGCAGAATCACTGAAGGTGACCCATCTTGCCACAATATCGGCACTCCACCAGGTCCCTCTGGCACTACGGCCTCATATTCCCAGCTCTTCCACACTGGTAGCATACCACCTGGCTACCTGAAGGTGTTTCTTTCTGCCTCGGATCACCATGCGTAGACTCCCTACGACGCTTCCTGCTATCAGCTAGTGAATCACTAACCCTGGAAGTAGAACTTCCCTGGCTCTCAGCTCCAGAATCTCTCAGATTATGCTCTGAAATCAGTGCATAGTTGACGATGGAAGCGATGGAAGTCATCCTGAAGATATTCACCTGTGAGAAGATATCCCATCTGAGACCATCCTAAAACTTCCTTTCCAAGAACAACCCATCTCCACCCTGGAGGGGTGTGAAACGCTGAAGATCTGTGAAACGAGAGGAGTACTCCATGAAAGAAAGATTACCCTGCTCCAGGATCATGAACTCCCAGGCTCGGTTGGCCCTCAGGGTCTCTGGATAGAAGTAGTCATAAAAGACATGCTGAAACTCCTCCCACGCCATAACCTGCTGATGACCCACCTGTGAGATCACGTCCCACCACCTCTTGGCAGAGTCACATAGCATGTAGGTAGAGAGCTTTACCTGCCTCTCTGGAGGCATCTCCAGATGCTCGAAGATCGTCATCATGGATTCTAGCCATGACTCTGTAGCCTGAGGTCCTCCTTCCCCTGAGAAGGTGGGAGGATGTTGCTGCTGGAAAACCCACGTCAAGTCTGCCATAGTCGAGGCAGGAGGTGGTGCTCCCTGGAAGTTTTGCATCATCCTCATGAAGCCTTCCCTAAACTGTGCATCAGCACCTACATTTGGTGTAACTGCTGGTTCCAATACTGGAACAGGAGGAGGAACTTCCAGAAGTCCCTGATCAGCCATGTCTGGTGTCTGATCGTCACCCTGCAACTGGAGGACAACAGGAGGACTTCTTGGTGGCATGAATCTATAAGGTCAAATGCACACCTTAGATCAAGAATAACAGGGACTGAAACATAAGATTACACAGCGTGTACAGAAAAATAATGTTTCTTCCCAAACAGAAGAACACATGTCATGTAGTCAAAACTACACGGCGTGTATTCTGGGTTTTTCCAGACAGTAAGCCTCAGAAACTACTTCTGAACCCAGAGAAACACTGAAACTAACATTGAAAGTTCCAAATTCCGATCCGTGAGGGACCATACTCCCCACGAATCAAGGTTTGGCATCTTACACATGTCATAGTAAAGCAGAAAAGGCAATGATCCACCAATTTTTTTTCCACGAGGTCCCATAACACCTCAGGAACCAAAATTTGGAATTCATTCACAAAAAAAAATTTATAAACAAATCTCTAACTGTAGAAAATATTCTATCACGGCATCTATCACAACAGCATGCATAATCTATACAACGTCTATCACAAAAATATGCAATCGCTAATGCATCCTAGATGGCATGGAAATAATGCATGACATGTGATTTCAAACAAGTGTCTATATAATGAATGAGATGGAATACCCTCATCTCATCAAGTTGCGACAGAAAATAGAACCACAATAACAAAAATGGTAATAGTAAGAAGCATGTGAATCACTCAACGGTGAAATCAAATCAAGTGTAAAATTTGAAAACCAAATAAAATTGCAATAAATGAGGTAGTATGGCTTTTCCCTGTACACGGGTTAGCTACTCCCGGGCACAGCTCATTACCAAGTACCTGTTCTGTCCTATCCCTGGCTAAAGGCTCCAAACAGTAAGTCAAGAGAAAAGAATCCTCTGATACCACTTTGTAACGTCCTGGTTCCAGAAGCCACCCAGAGGCGCCCCATACCCGGTTGGTCACATGGCCTCAAGTGCATTTCCCCAAACACCAGAGGCTGCCGGCTAGCAGCGAGAGCCTTGGGTGTGATAGTGGGGAAACTATGCCCTCATTGGCAGAGTACACAGCGGAAGATAAACAAAAGCAGTAGCGGAAGTAGTAAATATCTAGCAGTAGTAAATAGCGGAAGACTGATAAAGATACAACTGGAGCGTAAATATAAATAAATGATGCATGATACATGTATGTCTAGGAAAGCATCCAAACAAGTCACAATGCTGAAAATAGTACTAAACCAAAGTACAAAAGGAAATAGATGAGAAACTCCTCTGCATCGCAAGCCTCAGCTTGGTCCCATGCTCTCCAGCTCCAATGTAATCAAGAACCTGAAGTAGAAGGGTGCTTGCCCTTATCTATACCTGCGACAATATAATCTGTTTGGGCCTAAAAGCATGACCCAAACAGGGTGTGAGACAAAATCCCAGTAGGCAACCACTATGAGATATGTGCCTATCATTAAGTGAATATATGGCAGGTAAAATTACAGAAACAGTAAATAGGTAAGTACTAAATAGTAAACAATCCACAGTTTCAAGCATCTAATCCATAATAGGTAATTAGCTACATAATCAAGAAGAAAAAACATGTAACTCTCTGGGTAGTTCTCACAGCCTAACCCCTCTGGTTCAACCAACAAGTACTATCAACCGTATGGGAGGCACACATAGTCTCACCCCTCTGGTTCAATTAAAGAATAGACTCTCTAGGGAAGAACTCACCGTCAATTCCCCCTATAGTCTCATATCGTACTAAAGACGCTCTGGGGAAGCACTCAACATCTCATCCCCCCTATGGCCCGCGTCGAGTAACTACAGACACTCTGGGGAAGAACTCAACATCAATTCCCTCTGTGATCTCGCATCATATTATAAAGACACTTTGGAGAAGCCCTTACGTCCATTCTCCATGTGGTCTACTACACTAGGTTCTCACGGCCCTATGTAAAATCAGCAAGTATCGCATCACATAACGGCCAAAGTAACCTAAAGAACTACTTGGATAGAATCTACAGCATCTTAGCATATCATAAGATCACAACACTCCATCCTATAACACTAGGCATGGAAACTGGTCATATCCTAACAGGCAAAACTAGACAAAATGGTCATATTAGACATGCATGGGAAAAACATCCAAAGCATACCAATTAGCCCAAAACACATTCAAAATCATCTACTCTAGCATACAAGAAAGCAAGCAATCAATAAGTCTAAAACAGTAACACGCAATACCTCGTTCATGGGTATTTTCCATTTTGCACAACAATTTAAAGACCCTAAACTGAAAGGCACAAACCACCTACCTTTAGGGTTCCGATGAAAACGATCCACAAGCAATTCCACCTCCTCAAAACTGGAAAATGCACCACCTAAAACGGTCTAAACCTCCATCCCTAACATCCAAAAGTATTGAAATCAACACCCGAGGCAACCACAACCCTAGATCTACACACAACAGGTGTAGATCTAGAAAACTGGGGGATAGAGAGATGTAGATCTAGAGGGAACTCAAGGGAACTCAAAGGAACCAAGAGGAGAGACTTACCCGAGAAGAACCGGCTTTGATCCGCCAATAAACCCCTTCGATTTGCCTCCAAAACGAGTGGAAGAGCTTCTACAACCTTTGAGAACCCAAAATACAGACTGAGGCTTGAGTGGAAGAGAGTTTCAAGAAGAAATGAGGAATCCTGAGCGGCCCGAGTCTTTAAAACCTAATTTTAAGTGGCCGCACGGTTTGGAAAAATGTGCAGCAACCATGTGGTTGCCATTGTATATCCCAGGAAATTTGCACGGCCTGTCCGCACGGTTTGACAAACCGTGCGCCGCCTGTGCGGAGCCCACTGTCTCCTCCAGGAACTTCGCACGGTTTTCCTGCACGGTTTGAAAAACCGTGTGCCTCCCATGCTGAGCCCACAGTCAAGGGTGCATGGTTTCCTGGGCTGGTCGCACGGTTTGAACAAAACGTGCACCAACCATGCACCCCTGCACAACCTCTACAACTTTAAAATTTTTCTTCCCAAATTTCCTTTTTTTCTCAACAACGAACATAAAAGAGAAATATACCTAAAATAAGGTTTGGGTTCTTACAATTTTACACTTTTTATTAAATAATTATATTTTTGTATTTTTATAACTAAATTTGTTGCTTAATCAATTTTTTATAATTAATTGTGTGTTTATAGTGTTTAAAGTAACTAATTCATGAATTTATTTAATTTTAATAAGTTTTATAAATCATTATTTATTTTAGAAGTATAACTTATTAATTAAATTTTGACATTCTTATTATTTATTCAATTAACCTAAGTATCTTCATTTAATTAATTAATTCATTACTTCAACTTTTAATAGTTTAACTTTATCTTTTTAACATTTAATAATTATTTTATTTAATTTCAATCACTTTTATTAAATTTAATACTTATAATTCAATTTATTAATGATTAATTAATTTCAATTTATAATTGTTTAATTTAAATTCACTTTTTAATTATATTAACATTAATGATTCTTAATTTAAGTGTGTGTTTAGTTTTAATTTAAGTTTTATAAATTGAATTTAATAAATATTTAACTTAAGTTTAATTGTTTTTATAATTTTATTTAAATTTATGAGTACCTATATTTTTAATTGTTTTAATTAATTTTTAGTTTTAATTAATTATCTTATTCAGATTTTTTTAAGTTTTGATTTATTTTACTCATCTGTTTGTTTTGCAGCGTTGTGGTGCCACCGCAAACCTTTCTTATGGTCTCATCCCTTCACGGTTCCACCCAACTACATATCACACGGTATCCTCATGGTTTCACCCAAAATGGTGTCACAGCAAGTTTCAGCCACCGTTTTTTCTTCACATTGTTTCCCTTTACGGTGACATCGTTAACCAATTTTTCATCCCTGTGGTACTGTACCTCAGTCACCGCTTTCACAAACTAGTGTCACTACAAACCTTTCTTACGGTCTCAGCCCTTCACTGTGCCACCTAACTGCATCTTGCACGGTATCCTCATGGTTTCACCCGAAACAGTGGCACAACAAGTTTCAGCCACCATTTTCTCTTCTCACTATTTCCATTTACGGTGACACCGTCAACCCATTTTTCATCCCTGTGGTACCACACCTCAGTCACCGCTTTCACAAACCAGTTCCATTGTAATCAGTCATAGTCTCACCATCAACAGTTTGAAACCCATCTCACGCTGCCACCTTATTTTCCCTTGTGGTTGTTACTATTCCTGGTACCATAATTCTGAAACGGTTCCACACCAAATATCCTTCATTGTCTCACTGTTTCCTCTTCTCATGGTGACACCGGTGTGATCATCCTCAACACTACTTCCTCTTCCACATTCACATAGAAAAATCACAATAAACAGAAAACTTCTACTCTAATTTGCATCCACCACTCTGAAGGGAGTTGAGCCACACCATTCACTCTAATCCATGTTTAGCCACCATGGAGGAGGGTTCTACTGCTGCTTGGTGATCGTGTTTCACTGTTTCAGACCAAAATTCCACCGTCCAAGACTTTTCATCACCGTTCATCGTGGAAATTCACCCACCTCTTTATTGTAGTTCACCTCTCTTCTCCAAGTTAGCCGAAACAACCTCCCATGTGCCATTGTGCCCACACAAGATCTGAGCTGTACTATTGTTGAAGCCAGAGTTGCGTCATCTGGTATCAGTTTGCCACTACTAGAGAGGATATGCACCGCTGATCCAGTTAAAGACCGCTGCATCTGAGATCTGAAGGAGTCATGCCACCTAAGGGAAGTCGCCACACCGATGCCACAAGCTGAAGATAGAGTTGTGTTGCTGGGAGGAGCAAGGTATGCCACTTCTTCTTCCTGGAGAACCAACCCAAAACCTCATCCCCCTCTGCACTGAATTTGGGGGGGGGGAAGAAAAAGAAAATTATAAAAAAACAAAATAAATATTAATATAAAAATAAATTAATAATTAATAAATTAAATTAAACTTATATTTAAATAATAAATAACTATTATAATATATAACTATTATAATATTAATAAATAGATAAGTTATGAAATAAAATACAAGAAAAACTAATAATAATTTATAAAATTAAAATATAAAAAATAATAATTTATAAATAAAATTATTTATTAACTAAAATAAATATATTAACACTCTAATTATAATTTAATTTCAATAGAATAAATATAATAATTAAAATAATAAAGTAATTGGTATTAATATAATTTAAGAATTTAATAAAGTTATACAAACTATTTATTAATAATACTTACACTAATTAAATTACTTAATCGATAATAATAAATTAAAAATATAATATATTTTATCTAATTAAATATTTAATAATAAATTAATAACTATAATATTAATATTTAATTTAGTAAATAATAATTATCAACTTAAGTATTTATTAATTAACTTTAATTAACTTTTTAATTTAACTTTAATTTAAAAAATAACTATAATATTTTATTTATTTATTTAGTGTTTTTACTGCTTGTTTTGTTCTCTGTTTTACATGTTCATACCAGTATTGAAATCCCATCTCAGTTCACACAACAGAATTATCAAAAGTCATTTATGTGAGAGAAGATATAGCAATGTGTGGTTGACAGAAAAAATGCACGTGTTTTGTGCAACAGTAAAAGAGAAGTTTAAGTCAGTGAAAATAGGGGTGACATGCGGTTTATGACAACAGGATTTAAAAACAGAGCAGCAGCAGAATTTGGGGTTGCTCATTCATTCCACAAACACACCATTGGGGATCAGATCCAGAGACTCTCATTCTGATTTCACGCCACACTTTTCAAGAGCAGGAACTCCCAGGAGACACCAAGAGCAGTACTGATGACTTGGAGTTGCAGGAGAAGGGTAGCAATTCATGATTTTTATTCGCAGAGGGAGGATTATTCTACCCCTGTTATATTATTTTTACATTGTATTTTCTTCTTTAGTTTGAAGATTATCATAGTTTAATTTCTTGTTTGGGAAATTTGAATGTCTATTGGTTCATACTTTCTTCTCTTCATTATTACTCTTTTTAATAAGAATTGTATTCTTTTGGAGATATTGATTTTTGTTCTCAACTTAAATTCAATTTTCACTTAAATGCATCTAATTTCAACATCAATGTTCTTTCAGTGAGATTGACTATTTATGTTTTCCTTTTAAAACTAGAAATTCAAACTACAGAAACTATTGACAAGATAGATTTCGGTTGACATCTTAAAATCAAATCGTAGTATGTGGTTTTTAAAGTGGAAAACCTCAAGAAATATAATAAAGAGTGTTAATTCTTCTGGTGAGGAAGGATTAACAACTCATTTTTTAGGTGTGGATTTAATCATATGAAGATTCATTCATTTTACCAGTATATTTCAAATCTTCCAAGCACATTCTGTGATCAATTCTCAGCACTCCTGTTTATATTTTTTGTTACCTTTAGTCTATACTATTACTTTTAGCTGTTTATTTTCCAATTAAGTAAATAGGATATCTACATAATTAGTGTCATTTTTTTCACTTCATCATAAACAAAATATTAAAAAAAAGTAAAAATTTGAAAAGTAAAAAATGTTTCCCCACTACTGACAACAGTGGGGGTTGTAAAAAAACTTAGAGCACACACCTACCTTCTTTGTGGATCGACCCTGCACCATTGTGATAGTGTAGTTTTATAAATGTAATTTTGAGGGTTGTGACGATCTCTGGACTCATCAAAATTTGGTACCGTTTCAGTGGAAGGCACACGTTTAGTGTTCTGAGTTTTATAAAATTTAAAAAAATCAAAAAAACATAAAACAAATCATATAAAAAATATACTAAAAAACTGTGAACATTTGCAGCTTGTGTTGCCTATTTAAATTCTTCTTGACTTCCATTGTGTTGTTTAATATGAACATTTAAAAAAAATAGATGAATTTGGACCACATTTTGTGTTTTGTGGCTGTTATGGGCACACTGTCTGGAAGTGTGTCCATAACCAACCACAACAGATTGATTACATTGAAGAAAATGAATATTTTTTGCCCAGTCCTAACACCCTAGATAAAATTGTCCTAATTGATTATAAATTGGACGCTAGGGTCAAACTATTGAACACTTAGTTAACTCAAACCCATGAAGTTCAACTTAGATACTCTCAAGAGAAAGATAAAAAATGAAAATATTAAAAAACATGCTTTTGGAATTACAAAAAAAGGTTAAAGAACAATAATAATTTGAATAAAATGAGAAAGAAAATGTTTATAAAAGATATGAAAATCAAATTGAAGAGGAAAGTGAATCTAAAACTAGGTAACAAACCATTTATTTGAATAATCTAAAACTGTTGAACCAAATCTTGAAACAACCAACTCACTGAATCAATAACACATTGATAAAGACCCCAAAAAGAACATTAATTATGCTGAGTTGGGAAATTTTGAAGATGAATTAAAATAGATTGAAAAGGAATACTCAGTTATCTTCATAATTCCTACATTGGTGAAAATCACTATTTTAGGAGTTTTAAAAAGAAATTCACTTGGGTAGAAGAGATATTTGAGAATGAAAATTTGAATGTTAAAAAATTTTCACCCAACTTTTCTGATGTTGTGAATAATGAGTCTAAACATAATATTGGGAACACTTTGGAATAGAACCTTAAGCTGGAAATCATAGAATCTCAAATCTTTGAACCTAAACTGATAAACACACTTCCATGTTTTGAACCTATAAACCCAATAATTCCTGAATTGTTGTTGAATGAAGAAGTTGAGGTAGTGTGTTTTGAGGAAAAGTTGATTGATGAGATTTTAGTGCCTTTTTTACATAGTAATAACTTTTATGAAACTGTGTGTACTGAAATGGAAAGCAGTTTTGTCTTTTACGGGGAAAACTGTCTTAATTTGAAAATTCTAGAAACTAAACTTATTGAAACTGAATTGTACAATTATTCCCATAAAATTTAATTGAAACACTCAAATGACATGGTTTTAGAAAGTGAGCCTTTTGAACTTGAACATGAAAGAGAGGTTGAGCACACACTGGATTCAAGAAGAATTGATTTTTCTGAAGCAGTTTATGTTAATATTATTTTATCTAATGAGGAATTTTTGGAATATATTTATAATATTGTCAAACATAAAAGTTTTTTTGAACAAAAATTAACTCTTACCTATATTTCACTTCCATTTTCAATTGAGTCGGGTACAAAATATCATCATGATGCTAATAGTAGTTTAGAAGTGGATCGATAATTGAGTTCCATTGTTCATAATTCTGTTTAGCACTCTATTGAATCCCTTATTGAACCTATTAATCAGAACACATACATTAGCACCCTTGAATTTGAATATTCTTATGTTGAAGTTGATAAAAATAGCTTTGAGGACAATGCCACACCCTTTGAAGCACCTACTTTGTCTTCCATTCTTAAAAAAGTTAAATGTGTCAAATTTGAAACAATTCTGGAAGTGGACAACACTATACCCACAACTGTTAAGTGGTGATACTTTGTGGTTATTTCAGGCTATGAGAGTTTAGTTTCTATTATGTTAAGTTTTTATGCCCTCGCCATTCTTCTTTCCATTAAAAAAATTTGGTCCAAACACATGTGGTCGTTCCTATTAAGGAAACCACATCCACCTAGTGACTACAGTTAGTTTTAGGTGAGTCAGCTGGGGACTATAAATCTAGCACTGCATGGGAGGAAACTCATGGTTTTTGTTGTGTTAATAAATAAAATAATTGTAATTAAATAAAGTCTAACTGAAGACTTTAAAACTCATTACTGCATGGGAGTCAACCCATAGTTCTTCTTTTGAGTTTACTTATGTTTCTATATTTTTTTTCTTTGAATAAAGTTCTTCTTTATTTTCTTCTATATTCTTTATCCCTAATGGATTTTTGTTCCTGGTTTACATGCTTTGTGTTCTTAGGATGTTGTTGTTGGTAACATCTAAGGAGTGGAATTCACATGCTGGAGGATTAATGATAAACTTTAAGTCAGGAGAAGTACCTTAATGTTAAATTTTGTTTCATTTTTTCTACTCCTTAATGATTTAGAAAAAAAATATGTTTTCTAGGTGTTCTATTGTTTTTTTTAAATCTTATTTTATAGAAAATTCTGCTACATGTGTACGGAAAATTTTGTTGCATGACTTGAACTATATAAAATTTTACTGCATGTCTTGATGCTAAAATTTATAAAATTCTATATTTGTTTAAAATTATTCTTGTATTAGAATGAAATTATTTTGTATGTCACTGTGTAAATAAAAATTTTGTATGTACTTCACTACTGAAAACTGAATTTCATTGTTATTAAAATCTTCTCAGTACTTGAAACTAAGTGTGGGGGGTACATGATGCTGTTTTTTTTAATCTGATATAGGTTGGGGTGTTTAGCATTAACTTTGTCTATTGTATTGAATATCCAACTGAATAAATTATATTAAATTTGCTTTCACCCCAATACACAGTGCACTTACACCTCACATGCTACTTTTGAGATGTATTGAAAATTTTACACTAGACTAAATATTAATGCATGTACTTGATTGTGAACCTGCAGTTAAGTTATTAATTATGCCATACAATACTTCTTGAACTTCATTAAGACCCTTAAACATTTCTTTTATCTACTAAACTGAAAATTTATTTTGAACAATAATTTTCAAATTGTTCTTCTCCATTTTTGTAAGTCAAATTTGGAGACAAAGTTGGATTAAGTGTGGGGGAATTAAATTTAAGGGGTCAATTATTGACTGTGCTAAACTGTGCTTTAATTTGACCCCATCAATTCCCACTACAACTTAATTCTGTTTATAAAAAATGGTTAAATTTTTTCAAAATTCTTACACAATTTTAGGTTGTACACTATTTCTCATTTGGGTATTTCCTTTGAATTATGCTTGATTGGTTGTTAAGAACTGCTTTAATTCTAAAATTGTTGAGGTTGGATGATTTCTGAGTGAGTAAACATAGTGATTTAATGGAAATTTGGTTTAGGGACTATTTTTGAAAGTGATATGGGTAACCTGTTAGTGGAATTATGATCACAGCCTTGGAACTGGAAGTTTGATCTTTTTCCTAGGGGACTCATTTTTCTTTTAGTTATTAAATTAATCACCTTAGTAAGACAATGTATATGGTTTTCATAAAAAAAATTGAAACTGGAGTAGTTTGGGCGTCTGGGATCCCACAGTGAATCTCTGAGACCCTAGATGTTGGGTACATTTCTGTTTACTATAAGCCCTTGTTCACTTTGAATAAGTGCTTTGCACAGTGCTTATCACATGATACATGGATTGGGAAAAATAAAATAAAGTGTCTAGGGTCAAAAAGGATTTCATTAAGGTGAGGGGAATGATGAATACAAAATAAAGAAGGGGTCAATTGGTTTATGTGGGAGACATTTAGGATGTATCATTAAGGTGATTCAAAACAAAAAATATATATTTATTTTTGGAATCAAGGATTGAGTCAAAATATAAAGTTTTTCTGGTTATGTTTTTAATCCCACATAAATTTTAACTCTTGTCACCCTTGGACTTTGAACCTGGTCCTGGATTGAAATGATTCACTAAGAAGTTTCACATATGAGGCATGACATCTTCATTGCTTGATGTTTCATAGTTTTCAAGATTACCCTATGAGTATTTGTTCTAACAAGATTCATATGAGCAATTCATTTTCTAAATCCTATTGATATGTTTCTGTCCTCTGTTTCAAATTGTTGGAAATATTATATTTTGAGTAGTATCATCAATATCATACTTATGTTTTCAATGATAATAAAACATGATATTGTTTGAGGACAAACAATGCTTAAGTGTGGGGGTAATTTGATGTGGCCTTATTTTACATAGTTTTGCCACATTTTTTTAGTTAATTTTTAATGATTTAACTAACTATTTTAAACTTTTTATTAAATAATCATATTTTCGTATTTTTATAACTAAATTTGTTCCTTAATAAATTTTTTATAATTAATTGTGTGTTTATAGTGTTTAAAGTAACTAATTAATGAATTTATTTAATTTTAATAAGTTTTATAAATTATTATTTAGTTTAGAAGTATAACTTATTAATTAAATTTTTAAATTCTTATTATTTAATCAATTAACCTAAGTATCTTTATTTAATTAATTAATTCATTACTTCAACTTTTAATATTTTAACTTTATCTTTTTAACATTTAATAATTCTTTTAATTAATTTCAATCACTTTTCTTAAATTTAATACTTCTAATTCAATTTATTAATGATTAATTAATTTCCCTTTATAATTGTTTAATTTAAATTCACTTTCTAATTATATTAACATTAATGATTCTTAATTTAAGTGTGTGTTTAGTTTTAATTTAAGTTTTATAAATTGAATTTAATAAATATTTAACTTAAGTTTAATTGGTTTTATAAGTTTATTTAAATTTATGAGTAGCTGTATTTTCAATCGTTTTAATTAATTTTTAGTTTTAATTAATTATATTATTCAGATTTTATTTAAGTTTTAATTTATTTTACTCATTTTTTTTTTGTAGCGTTGCGGTGCCACCGCAAACCTTTCTTATGGTCTCAGCCCTTTACGGTGCCACCCAACTTCATCTCGCACGGTATCCTCACAGTTTCACCCGAAATGGTGGCACAGTAAGTTTCAGCCACCATTTCCTCTTCTCACTGTTTCCCTTTACGATGACACTGTCAACCCATTTTTCATCCCTGTGGTACCACACCTCAGTCACCGCTTTCACAAACCAGTGCCACAACAAACCTTTCTTATGGTTTCAGCCCTTCATGGTGCCACCCAACTTCATCCCACACAATATCCTCACTGTTTCACCCGAAATGGTGGCACAGCAAGTTTCAGGCATTGTTTCCTCTTCTCATTGTTTCCCTTTACGGTGACACCGTCAACCCATTTTTCATCCCTGTGGTACTGCACCTCAGTCACTGCTTTCAAAAACCAGTGCCACTGCAATCAGTCACAGTCTCACCATCAACATTTTAAAACCCATCTCACGGTGCCACCTTATTTTCCCTTTTGGCTGTTACTATTCCTACTATCGTAATTCTGAAACGGTGCCACAACAAATATCTTTCACTATCTCATTGTTCCCTCTTCTCACGGTGACACTGATGTGATCATCCTCAACACTGCTTCATCTTCCATATTCACATAGAAAAATCACAACAAACAGAAAACTTTTGTTCTGATTTGCATCCACCACTGTGAAGGGAGCTAAGCCACACCATTCACTCTGAGCCATGT
Source organism: Viscum album (assembly GCA_963277665.1). Classification (NCBI taxonomy): domain Eukaryota; kingdom Viridiplantae; phylum Streptophyta; class Magnoliopsida; order Santalales; family Viscaceae; genus Viscum; species Viscum album. The sequence goes on from OY728150.1 coordinate 970,250,671, forward strand.
TTAGCCACCAAGGAGGAGGGATACGCTGCTACTTGGTGACTGCGTTTCACTATTTTATACTGGTATTCCACCATCTGAGACTTTGCATCGCTACTCACCATGGAAATCCACCCTCCTCTTTATTGGATTCTGCCTCTCTTCTGCAAGTTAGCCGAAACAACCCCCCATGTTCCATCATGCCCGCACAAGATCTGAGTTGCACCGTCGTTGAAGCTGGAGTTGCGCTATCTGAGATCTGTTTACTACTGCTGGAGGGAAGCTACACTACCGATTCAGTTGAAGACTGCTGCATCTAAGATCTAGAGGAGTCATGCCACCTGAGGGAAGTCATCGTGTCGTCACCACAGGTCGAAGACAAAGTTTCGTCATTTGGAGGAGTAGGGGTCGTCGCTTCTTCTTCCTGGAGAAGCAACCCTGAAACCCCCTCCCCCTATGTGCCGAATTTGGGGAGGAGAAGAATAAAATTATAAAAAAAACAAAATAAATATTAATATAAAAATAAATTAATTATTAATAAATTAAATTAAACTTATATTTAAATAATAAATAACCGTTATAATATATAACTATTAAAATATTAATAAATAGGTAAGTTATAAAATAAAATATAAGACAAACTAATAAGAATTTATAAAATTAAAATATAAACAATAATAATTTATAAATAAAATTATTTATTAACTAAAATAAATATATTAACACTTTAATTATAATTTAATTTTAACCGAATAAATATAATAATTAAATTAATAAATTAATTGATATTAATATAATTTAAGAATTTAATAAAGTTATACTAACTATTTATTAATAATACTTACACTAATTAAATTACTTAATGAATCATAATAAATTAAAAATTTAATATATTTTATCTAATTAAATATTTAATAATAAATTAATAAATATAATATTAATATTTAATTTAGTAAATAATAATTATCAACTTAAGTATTTATTAATTAACTTTAATTAACTTTTTAATTTAACTTTAATTTGAAAAATAACTATAATATTTTATTTATTTTCTTAGTGTTTTTTACTGCTTGTTTTGTTCTCTATTTTGCAGGTTCATGTGGGATTGAAATCCCATCCAGGTTCACACAACGGAATTATCGGAAGTCAGTTACGTGAGAGAAGCTAGAGCGATGTGCAATTGAATGAAAAAATGCACATGTTTCGTGCAACAGTAAAAGACAAGTTTAAGTTGGTGAAAATAGGGGTGACATGCAGTTTATGATAGAAGGATTTAAAAACAGACCAGCAGAAGAATTTGGGGACACTCATTCATTCCACAAACACACCATTGAAGAGCAGATCTAGAGACTCTCATTCTGATTTCACGCCACACTTTTCAAGAGTGGGAACTCCCGGGAGACACCAAGAGCAGTACTGATAACTTGGAGTTGCAGGAGCAGGGCAACAATTCTTTTTTTCATTCGCATAAGGAGGATTCTTCTACCTCTATTCTATTATTTTTATATTGTATTTGATGCTTTAGATTGAAGAAGATCTTAGTTTAATTTCTTGTTTGGGAAATTTGAATGTTTATTGGTTCATAATTTCTTCTATTCATTATTACTCTTTTTAATAAGAATCATATTCTTTTGGTGAGATTGATTCTGGTTCTCAACTTAAATTCAATTTTCACCTGAATTCATCTAATTTCAAAATCAATGTTCTTTCGGTGAGATTGATCATTTATGTTTTTCTTTTAAAACTAGAAATTCAAACTGCAAAAACTATCGGTGAGATGTCTTTCTATTGACATCTTAAAATCAAATCGTTGTTTGTGGTTTTTGAAGTGGATAACCACAGGAACTATAATATAGTGTGTTAATTATTCTAGTGAGGAAGGATTAATAACTCATTTTTTAGGTTTTTATTTAATCATATTAAGATTCATTCATTTTACCAATAGATTTCAAATATTTCGAGCGCATTCTGTGATCAATTCTCAGCACTCCTTTTTATATTTTCTGTTACCTTTAGTCTATACTATTTCTTTTAGTTGTTTCATTTTCCAATTAAGTAAATATGAGATCTACAGAATTAGTGTCATTTATTTTCACTTCATTATAAACAAAATATAAAAAAAAATTAAAAAATTGAAAAGTAAAAAATGTTTCCCCACTACTGAAAACAGTAGGGGTTATAAAAAAAACTTAGATCACTCACCTGCCTTCTCTGTGGATTGACCCTACACCACAATGCTATTTTAGGTTTATAAATGTAATTTTGAGGGTCGTGACGACCTCCGGCCTCATCAATGCACATGTAGGCGAGTATCCTTAGACCCGGAGACTCGAAACCACAAATAAGAGTACAATGCACTACACCATAAATATCAGGGACCTTAAAACACCCAAATGATGCAATATAAATTGACAGAAACCATGAAGTAGATGAAACCCCTTACCTTTGATAGCATTGGCATCCCGAATTGAAACAATCTACTTCACCTTTGGTGGCGGTTGCTGAAACATGAACCCAAAGGTCCTGAGGGACCATCCTCACAACCCTAGAACAAAAGAAAACTGAAGAATAGAATTACCCAAAATACCAAGGGTTTGGAAAACCCCTATGGGGAAATGAAGAGGCCGAAGAGAAGCTGGGAATAGGGAGAAGAAGGGAGTAGAGGGTTTACCATGAAGGATCCTGCAAAGAATCGAAATAAATCTATGTGGATTTCATCGCAGAAGGAGGGTCGACTAAGGTGGTTCTGTGCGAGGCAGAAGGCTCCAATGGGGGAGGCGTGCGCGATGCAGGTAAATTGGAGAATGCACTTTGGGGTCTCTAAAACCTAAAACTAAATAATAAAAATAATAATAATAAAGATAATAATAATAATGATAATAATATTATTATTATTATTATTAATATTATTATCATTAAAATATTTATTTATTATTTATTTCATTTTTCATTTAGTTTAATTTAATTATTTTTCATTCTAAATTTTTAATTTAATTAATTTAACTTCTTTACAAAAAATACATTATAGTGTTTCGACTCTCAAAAATACGTTCTGATGCTCAGTCTTAAAAATGCCATGTGCAGTAAACAAAAAATTGTAAATTCCCCTAGAATTTTTTTCATCTAATTCAAAATGCAGGACGTTAAAACCTTTCCACCTTAAAACTTATCATCCCTGAGAAGCCTTTGGGAATAATGAAAACAACACCTAGCAAACATGGGTCCTGAAGTCTCATTAAAATGGTCTCATTTAATTTCCCAAAACCCAATTCACCTTTCATTACTTCTTAAACACACGACGCTTAAGCTATTAAGTCCCAGGGTAACTCTCATTTTCTAACCAAAACACAATGACAACACTTACCTGAGCCCGTTTAGCTAGATACTCGATCATGTCATCGTCTCATTAAACATATGTCCAAAGTTACTTCCCACCTTAGTATTTAACATGAGAAAAGGGAAATATTATGAGCCACAACACCTTCCACCATCAGAATTTCCTACAAGACACACCCTTAAGAATTTTAGCGATGCTTATCACATGATTTCCAAAATGGATAAATGTTCGATTTCCCATTGAACTGAAATCCCAATTCAAGCTAGCTTTTCATAAAAAGCCTTGGCTAACACAAGCTGCACCCATCTCCACCTGACTACATGCTCAAAGAAGGCCCTTAACATATCATTAAATCAAGAAAAAGGAAGGCAATCGAGCCATTATAGCTGACCATTCCAGAATATGCTCAACTTAGAAGTTCAACATTTTAAAAACTAAACTCTGATGTCTTATTCAAAGTTATATCACATTTACCGGGAACACATCCACTAAAGTCCATACCTGAATTTTAGTGACGTTCCTTGATTTAAGCATCACTGATCCCGAAAACAAGTCTGGGGTAACCTTATATTGGCACGATAGGAGTGAAAGGAACTAATTCAAGGTAGTTAATACTCCATGTTTATGAGTGAGACAATAGTACAAAGTCAAGAGGTCCAAAATAGGTCGTTAACTGAGGATAGAATGGAATCTTCCTAGAGGTCCCATCAAATGGAAATGACTAGTTTCCTAGAGTTCACTCAAGTCATTCCTACATGGGAAACCAAAGGATCACTCAAGATTAACCAAGCCTCGATAAGAACCACACGTCAGTGTGAAACACTGAGAAAACCACCCCAAACAAGCCTAATAACTTTTAAAGATTTAGCATGGAATATGACCGATGATATCTTAGTGCATCAATTATGAAGGAAATATAGGGGACATGCTCATCACTTAAATAATAGTACACTAAGAGGATTACAATATTACCAAGAAGATTATTCAAACCACCACTGGTTGAATTCCCTTACAAGAAGATTGAAATCACCTGCTGATGCACCATTATTAACTGATCATTGATCCTTTACCAACCGAGGCATCCCGTGTTTTTTCAAGCTTAACCACCAAATTCCACCCATGACCAAATTCATTTCACAAAGGTTTCATACACAGCCAACCTCATTGACATCATGCTACTAAGAAAGCATTAACATGATTTAAAGTTCACAAGCCTCAAGTCATTTAAGCCAGCCTGACCATTCTCTAATAGTCATCTTTGGTTGTGTTCCTTATACCCAGAAGGACACATATTTAACAGAACTGACATGACACTACCCACTTTAGGAGTTTTCTGATTGTCAAAAATAATAGATAGACTATTTTCTCAAAAGTTCACTAGGTTAGAACCTCCATAAACACAGATGTTTAAATAATTGGCATGAAAACCAAAACCAAAAAGACCAGCGTGTCAAAACACTCAGGTCTCTAGAAGTCATCTTGAGTATTGGGATGAACTTTATTTCTTTACGCCCAGGTCACTCTACTCCATAGATGACCTGATACCGCACTCAACGGCACTAAGTTGTCCATTACTAAGGAAGAAGAGAGAGTCAAGAGGCCTATGAAATAGCCGACCATGCCCGAGGAATATCTAATCAGCTGGAAACGAACATTACTTGATGCTAACACCCATATCAAATGTCATGAAAAACATGACCACCATTCTAAATAAGGGTGAGATTTTAAGCATGGGGGTCCAACTAGGGACAATGGAATGTTAATGACACCAAAAAGGAAGAAAACTCATATAATTTTCAAGTATTTTAAGTTTTTAAGGGTGCTACCTTCCATGGGATAGCCCCTTATGAAGAAAAAACATCAAACCTACATTGAGTCATGCTAAACAAAAGTCACTAGGCTTAAAAGTATATCATCTATGCCATTTCTAAAAGAAAAATCACCTATAGAAAATGTTTTTTCTTCCATTCCAAGGCAACTCAATGAAGATTTATCTTACTTTACATGAGGGTCTTAAAAAGAGGACACCACTATGGGTTTCATTTCTAAGACCTTTTTATTTAAAACAATTTCATAATACAAATTTCACATGTTCATCAGTCCAGTTATATGGGAATCCATCTACCAATCCATAAAGCGCCCATACACTTTATAGGTGGAATTTTAATCCCATTTAATTACAAGTAATAAATTTTAGCAAAGGCAACCAACTATATATTAAACAAGATATAATGTCACTACAAGTAACTAACAGAGAGAAACATGTTGTAATTACATAAGAATGAAATTTTAATCATAGATACATGCTAATAATCACATAAGTATGATAGATGGAAAAAATTATAGTAAAAAGGAATCATGGTAACATGATAGCATACTAAATATATCATTAAAACATGGTATCTAAATAGGAATTATAAATAAATACAAGACATGTCATATATTCAAGGCACACAATTTAAATCAACAAGAAAACTAAAATGCAACTACATGGCATGGAACTATGCATGTAATGTGAATTTCTATATTCCTAATATGATGCATGATATGTTTCATCCTTTCCTTAATAGGCCAAGGTTAAAATACCATAAACTCTATAACTCTATAAATAGTGTAAATAACACCAATCACTTGAGGTGAAATCATATCAACTATAATATCAAAAAGTATGAATATCAATTCCAAGCCCTGGACACTTGGTCATTTCCCGTACATGGGTTGATCAGTCCCAGACATTCCTATTAAGAAAGCACTAACACATTACTGATCTCCTTTATACCAACCCAAAATATTAAGACAAAGGGAAAAAAATACCACCTCTGATACCACTTTGTAACGTCCCGACCCAGATCACCTCTAAGACGGTGGCCAGACTGGTGGGTCACATGAACTCAGGCTCACCTTCTCATATTATAGAGGCTACTGACTAGCAGTGAGGGTCTAAATAGGAGATATTTGGGAGAATATACCCTCATATTAGAGTTTCAAAATGGTATAATGGAATATAAGTAATAGATAGTAGCGGAAGTAGTAAATAATAATTGAAAAAGTAACGGAATATAATAATTAAAAATTTAATAAAAGTTTCCAATGCTAGTTTATGTAACAGATGAATTCATAACATGGTAATAATGCAGGATAGAAATTAGTAAACAATATATAATGCCTTTTAATACAGATCAAGAATAAAGAAAATACTCCAAATCCCTAAGGGAGATCTCTACGAGCATCTTGAGCTCCAAATCAGTCATGTGATCCTAAATTCCAGGTACAAATAGCACATCATAAGCAATCAATCATGGTCTGCAGTTCTAAAAATAAGAAAGGTATACTCGGTTACCCCAGTACAATGAAATCCCATGTAGGGTGTGATATATAAATCTCAGTAGGCTGGCACCACTGGTATCTAGCCTAATCTAGAAAATGCAATATAAATTAATAAGTGTGTCATAAAAATAAATACAGAGTGATAAAAAGGTTCGGGTTCCTAAACAGACACCTATCACATACCACTTACTTCGGCCTAATCCAGAAATCTGAAAAGTATAGTTGAGAAAGGAAGAATATATAAACAGGGGCCAATAGTAATATGGAAAACCAAGGAAGGAAGATCCCCAATATTGTTATTTAACTTGGGTTATAAATCTCATTTCATCACATAAGTAAGCTAGTCAAGTAAGGGAAACATATCAAGTGTAATCAAAATACATAACAGTAAAGAAGGATTCATCTCAAGAATTTACATTAAAAACCATCAATTTCATAAGTGGATTCTGATCTCGTCCCTAAGGTATTGGTATAGTATATCCATTCAAAATATCTAATGCCACTGAGCTCATCCAATTCCATCCTTTATAAAGTCCAAGTATCGGTCATGTTATGGTAACTATGAGTGCATCCTTGGTATCACACGTAAGGGATTGATTATCTTTCAAAGGCTCGATGTAGCCATCTTTCCAATAGAACCATCCTCAGTTTCCCTTTAGGGAACTGGTATTACCCAATAGTATAATAAAAATCTCATAGGAAGCTCTTGCATGTAGATCCTAAAACATCACTTCCCTAATGCATCATGGTATAACCACCCAAGCACGAGAGTTCATCCATGAGTCCTTAATATGGAACCCATATTCTCACCCGGGCCATATTAAGTGAACCATAGAAACAAGGAACATATCAATTTGTATAAGTAGTTGAAAAACATAAGAAAAAGGAATGGCCTTACCACACTTATAAACCATTGTAAATGAGTCATTATATTTAATATATAAATCATGAGTTAGTACCTATTATTCAATTTAAAATACATGATAAATTTCATTTCAACCAAGAATTAAATTCATTTAAATAAAATCATACCATCATGACCATTCCATTCCATTTGTTACAAATTATCTTAATCATTCTCGTTCAATTATATTAAGAGGCATGGTCATACCACCCTATTCAAATAATTTAATCAACTATTTTAACAAGTCAAGGTCAACATCAAGAACCATTCCTAAACATCTCGCCTTAAATGGTAACTCAAGGCATTAAGAAAAAAGTCCATTTAGGTTGGACACACCCCAAAGGGGTGGACAAGAGGCAAGGAAAACACACCAAATGGGTTTCTCAATAAGAGAAGTCCACAATGGGCATGATATAACAAACTAAACAATTTAATAACATACAACAAGTCATCATTGTAAGGTTTCGTTGAACGAAACAAAGGTGCGACATGACATAAGCGATGAATTAAGGGGAAGAAGGTAGTCACCCTACACTGGGAATTCTAATTAAATGTTGATCCATGCACTTAGGAGGTGTGTTGGCTCATCTATCATTTTTCAAGGAATCAACATCATTTACAAATAACCAAGAAGGGTCATGTACAAGTATTCCATTTAACAAGTTTAAATTCAAGCATAAAGAGACACCAAGGCATTAAGGAAGGAAAGAATAAAATTCTATTTATAAATTTTTATCTTGATGGAAGCGCATCTCAACAGAGGGATTTTATTAGTTAACATTACATCACTTATCAACACTTTGTGTATATTTGAATATTATTTATAAAATTATAATTCATGTCAAGGAGGGTAAACACTAACCTTCTATGTGTAAATTAGTTTAATAGAAACACCAATGTAATAAGTACAACAAACATGATATAAATATATAATATCTACTTTTTAGATTGAAGGTAGCACACCTCAACAGAGGGGTCTTATTATAAAACCACGTCTTTTTTATCTAACAATTCATTTTTCCACTTTAAATATTTTATACAAGAAATGAAATTCAATATAAACAAAAATAATTAAGAAGCATTTAAATGAAATTTAAATCATTCTTGAATTAAAGAGTCTAGGAGAGGGACCCTACTTTAGGTTGGATCCAAGCAAAACATTTCAACTCTTGGTACTTTCTAACTAAAGGTCGTTGCTCTCCCACTAAGCATGTACATATTCATATATATGTAAGGACACATATCCCCTATGAACACACTCATATGGCCATGAACATGTGAAAGGGGATCCTTACATATATTCTTATTTGCAAATACCCATCTCTTCTCACCTACGTATGCATTTTCATATATATATATATAGGCACACCAATCCCCATACATGTATATTCAATGTCACGGATGAATATACACATAAAGAGGGAACCTAAATGTATATATACTTACCTATGCACATATAGGTGAGTCACCTTAGACCCGGTGACACGAAACCACAAAGAAAAATCCAACGCACTACACTATAAATATTATGAACCTTAAAAAACCCAAATGAGGCAATATAAATTGAGAAAAATCATGCAAAAAATGAAAACCCTTACCTCAGATATAAACGGTGGACTAAATTGAAGCAATCCAATTCGTCTTTGGTGGTAGTTGCTGAAACACAAACCTAAAGGTCTCGAGGGACCACCCTCACAACCCTAGAACAAAAGAAAACCAAATAATCGAATTACCCAAAAGACCTAGGGTTTCACCGAACCCTACGGGGTGACAGAGAGGCCAAAAACAAGCCGAAAATATGGAGGATAATGGGGTATAGGGATTATCATGAAGGATTGTGTGAATAATCAGAGGAAATCTGTGTAGATTTCATCACGGAAGGAGGTTCGGTCGAGGGGGGTTCTGTGCGAGGCTAAGGGCGCCAAGGGGGGAGGCGTGTGCGGCACAGGTAAGAAGGGTTACCCTCTTTGGGTTCTCCAAAACCTAAAACTAAATAATAATAATAATAATAAAGATAATAATAATAATAATAATAATAATAATAACAATATTATTATTATTATTATCATCAAAATATTTCTTTATTATTTCTTTAATTTTTCATTTAATTTAATTTAATTCATTTTCATTCTAAAATTTGAATTTAATTAATTTAAATTATTTAATAAAAACACACTTTAGTGTTTCGAATCTCTAAAATACGTTTCGATGCTCGGTCTTAAAAACATCCCACGCAATAAATGAAAAATTTTAAATTCCCCTAGAATTTTTTTTCTTCTAATTCAAAACACGGGACGTTACACCTATGACATTGGTTATTTATAGTGACTCTAGAGTGATACTTGGGATACCTCCATATCACCTTGGATGTGATCATGGTGAAACTACTCAAATTATAAAGATGGAAATTAAATTAAAAGAATGAGAATGTGAACCCAATTTTTTAGGGATGCGTCCGCCAAGCCAAATCACATTCATAGGAACAATATTCCTTTATTTCTTTGATGATTATGATCCTTTCACCCTATTCCTCATATATTCAGCTCAATTTGGTGAAAACCCATCCAGATTAGGACAGAGTGGGTAGAGTCTAATGTGTATTCAAAGTGAAACCCAGTCTGATGCATTTTATCTATTTAATTATGTCTTGAATTTTTATTAATATTGGATCATTCTTCATTTTATATTGCATGAAATTATTTGATCTAGACACTATTGTTGGTAGCCTAATGAGTATATATCACACCCTTCTTGGGTCACCTTTAGTAAAAAAAAGGATACTTCATGATTGTAGGTATATATAAAGGTAAACGACCAGCTTTTGATGCTTGATTCAGATTACTAGGATGGAGAACAGGGGTAGAAGACCGAGATTATTCTTGTAAAGTTAGTAGTGGTTGTTGTTGGATTTTTTTATTTTGATAGCATGTGGTATATGCATGTATCCCCTATCCCCACCATGTACTCACTTTGGTATAGCTACATGATTATCTTCATCTTTTTGTATCTATTTATTATTCAGCTTTTGCTTGTTTATTTCTGATAGACGTTATTCATTTATTATTTTTTCTATTGTCTATTTCTTATTACTGCTTCAACTATGGTGGGTTATTGGTCCAGTTGTCTTAGTTTCATTTTACACTATTTACTCTTTTATATATGAACATATATTGTTGTGTTCCACTCTGATCTATAAGGGCATAGTCTCCCCATGGACACACCCTAGTCCCTCGTTTCTAGTCGACAACCTCTGGTGTATGGGAATCCAAGCTTGGGGACTTATGGCCCACAGTCTCAAGGAATCACTAAGTGGAATTTGGGGTGGGATGCTACACATAACAACCATGTTATATATATGGAACCATTATTGTAGATTCAAACCTCACTAAAATTACAATGTTTTTAGAGGTAGTAACAATCCCTATGGTGACCTTGTACCTAATCAAGGGAAATATACATCAATCACGGGAGTAATGAATCCTTGTATAGAGAAATTATGAAACATATCATGGGGAGTTCTTGAATTAAACAGTCATATGGGAGACTTATTCCCTATCATGAGATATTAAATCAAAGGAGTACCTAACACCTTCTATGAAATGGAAAATATATATCCCAACCCGACAGAGGTGTGTTTACTTTATAAAGTATATGGGTGATTGATTGCCAATCCTTTCTATGTCACTTGGATAGTAATAAAAAATGTATCTACTATGGACATCTTTGATGAACATTTTCCTTATAAATATAAAGTTTAAATCCTTAACCTATATTAAAATCATCAATAGTGGCCTATTATAGAGAATAGGGCCCCTCCATCACAATCCTCATGAAAAAATAATCCTAATAGATAATCCTATTAACTGATTTTGATTCTAGTTTTGATTATATGTAATAGTACAAAAACATATATATACATGGAATGATCATTAAAAACATAGAATGTTTATCCCATTAAATCAATTGGAATTTTCTATTATAGAATTTTTATATTTATTCGATATACAGGGAGCATTATTCCATTGAAAAATCATGTGAGACCTCAGGGGTGGTAAACATGTACTGTTAAGGGGCATGATTTTTTCATTTTCTCAAACACAATGTATGGTTATCTACTTCTTTCACATGTGTGATCATATGGTAACTAAGCATGTAGTTTTCATTGTAGGATAGAAATATTATATTTAAATGCTCGATTATAAGAGGGGTGAATTGTAGGTTTAAAAACTTTCACTTTTAAACTTAAGGAAAACTATGTGTAACAAAGTTAAACAAGGTAAATTCACAAACCCTCTTTAGTTATTACTTAAAGGGATAATTTGAAGGGACCAGGTCCAATTAAAAGAAACCTAAACATAAACAGGTTAAGCTTAAGGAAACTTAGACAAATTTATCTTAAGGAAATATTCTACCTTAGAGAGTATATAATCTTATTTATCAGAGTATACAAGTATATAAAGTATAAGAAAATAATAATTTCTTTCTTTAACAAATTTGTAGTGGAAATAAAACTTGAAACAATAATCAAGTAAAAAAGTTGGAAATATTTTAACCAAAATTTTAGGGTATCTAAAAATCTTTGATAAAGGTCCCTTGATTTTTACTTTCAAGAAATTTGGTCCTACTCACAATAGTTTAATCCCTCGATAAGAATATCGGAATCTATCTTGCTATTCCTGCAAGCCCTAAAACTTTAAGGTAGTAGGCGCCTATGTCTTCCTATCCATGGAATCCATCTATTGTACTCAGCAATAATCAGAGTCACGCAAATCAAGATGAACAAGATGTTCACGGTTGAACAAGATGTTCATAAAACGCACAAGGCATGAAATTATTTCTCTCTCTATAAATCATTTCACAGCATGTAATCTCTAGGATCATCAATACACACTGATCTCATTCAAATGATCTCATATTTATATGCAGAACTTCAATGATCAGCTCCCTCATCAAATGGTCATATTTTCCCCAGAATCTTGAAGGGACTTATACACGTGTTACTTAACCAACAGTTGGTTGTAAACAAATTTTACGATATCATTGTTGGAGTTGGTGGCCTAGAACCAAATACTTTGTACTTTATTCATTAATAAATACCTTACCACATCTTGATTGTTCTTCTGCACGATAATTCATGTGATAATGTCCTAAGGATAGCTATTGCATTAATGGGTCATAGCGAATCCCTACTATGATGAGAACCCGGAAGTTCCATAACACTGTTCTTGAATATATGTTCTATGGCCGCATGATGTTATTTGAGGGACACAAATAATACAGGCCATTAGGGGTGAGGACTCATAAAACATTGAGTCACCTTGTCATGGTGTGCGCCCTTGGTAATATCCAAGATGATATCATGAGAACGAGACCTTCCAGTAGGAAATCCACATTTCATAGTTTCATTGGATGTTCCTATCTATGGACGTGTGTATTGGTCCTTAAAATTTAATATTATTATTAATGGGTATTATAACTCGCGTACTTAGATGTATTGAAGAAAACTATGATGAAACACTATTCTCAGCAAGGTAGGATACGTTGGGTGCATCATGAGTAATACCGCATTAATAGATAATGTGAGAAAGGATTTGTCCCTTCTGTTCCATAATGGAAGTACATATTTAAGGCCCTTTGATGGAATTGATATAGCCTAAGTAAATCCATGGCCATGGTAAGGAATGGGAAAGTTCAATTCTGGAAAGTCAAAGAAAGAATAATCGATCACATGGGTTGATGGAACTAGCATGCAACCCACTTGATTAGAGATATCAAGACAAAGGAATTATATTACATGGTAAGCGTTCGTATGAGGTGACACGTCATTGCGGCGTTAACTTCTTTCTCTATGGGTTCCTTGGCGTGTTGCTAGATGCTAACATTGGACTTTAGGCAGGCTCCGCCTAATGCCACTGAGAAAGAGACCTAGAGGGTCACACACTAAGTGTTTCCATGTATCTCAGTTAAATATTAATTTAACAAGTTAAATAAATATTATTCTCAGATGTGGTTTAATAATTATTTAAGGATGTCTGATCACATTTATTTTGACACTAGTTATTTGAGACAATATATTGTGGGCGAAAAAATATATTTATTAGCGAGTAATGCAGTTACATTTATTTAAGAAATAAATAGCCATTACTCAAGGTCTTATAAATGTGGTGGAGGAAATAATGAAAAATGAAAAATAAAAGTACACACTGTGTATATTAAATATACACGTCATGTAGTTTTATGGAAAACGAGTACACGTTGTGTATTAATGATTACACGCCGTGTAGTTTTTCCAGTCGGGATTTTGAGGATATAATATTGTTTTATTAAATTATATTTATTATAATCAGTGTGGACGCATGTCAAGGAATTAATAATTTGACATGGGGGTTTTCAATAAGAGTTAATGAAATAAATAAAACGCGTAGTGCGTTTATTTATTGTCATAACTCTATAACCTCAAACCCGATTATAAATATCCTCACAACCCCAACACTTTTACCCAATCGTTGTGCACAACAATTCTGGAGAATTCTTTCAAGTCCGAAAGAACTACTTTCTCCAAGAACTCTCTCAAGACCGAGAGAGATCCTCCTCCATCGGATCAAGGCAATCAAAGGTGGACATCGCGAGTGAAGTTTCATCTGTGTTATCACTCGGAGATCCCTTCGGCGACGTCCAAAGATACGTGGCACACGAGTGGATCACCACTAGAGGAATCCTACACTTGTATTCTATGATGCAACGACGGATCACAAGATCGTGACTGGAGACATCAATTAAGAAAGAATTACACCAAGGTAATTCTTGTGAATTAATTAAATTAATTATAACCGACATATGATGATCCTATCTCTATGGGTCTGGGAATCCCACTTTTTTTCGTTCTTCGTTCTATTCTGAAGATCTGGCATTTTATATCGTGACGGATCTCAGTTTGAACGTTATTTAATGCTAAAATCAAAGTTGGGCAACCCACCAACATGCTTCCGCTGTGCCCAGAACCTACAAGTGGTATCAGAGTGGTCATATCATTGATTATAATTATTTAGTTTTTCATTGGTGATTTACGCATTTAATAATTTAGTTGTTTCAATTCAAGTTAATTGTTCTTTAAGTCTGAATCTCAAGATCTGTTCCTCCTTTATCGTTTCTCATTCACCATACAGAAACGACCATTTCTTTTAATTTTTGTTTAAAATAAAATAGAGGATCTCATCCGGAGGAGCCAAATGTTCCTAGCCGTACAATACAAGAATACAAGGCGTGTATTCAGAAGTACATTCCGTGTATTCTAGGTTCATGCATCGGACTGTTCCTCCAAATAAGGTCGTGTATTGATCCTATCTAAGTCATTTATGACACCATATGTTGACCAGGAACAGGTGGCACACGGTTTCCGGATTACACGCCGTGTGGTCCAATGAACACGACGTGTATTCCCTTCGGGTTAGGGTTGGACCGTGTACCCCGTACACGTTTTTACTGGCCGAAAACCATGTAACACAGAAACTATACGATGTGTGTCCCACTGAACACATTGTGTACTCCGAAAATTTCCGAAGTACATTAACACGCTGTGTCCCCAGGCGTGTACTTCGGATGGACGGTGAATAAAAGTACACACTGTGTAGTTGGAACTATATGCCATGTACTCACCCAAATTACGCAGATTTATTAAAATTTATTATTATATTATACAAACCCTTGATACGTGTAACATGGTGTAGGCGTAAAGCTGAGGCACAACATGTGATAGGTGTTTTATATATATGTGTTTAATTTAACATCTATGTAATGAACAGGAACTCACCGGGTTGACTCCAAGGTACAAGTTACGTACAAGGATAATTTTAATTTATTATGATGGATGATAATCTCAAGGAAATTAAGAAAAAGGGTTTAAGATAAAAGGATTGATTAATTGAATATAATTAATTGATTCGAGTGTGATTTATCTTAAACAAGAACGATTAAATAATTGAATGCCTATTTTATTTATGCGTAAATATTGTTGCATGTATGGATGATCATGAGCTAGACCAAGACCTTTTTATGTGAATGGTTTCTTTTAATTTATTTATTTAAATTAAATTTGTTGTCCTACGAGCCTTCTCCTCATTAATATGTAGGGCATGCGCGCCCAAGGATTATTTTATGTAAAAACCCCTTTTTACCCCTCACATGTGTATGAGATAAATTCATATGTAATGGATGGAGCTCCCAAGCTAGTGGAGGCAGCTCAAGACAGGATCCAAGGTGAAACCAATCCAAGGAGATACAAAGGTGGATAGGTGGAAAGCTGTAAACACGAACCTGAAAGGTTCAAGGTGTTTCTCCCCTAGGTCTTGGGCTAGTTTATCAACTTCTAGATAAAATAAACAATAGAATAAGCTCATGATCATACCATTTATTTTATTTCTTCCAGTTTCATGGTTTATTTATTATGGGTGTGTTGTCACGATCACACAATTAATTAATTAAACAAGCATGCAAGATAGAACTAAAATAAAAACTGGCTTATGCGTAAATATTATCTTAGACATGGTTAATCACTTAAGTATATCCCACTTAATATTAAAAATCATGTAATCAAATATAATAAAATGGAAATTTATGTATAAGGATGAAATCCCTCAAAGAAATATTGAATTGGTATAGCCTTTCATAATCTTGGTTAGAATCGAACCATAGTTCAAAGTGCTTGACCAACCCTAGTTGGGGTACTTTCAATTATTGGGGAATTATAATTCAAGATTTTGGGTTGACTTGACTTGGTTCGCATCAAGGTTTGACTGCCACAGTAGGACTTGGTGTGACCAAGAGGCAAAGTTTAAGGAAATCCAAAATAAAAGGATTTCAGGATTGGGGAGTCCACTCAGCGGATCAAGGAGTTGCGAGTTAATCCAGTTGGAATTTGGAATGCCTACCTAAAACCCTTCAAGTTTCTTGACCAACCCTATTTTGGGTAATGAAAAAGGCAATATGGATCCTTGCCACTAGAATATTCAGGAAACATAATATTCTGAAGTCAATGGTGAGGGCTATTGGATTTTGATAAAATAGTGGGAGACTAATAAGTATTAATTTATTTATTTGTCTCAGTTTTTATAATAAAGTACTAAACCTTTGCTCATATTAATTTGTAGAAACGGAAAGAAAAATGACTTCAAACAAATCATTGTGAACCATACTCGAGAAGGAAAACCTTCTCACCGGCACTAATTTCCAAGAGTGGTAGAGTCATTTACGCGTCATCCTTCTCCACGAAAGAAAATTGTATGTGCTGGAAGATCCTATTCCAATTACGCCTGGAAAGGAGGCCAATGATGAGGAACTATCTCTATACATGAAACACATGGATGATGCCACATATTTCCAGTGTTTTATGCTATCATACATGTCTAATGAGCTCTTGAAGAAACATGAAAACATGGATTTGTATAGCATGATGTCTCACCTTAAGGATCTATACCAAGAGAAGGTGAGACAGGAGAGGTATGAGATCTCCAATGCTTTGTTTACAACTAATCTTGGAGAGTTTGTGCCAGTTGGGCCTCATGTAGTCATGCTTATTGGCTACATTGAATGCCTGGAAATATTAGGGATTAAATTCTCGGATGAGTTGCGTATAGATCTCATCCTATCATCACTGCCCAAGACCTTATCTAGCTTTATTGTCAACTACAACATGAGCAACAATGAGAAGAGTCTATCGAAACTTATGACCTTGATTATCCAGATAGATAAGTACATGGGGCATGACAAACTTGCAGTCCTTATGGTGAATAGGAAAAGGAAGGACAAGGCAAAGGGGAAAAAGACTTATAAATGGTCTGAATCCCCCGAGCACCGTCCCTCCAAGAAGGGGAAGATCCATAGGCATGTCAAGGAACGGGAGGCAGTGTGTTTTTCATTTGGTAAGCAAGGACAATGGAAGAGGAAATGTACCCAGAAGCATGGGGATGCTAAAGGTGCATTCGTTATCGAGTGTAATATTTCTATTTCTACACATTGGGTATTAGATACATCATATGGGGCTCACTTCTGTATTCAAATGCAGGGACCAAGTATATTTAGAAAGATTGCTATAGGAGAGGTAGATCTTTGAGCTGCCAAGGGCGCAAGGATGGCTGCGTTGGCTATTGGAAATTACCACCTCTCACTGCCGACTGGGAATATTTTGGTTTTACATAACTGTTATTATGTGCCTAGTGTTACCAAGAACATAATTTCTATATATTTTTTGGATACAGATGGATTTATTTTCAAATTTGGAAATAAGGGTTGTCCCTTTTATAAGAACAATGTAGGTTATGGTATGGCACATTTAAATAATGGTTTTTATGTATTAAATTACAGAAACCAAGTGTTGGCAATCGATAATGAAACAAACTCACATGACTCATACATCACCCAGTTGTGGCATCACCGTCTCGGTCATGTAAATGAGAAGCGTTTGACAAAGCTCTGACAAGATGGTTATTTGGATTCTACTGAGATAAAACCACTTGATAGATGTCACGCTTGTTTACAAGGAAAAATGAACAAGCTGCCCATCGGTGGACAAGGTGAAAGGGCCACAGAGCTTCTAGGATTGGTGCAGACGGATGTGTGTGGACCATTTCCAGTAGAAGCTAGAGGTGGATATTCTTACTTCATTGATTTTACTGATGATTTGAGTATATATGGCTATGTCTACTTAATGAGGTATAAGTCAGAGGCCTTAGAGAAATTTAAGGAATTCAAGAAAGAAGTAGAGAATCAGCTTGGTAAGAAGATAAAGAAACTTCGATTGGATCGAGGTGGAGAATATCTGAACCAAGAGTTCATCGATCTTCTACGGGATTCTGGGATTCTATCTTAGCTCAATCCTCCTTATACACCATAGTGGAACGGTGTTAGTGAAAGGAGGAACTGCACCTTGTTGGACATGGTGAGGTCAATGATGAGTCATGTGGATCTTCCATTATCCTTTTGGGGATATTCATTACAAATTATAGAATACGCATTAAACTGAGTACCAACTAAGGCAGCAAATGGAATTCCCTTCAATCTATGGAATGGAAAGAACCCCATTTTGTCGCATACACGTGTATAGGGATGTTAGGTGTTTGTTAAGGCCTTCTCAGGCAAAAAACTAGCACCCCGGGGCACGAGGTGTATCTTTATAGGATATCCCAAGGAAACGAAAGGATATTACCTATATAACCCTTCAGACAAGAAAGTGATTGTTGCCAGACAAGCCACATTTCTTGAGAGGGAGCACATCCTCAAGAAGGATAGTGAGGGAAAGATTGAATTCGACGAAGTTGATGCTCAAGATACACAGGAGTTGGTACATGAACAAGTTCCACAGGTCCCCGTGGAAGAGGTTCCAGAAACACAAGTATTGCGTAGGAGCTCAAGAGAGGTAAGGGAACCAGAGAAATTTGTTTTCCTAGTCACCGAGGATGGTGAATCATTATTGTTGGAAAATGATGAACCTATCTCCTACAAGGAAGTACTAGAAATCTCAGAAGCTGCAAGATGGCTAGAAGATATGAATTCTGAGATGGATTCCATGTATCAGAACCAAGTCTGGGTTCTGGTCGATGATCCAGTTGATGTAAATCCTATTGTATGCAAATGGATATTTAAGAGAAAACTGGACATGGAAGGTCAAGTTAACACCTATAAAGCAAGGCTAGTGGCTAAAGTATTTAGACAGTGTCAAGGAATTGACTATGATGAAACCTTATCGCCCGTTTCCATGTTTAAATCCATAAGAATCATACTTTCCATAGAAGCTTACCATGACTACAAGATTTGGAAAATGGATGTCAAAACAGCATTCCTTAATCGGAACCTTCTGGAAGATGTCTATATGACACAACTAGAAGGGTTTGTGACACCAGGTGAATCCAAACAGGTTTATAAGTTGTAGAAATCCATTTATGGATTAAATCAAGCATCCAAGTCATGGAACATTTGATTTGATGAAGCTATAATGGAATTTGGGTTCATTAAGAATGAATGTGAGTCAGGTGTTTATAAGTGGTTTAATGGGAATGCGATCATTATCCTAGTAGTATATGTTGACGACATATTGCTTATCGGAAACGACGTACCAGTCTTACAGTCAGTTAAGGACTGGTTGAACAAGTGTTTCTCCATGAAGGACTTGGGTGAAGCATCCAACATTCTAGGGATCAATATCATTCGTGATAGATCCAAGAGGATGCTTGGACTAAGTCAGAGTACATACATTGACCAGATACTAAAGATATTTAGTATGGAAGAATCCAAGAGGGGATTAGTTCCAGTGTCACATGGCCTACATCTTTCTAAGAAAATGTGTCCTCAGACACAACAAGAGAAAGATATAATGAGTAAGATCCCATATGCTTCGGCTATAGGATCCATCATGTATGCCATGTTATATACCAGGCTTGATGTTGCCTATGCACTAAGCATGGTAGGCAGATATCAAGCAGATCCATGAGAACAACATTAGACTGCTGTTAAGACTATCCTTAAGTATCTAAGAAGAACTAAGGATATGTTCCTAGTGTATGGAGGAGACGAGGATCTTGTCATCAGAGAGTATGTTGATGCTAGTTTTCAGATAGATCATAATGATCTGAAGTCGCAATCTGGATATGTTTTCTATCTCAATGGAGGAGTTGTGAGCTGGAAGAGTTTAAAGCAGCCAGTTGTCGCTGATTCTATAGTGGAGTCTAAATATATAGCGGCTTTTGATGTATCCAAGGAAGCCGTCTAGATTCAGAACTTTGTCTAGGAGCTTGATGCGGTGCCTTGTAGTAGAGACCATGTCACATTGTATTGTGATAATACTTCAGTGGTGCCTCTTACAAAAGAACCAATGTCACATCAACGGACAAATCACATGCTCTGAAAGTATCACCTCTTGAGGGGTTTTTATTAGAGGGGTGAAGTTGTAGTGAGTAGAGTTTCTATAGAAGAGAACATGGCGGACCCCATGACTAAAGGCTTATCTCAGCAAAAGCATGAATATTATGTGAGAGCTAGCGGGTTAAAGGTTGTTAGCAGTTGGCTCTAGTCCAAGTGGGAGTCTGTTGTAGTTGGTGTCCTAGAACCAACTACTTTGTACTTTATTCATTAATAAACACCTTATCACATCTTGATTGTTATTCTGCATGATAATTCATGTGATAATGTCCTATGGACAGCTGTTTCATTAATGGTTCATAGCGGATCCCTACTATGATGAGAACCCGGAAGTGCCATAACATTGTTCTTGAATATATTTCTATGGTCGGATGATGTTATTTGAGGGACACAAATAATACAGGCCATTAGGGGTGAAGACTCATAAAACTTTGAGGAACCTTCTCATGGTGTGTTCCCTTGGTAATATCCAGGAGGATATTATGAGAACGAGACCCTCCAGTAGGAAATCCACATTTCATAGTGTCATTGGATGTTCCTATCTACGAACGTGTGTATTGGTCCTTAGACTTTAATATTATTATTAATGGGTATTACAACTCACGTACTTAGATGTATTGATGAAAATTGTGACGACACACTATTTTCAGCGAGGTAGGATACGTTGGGTGCATCACGAGTAATACCACATTAATAGATAATGCAAGAAAGGATTTGTCCCTTCTGTTCCATAACAGAAGTAGATATATCAGGCCCTTTGATAGAATTGATATAGCATAAGTAAATCCATGTCCATGGTAAGGAATGGGAAAGTTCAATTATGGAAAGTCAAAGAAAGAATAATTGAGTACATGGGTTGATGGCACTAGCATGCAACCCGTTTGATTAGAGATATCGAGAAAAATGGATTATATTACATGGTAATCATTCGTATGAGGTGACACGTAATTGCGGCATTAAATTCTTTCTCTATGGGTACCTTGGCGTGTTGCTAGACACTAACCTTGGACTTTCAGCAGGCTCTACCTAATGCCACTGAGAAAGAGGCCTAGAGGGTCACACGCTAAGTGTGTCCATGTATCTCAGTTAAATATTAATTTAAAAAGTTAAATAATGATTATTCCCAACTATGGTTTAATAATTATTTAAGGATGTCTGATCGCATTTATTTCGACACTAGTTATTCGAGAGAATATATTTTGGGAGAAATAATATATTTATTAACAAGTAATTCAGTTAAATTTATTTAAGAAATAAATATCCATTACTCAAGGTCTAATAAATGTGGTGGAGAAAATAAAGAAAAATGGAAAATAAAAGTACATGCCATGTATATTAAATATACACGCCGTGTAGTTTTATGGAAAACGAGTACACACTTTGTATTAATGATTACACACCATGTAGTTTTTTTAGTGGGGATTTTGATGATATAATAGTGTTTTATTAAATGATTTTTATTATAATCAGTGTGGACGCATGTCAAGGAATTAATAATTTGACATGGGGGTTTTCAATAAGAGTTAATGAAATAAATAAAATGCTTAATGCATTTATTTATTGTCATAACTCTATAACTTCAAACCCGATTAAAAATATCCTCACAACCCCAACACTTTTCCCCAATCGTTGTTCACAACAATTCTGGAGAATTCTTTCAAGGCCAAAAGAACTAATTTCTCTAAGAAAAATCTCAAGATCGAGAGAGATCCTCCTCCATCGGATCAAGGAGATCAAAGGCGGACATCGCAAGCGAAGGTTCATCCACGCTAGCACATGGAGATCCCTTCAGCGAGGTCCAAAGATACGTGGCACACGTGTGGATCACCACTAGAAGAATCCTACACTTGGATTCTATGATGTAACGACGGATCACAAGATCGTGACCGAAGACATCAGAGAATAAATAATTCCACCAAGGTAATTCTTGTAAATAAATAAAATCAATTATAACCAACATATGATGATCATATCTCTATGGTTCTGGGAATCCCTCTTTTGTTTTTGTTCTTCATTCTATTCTGAAGATCCGGCGTTTTATATCGTGATGGATCTCAGTTTGAACATTGTTTAATGCTAAAATCAAAGTTGTGTGACCCACCAACGTGCTTCCATTGCGCCCGGAACCTAAAATCATTTTATGTAATAAAATCATGAGAAGCATTATCATGATTAAGAATTAATAAAATGTTAGGAAAATAAAGAAGCTTAACCAAAAATGAATAGTCATAGTCTAAGTAAAAAAATATAATTCAGAGTCTAGATATATAAACAATAGGATTCTAGAAAAAATGGATATTCAGATTCTATTTTTCTAGGAATTTAGAGTCTGAATTCTAATTAATTCATAGTCTGAATTCTGAGTAATTTGGAGTCTGAGTTATAAGGAATTTGGAGTTTGAATTCTGAGGAATTTGGAGTCTGAATTATAAGGAATTCAGAGTCTGAATTCTGAATAATTCAGAGTCCGAATTTTAGAGAATTTGGAGTTTGAATTTTAGAGAATTTAGAATATTAATTTCAAATAATTCAGAGTCTTAATTTTAGAGAATTCGGAGTCTTAATTTCAGATAATTTAGAGTCTAATTTTAAACGAATTCAGAATATGATTTTCAGAGAATTTAGAATCTGATTTTCAAAGAATTTGGATTCTAAAAATAGAAAGACTCAATATCCAAAGAACTATAATATTCTGAGGTTTTTGGATAAGGATCTGAATTTTTTACTTAGTAAAAAAATGGTTAGACTTGGTTTTGAGAAGACATTGAATAAGTCATTGAAAACCAAGGTAAGGATAAAACTTTTTTAGAGAAAGGAAAATTTTCCTTAATGAAATAATTCTTAGAGAAAGATAATTTTCCTTAAGAAAATGTGTTTGTGATTTTCAAAACATACAGGAATAGAAATGTTATAAGGAAACCTTATTAACTCAATATTCATGACCTAGTTGAGTGGGATTAAAATGAAATGACATGTGATTCTCTATAAAATTTTATTTTATGTTACTAACCATAATTTTATCTTATTTTAAAAACCATATACTCTATTTTCTAGTGTTTATTCTTCCCTAATTATAAATTAGTGTTGTGCTAATTTCTCCTAGAATTTAAACCAACTTCTATGCTACACCTACTACCAACCATCCTACACCCCCAGTGTGATGTTTCCTTAATAACACACCACCAATGACATTCCTTAAAAAAATCCTTTTAATGCCAATGTTTGTACAAACCTATCATATATATACTATCCTAGGCTACATCCATTACCTCAACCTTCAAAAAATATTACTAGTGTAAATGAATAAGGGGTTTATTTTTTCATGAGGGATAAGAGAGACACATATGGGTGAAGAGAGAGACGGGAACATGATTATTAACTAATGGTGATGTGTGAATTTATATATATATATAAAGATACAACCTAAGTTCCACAACACAATGCACACACCCTTAGTGTATTTTCTGACTAGGGTGATAGAAAGAGGGGTGGTGGATGGTATATGTCCGACCACCCATTGTTCATTCACTCTCTCACAAAAATCCAAATAAAAAAATTATCAAAAATATAAAATATCTCCAATGATCAATATAAATGATTAAAAAACTAAAAAAATCAAATTTATTTCACAAAGAAATGGGTAATAATATATTTTAAGGTCACATATTGATGGTGATTCAATGGAGATTAACCAATATTTAATTAATATAAAATTTCATCAGCTATTTCTCAAAGAACATAATGATCAGATACTCTATATTTTTTATCTTTAATGGAATCAACCCATAATAATAAATTCTATGAAGTAATTCATAGTATATCACTATATCAGACATGTATTATTTTTAATAACCCAAAAGGGGGATTCAAAACCAAAAAAATACACCAGTCCTAGCTAAACCCCCTTCCTATGAATAACTATAATCATAGTGTTTATATATAGAGCTCTAATTATGAGATACTAATTATTCAACTCAATAGAGTTATTAGAGTAAAAATTATATATATATATATATAATATTAAATATTTTATTGATCTTGTGACACTATAAAGTTAATCATACCATTTTAACACCTAATAAAAAATGAAAAAAAATATTTAAAGGATTAAAAAAATCAAGGTCACTAAATATAACCCACCTCAAGTATTTATATCCCAAAAAGAAAAAAATACATTATAGGATAGGTTATTGAGATCACATCTATCTTTCACACTTCCATTATATTTCATAATGATTCCCATAATTCCAAAATATGTATACCAAGGATATCACCCACCATCAAAAGATATTATATTACCATCCCATGATCACCACTAGGTACTCTTCAAGGTTAGTGTCATCCTAGATTCCTAACTATTGACATTTGATAATGTGTTATTGATAATTATTATACCTCCTTGTATATGATATATAGAAAATATTGTACACATAGTCCAACTTTTAGGGTTACACCTAAAGATAAACTACTTGACCTAAGCTATGTAGGATATGTGAAGGATAGGTGAACCTTTAATATGACTTTCATCCCCAACTAAATCACCTTAAGGCTCATCATAGTGATAAATTCAAGAATATATGTTCCCCTTATTTAAACTCAAAATATCTCTATCTTTTGTTGGTATTTTAATTATGATGGTTTTAATCTATTCTCTTATTCTCTTTTATAACCTCACCCTCTTCATTAACAATCACCCCATATCTATCTCTATAAGTGAAAACTCGTCAATATCCAACCAATAATGGGGTGAACTATTGAGTCACTCATATTAGAAATTTAAAGATGGCATACCAATATTGGAGTGTTGTTGTATGTAAAATCCATTAGAGG
The DNA here is from genome assembly GCA_963277665.1 of Viscum album. Taxonomy (NCBI): domain Eukaryota; kingdom Viridiplantae; phylum Streptophyta; class Magnoliopsida; order Santalales; family Viscaceae; genus Viscum; species Viscum album. The sequence goes on from OY728150.1 coordinate 970,275,954, forward strand.
TTAGTGATCAATATAGTTTTTTCAAAAATTGAGTACATTATCCCGAAACATGTCCACGATAATCTAAATGGTGTTCATTGACCCCCATCCATCTAGGGGTGGAAAACTATATTATATCACAACTGAATCCTATAATCCTCCTACAATATCATATGTTACTAAAATGTGAATAGATTATCTTTATTAGAAACATTCATTAAGTGTATATTAGGTACATATAAAATATCATCCATTAACTTATATCCCAAACTCTCCATCAAACTCTTATCTCAAATGGAATGTAAGTGAGGTGAATTATTTAGTCAGTTGAACATAACCTTGACAAAAACATATCCTTTTACTGATCATGGATGTTTATTGATGATGTTTTTTGAGATACTATCCCACTTCCACTTTGGAACCTTAATAGTTTGGGTCAAACTTTTTGGGTCCCGGTGCTTAGTATTCAGTTTCTGATAGGTAAAGAACTACATCAAAAACTCTAAAATACTCTTCTTTATGTGAGGATGTAAAAATTAACACTCAATGTCCTATTATATCTTCATTACACATTGATTTAAAACCAAGGAGAGTTTTGAACTCCATTAATACATCCTCGTGTATCTAATAATGTTCCACTATCCACCCCTGGATGACGATGATCTTATATCCACCTTAAAAAATATCCACAAGTTTATTAAATTAATAGATCTGGTCATGAAAGACCTATAAATATATATTCCTAAGATGGGCATCCATAATATGGTTGAATGGTATATGTGACAACACTATTAACTAATGGTTTTAGATTTCACCTTCTTCCTCTAGGATTAACTACATCGAGTCTAGATTCCAAATCATATACCATGCATTGGATGCCTACATCACTAACTAAGCTCAATATTTCTTATTAATGGAATAATCAATGATTGGACTATTTAATGAGTATATAATATCTCAATGTAATAGTTCTAAATGAACTCTAACCATAACTATAACACCCTTTTATTTTAAAAGACATTTTATTTAATAATTGTGATGTGTTCTATATCTTGTGATATAAGAAACACAAAACATAAGTTAATAATGATGTATTAAAATCTAGAATTAAATTAATTGTTATATACTTAAATAAAATTGATAAGATAAAGTAATTAGTTTGAAGGGGTCATATTCTCTTAATGGAATTCCATTTTTTCTTAAGAATATATTTTTTTAAGGAAGTTATGTTATATGAAGATTCCAATATCAACATTTCAAAGCCGTATACTAATATAATATATGAGAGACTGATTTTATTTTCTCTCAATGATGAGAAAACTGAGTGGATCAATAAACAAGATCAGATATTGATATATGGATTCAATGAGGAGAAAATTAATCTTGAGGAATATATATAGACTTTGGAAAATATGGAAAGTCATTTCAAATATCTTATCAAGGAATAACTGGATACGTAGGTAAACATGCTTCAATAGGGTTTATATAGGTTATGTAATTATAATAATCTTAGTTTAGTCTATAATGATTTTTTGAGTTCCTTGTGTGTTTTATGCACTTTAGGTTTTACATGTTCATTTTTTCCACTTTTTCCTTAAAAGTTTTTTGTAAATAAAAAATTTAATTTTCTTCTCAATAATAAATTGATTATTAATTGGTTAAAATGATGATAAAAACATTTGAGGGTAAAAATAATTTTATTTCAAAATACTATTTTCATTGTACGTAATATATTTTATCATTATAAATTAAACTGATATCCATTGATAAATTTTTTTAATGAATGGTGTATTTAATATAATAAAAAATATATATTAACATTCATCTAGTTCGTGTTATTATGCATGGAATGGAGATAATATCATATTTATGCTTCAAAATACATTTTATCCAAAAATCATTTTTACATGTTTTGTGAGTGGGGTGAGAAGATGAGATTGTAAGGGGAACAGTAGGTTTAGGGTTTCCCTCATCATCGCCACCATCTTCCTCCATCTCTAGTGGGTCACTCTTCTTTCTTGGTGCTTTCCCGGTGATTTTGCAGTGTGGTGATCTTGGGCATTGTCGTATTTTGTCTTTTCGTGCTTGGATCTGGTGGCATGGTGTTTTTCCATGAAGGTGTGGCTTTTTTCTCTGCAGCGAGTTCATGTGGACTCAGATTTGGCAATGTGGGATTCTCTCTCTCGTAGCGGGGTGTGATCTTCCATGACAAGGTATCAAGCGGTGGTGTGTTTCGTATGTGGTTTGGTTCTGGTGGTGTAGTAGGGTGCATTCTTCCACAGTGAAATCTTCGAGCAGCAGTGAGTTTCATCAGTGGTTTGGGTTTGGCGATGTGGCAAGGTTATCTTCTACGATGAAGTCTTAGGGTGGTAGTGGTTCTTCTATGGCCTGGATCTAGATCTAGCATGCAGTGAGGTTTTTTTGTGGCCTGATTTTTGCGGTGGGGTGGGGTGAATTATTTTGTGGCATTGTCTAAAGGAAGTGGCAGGGTTTGACCTTGTTTTGGGTATGGCATCGCGGTGGGGTGAGATATTCTGTGGAAAAGTCTATGGGTGGTGGAAGTCCGTCCGTGGCCTAGATCTAGCATTGCAGGTAGTTTTTTCTTCTGCGGTGAAGGCTGGTCGAGCTTTCACAGTGTTGGGTGGTCCGATCTTCCACAGTGAAGGGGTTGTGTTCTAGGTCTTCCGCGGTAAGGGTTTTTACTCCAATATTCCACATCGTGGTCCTCTAGGGTGAGTGCTTTGGATGGTTGGTGTGGTCTCCATGAGTAGTTTCAGTGGAGGCAATGGTTTCTTAAGGATATTTGAGCTTTGTCGCCACCGGGGTGGCCTTTTCCTAGCAAGGACAAAGGACCATGGTGGCCTATGGTGGGTCTGGGCCATAGTTACTTGGATCAGTGGACATTTCTTAGGAGCAGTCCCCAAAAGAGGTTCCAGAGCAAGTAGCATCCTACTTCACATAGCTACCAGGTCAGGAAGAATGAGAGGGTATGGATTTCACCATCGATACCAGTCCCTAAGAAGCACTACATTGGGGACATTCTTGTCAACCTGCCTACAAAATTGGAGTGCTAAAATCATCATTACCATAGGTTATAGGGAGGGGAATCTCCAAGGGTTTTGTTCTGGGATTTGGGTCATATGTTAGGCCATATGCCTCTGGATCATCAGGTCATGGTAGGGCCTCATGCCATTGGGACTACATACCATGTAAGGGTTCCCCCTCATCCCTTAAAAGGGGGTTTATCAATAATAATTACAAATCTAAGGCCTTTGGTCCATTCAATCATGTTTTGTGAGTGGATATTTGAATAAATTTATACTGCATCAAAGAATTCAATCTTTTAAAATACATTCCATATTTGGAATCATTATAATTAATATTAATTAATAAGCTCAAATTAATTATTATCCCTAATCAATAATTACTATGTTAAAAATCTTGTACCATATTAAGGGTTAAAAGTGTAGAAAAGGGGGTTGACATAAGAGATAGGGTTAAAAATAAAACCAAGCACTTGATTAAATCTCACTAGATGAGTATATTTTTACTTCCATAACCTTATCTCTAAATAATGGATGTTTTGTAGAGAAATTTCTATTAGTGTCAATTTATTATATTCTAATCTTCTTCATATTTTTAAGAGTGTCACTTCACACAGTTATAAATAGGAACTTCCTCTTCTTAGTTCTCCACGCACATTGTTCTTACAGTTTGACAAGGATCTACCCAAATCACTTTCAAAATCTCCTCCTCGCATTCTATAGGTATTAGTATCAGAAAAATATAATCTTAATGAGGATTAATTTTTATGCCAAAGGAAGATACTTAAAGATGAGGTAATTTTCATTTTTGATTTATTTTTTATTTCATTCATCCCTAACCTCCTCCAAATATGATATATCTATCTTAAAATGATTAAATAATTAAATTTACAATACTAAAAAAATTCATTTTATTTTGAACACACATAAAATTTGTTTTTAAGGAATAATTTCCTCGATATCTATCATAACACACAATACTGAGCATTAATCGAATTGAGAAATTTTATAAAAAATATTATTAATTATATGTGACCATTATAATATAGTCATTGAATTGGAGTGTATAAATACGATTAACTTCATTATAAAATATATTTATAATTTACTTGCTAAATAAAAGTGTATATATTAATTATTAAGAAATAAGAAATCAATTTTTAGTAATTCCATTTTATGCTTCCAAATGTTATTTTATTAAAAAATGGTTTTTGATGCATTTTGTTCATAGAAATTATAATTAATTTATTCCACCTTTACAAATTTTATTTTATAAAATATAAAAAAAATTGAAATCATTTTTTTATAATTAATTTAGGGAAAATTTTGTATTTTTCTGAAATGATTGATTTTTTAATGAATAGTTAAAAATACTAATCTTTGAAATAATATCATTTAATTTCATTAAATGAAGTAATTTAAATGTCAAATTATCTTTAGAAAATTTTATTGAAGTGAAATATGTTCTATTTTATTCATAATAATATAATTAATTACATTTTAATCAGAAATATTTGTGATTTTTATTTAAGATAATTTTTATGCTTAAAATGAATTTTTATAAAATATGTTTTTCAATACATTTTTCACATTTATATTAAAATTTATTTATTTATATTCTAGATATTTAATCATGAAAAAATTGATAACATATTCTTAATTTTTATTTTCATATTTTATAAATAGTTCCCTTTTATTTTTGATCATCAATAATAGTAACAGTGATAAATATATATAACCCTAGTAAGGGTAAAAATTTTAAAATTGGGTTAAAAATATGAGATAAGGTCCAAAATCAACAAAAAAACATCACCTTATTTATTTTAATGGAATAAATTCAACCATATACATCCTAAAATAGAATATATAACATTTTGTTTCAATATTCCCTTAATAATTAAATATTTATTATTTTATATAAAGAAATTTACAAAAAGTCATGCTCTTGAGTTTAATATATATTTATTTTTTTCGTAAGGTTAAAAAGAGGATAATATTGGTTATAAATGATTATATCAAATAATAATTAATGTTTTAGCATTTTAATTTTTTTATAATTTTTAGTAATTGAATTATTACTTTAAATTCTTATGCAATGTCGACCTAATATTTATTAAATTAATTGAAAACTAAAATAATATATTTTTTAAATATTAAAAGCAAAACAATTCGGGTTGATTATTATTTTAAAATAATTATTTTATAAAAAAAATTAGGTATGTTTGAAAGGATTATATTATAATTCCATAATTATTTTGATGACTTTAATATCAATTTAAATAAATAGTGTCTAAAATGACAATACTGATATTCTAGGAAAAAAAATATTTTATGAAATTATTTAAAAAAACAAAAAAAAATTAAATGGGGCAATTAGGATGAAAAATGGTATAATATTTTATCTCTTTTCAATTTAATAGAAAAATTTTAACATATAAGTAAAATTATTACCCATTAGGATTGAAAAAAGTTTCTATCGTAGTTAAGCTTAAAATCGGTTAATGAATGATTTAAACCAAAATTTATGGTTTAAAATAATATAAAACCAACATAAATTTAATTTAAAGAATTTATTTCAACCTTATATTCATTTTAATTTAATATATTCTCATTTGGAAGAATCTTTCTTGAGAAAGACTTTGTTATATTTAAATATTTTTCATAATTACAATTGTGTCATTTCCCTGCCTTATAAAAGAACACCCCTTGTCTTTTTTCTTTACACCATTTGAACCATATAGATCAACCAAAACCTTACCAATTATATTATTAACTTCCCAAAATATAAAGTATATTTTATATTCTTCTTAAAATACCATTCCAAGAGTCCTTAATTTAGGATCTAAATGAGTCATATCGAAGTTGAGGTAATCATCTTACCTAACCTTAGTAAATTTATTTCTTCATATGCCTTCTATAAATTTGTGTTATTATACATAAAATAATATATATAGTATCCTAAATATAATTAAATGTTAATTTTATTATTTAACCACAAATAACCACCCTATCTGCTATCAAATGAGAAGTTAAATTATTAGTCATGTGAAAGTGTGGACTACCACCTCCACGTAGTAATGTAATTTACTTTCCATCACCATCATTCATGGATTTATATTATCATGGGTTCAATGTTTATATATGGTATTTATAATATAATTATTATTATTTAATAATAATATCATGTCTATATTATTACCATCCCATCTATTCGAAAATGGTTATATCGCTCATGGGTACGTGTGGACTATAACCTCCACAAAGTGATGTGATAATTTTTTATTTCAACTTTACATGGATGGTAATAAGGATAGATTTAATGAATATTTATGATATATGTGATTTAATAATGATTTTTAAATGTTTTTTATTATTTACCATTCTTTTTTTCATCCATTGAAAAAATGGAAACACCATCCACACATACTTATGGTATATCGTCTCTGTGAATGGTGTAATTAATTTTTTATCACTAAATATTATGGATGAGTATAAATATACTTATAATGAATATATATGATATTTATACCATGGTTAACATTTTTTATATGTTTTAATTATGATCCATTTAGAAGAAATATAACTAACGGACTGAAATTCTCATAAAAAATGAAAGAGTGAACACCTGGAAATACTGATTTTAATACGGAATTATTAATAAATGGGTGTTAAAATATTATAATTAGGAAATATATGATATTTTTAAGTATTTAAATTAATATTATATATAATTATAAAATATTTAAACTTATTATTCATAAGTATAATCTCTTTTATAGAAATTCAAACTTGAAGTAAGGGATTTTCATGGCACTTTTATTTCTATGAGACACAAGTCATATTCACCACTTTTATTTGTATGTATTTTAGATACTACCCTTAAATTTATATTATGATAATTTCATAAAAATTATAGTTATTTTAAAATACATATATGTTTCATTATTTCATCATGATTGGTATAGATATTACCTAAGAAATAAGGGGTTTATGTTTCAATATCATTTTAATCTAGATTTTTTATGCTTGAATTCCCGTTGATGGAAATTAAAGGATACTTTATTTATAAATTTATTTTATTTTATTATCCTCTGTTTATTTCAATATATTACCTATTTTCCTTTCATTTTACTCTCTATAAGTCCTCAAGATACCAAAATACTTTTTTTAGGAAAACAAACTATGTTTCATTATTCAATCTAGAATCTATTTTCCTCACAGTCTATGTTTTCTTCAAAATGTTTTCAAGAGTGTTTTTTAATATTCACCAATGATTTTTAATGTTTTTTTACCTATGTTTAACATTATAAAAAAATATTTAATATAAATATTCTTATCATTTACTAAAAAAGATAATTTTCACCAAATTTGTGATTTTATTTTCTTTATCGATTACATCATGAACAAAATTCCTCACTGCAATGACCACTCAATATTTCGAAGCTTCCTTTAAATGTTTCTATGGTTTTTTAATGAAAATTTTTTCCATAATAATTTGGAAATATTTTACTTTTAAATATTTTATTTCATAATTAAAAGGTTATTTTCTCTATAAATATTCCAAGTGATACTTTAAATGAATTTTCATCTATGATGAAATCCTTTGATGTTACTTATGCTTTACATGGGATATAATACACTAATACCACAATTATTATTTCTATGGATGTTTTATGATTATGATGAGGATATTTTTATGAATATCATTAACTTTAAATGATTAATTATATATAATTAATTGTTTTTTATAATTTGGAACACATGTGTATGGATTTTGGTCATGTGATGGGTGGGCACAAAATTATATAGCCCCCCAATGCATTGGATAAAGGCTGATAACTCATCATATAAATATGTTATGTTTGAATCTAATTTCAAGTTCATAATTTTATTCATTGGAATAGTTTTTATTTATATAGTATTATGCATCATCTCGAATTTCATTTCCATGATATTATATAAGGACATGCTTTTCATGTCAATAAGATTATGTGTAGACCTAATTTCATGTCCATATGTTTATGTGAGGGCCTAATTTCATGTCCTTAACTTAATGAGTGAACCAATTTCTATTTATACATGTTCATGGTTTTATAAGCCTATTTTTTCCATATTCATATGTCATCATTATGCTATCAGGGCTCATGACTATTTATTGATGATTTTGTACTCTTTTGAAGATTTTGTATTATTATAATAAAATTTTATTCTAGGACTCATGTTTATGATCTATAAAATATTGGGTATGATCATTGTAATTTAATATCAATATCTCTACACTTACTCTTATACTCATGTATTATCATTTATTTATATCTTCTATATTTATACGTATTGACCATTTGAGCTCACCCTTTCTTATGTTTTTCCATCCATAGGTTAAGAAGAGTGATTTAAAGTAGTGTAAACCTAAGCAGCATTCTATGTTTGAATCATTGAATACCCTTCATGAAATTATAGGATTATTTATCTAGTATCTAGTGAAATTAAACCATTATGGTTATAGCATGGATATTAATGTAATGTAAACAATATTCCTCTAATAAGATGTAATATTTATGTATGAAAATTTTGGGTCATTATTATTGATATCAGAGTATAGTTTAGTTACCTTTGAAACAAGCACTACTAGAAAAATAATCTATAGACACGGATCTATAGCCATGGTTTTAAAACCATGGATATAGGTGGCTACGGCCACGGTTATGTGGCCTATAGCCATGGTTTTAAAACTGTGGCTATAGGTCTTTTTTCATGGGTTATAGCCACGGTTTTCAAAATTGTGGCTATATCCTACACCTATAGACACGGTTATATGTCCTATTGCCATGGTTTTTAAAACCATGGCTACAGGTCTCCCACCCTTGCGCGGGAGAAAAATTTTCCCACCAAAAAAATGGCGGGAAGAACTATTGCCATGGTTTTTTAGGATATTGCCATGGTTTTTAATAATATATATAACATATTATATAGATATATACACAAAATCTTTGGTGGTGTAGTGGTTAGGGTGCTAGAACATGAAGGGAAGGTGTTGGGATCAAATCCATCTAGGGACATATTATTTTTAGGCTATTGCCATGGTTTTCTTGGGCTATAGCCATAGTTAAAACCGTGGAAATAGGGCCCTATCGCCACGGTTAAAACCGGGGCCATAGGTCAACTGCCACGGTTGAAAATGGAGACACCTATTGCCATAGTTTTCAAAACTATGGCAATAGTCCACCTATATCCATGGTTAAAACCATGGAAATAGGTCAGACCCTACTGCCACGACGATAATTCCCATAGTTGGGAAAAATCGTGGCCATAGCCTATGGCCACAGTTTTGGGCCCTATTGCCTCGGTTTTGAATCGTGGAAATAGCCTTTTTTTCTATTTGTGAATGATGAGAAAACATTAGTGAAAAACCATAGAATAAAACAATATATGAGAGAATTTCCTATGTTAATATAATTAATGGAGTGTGGTTTTCCTATAAAAACATCCATGAATGGATACTACATGTGGATGTTGTTTTGGAATAGATTCCTCTATGGGTAATAACCATAAAAATAGTTGGTCGAGTATATTTTTACTATAATTCTAGTGCACAATGAGTGTTCCCTTATTTTTCTCTTGTTTTTACACTATATGGGGGTATTCCTATGTTAATTTATATTTCCTTTATGATCAATTATGAAATATTCGAATATATTATGACCATTAATGACCTACATTAAACCTAGGGTGTCAAAAATTTAAAAAAAGGTTTCATGATTTAGACATTATAGAAATGATTTTTAATGATCACTCATTTATATTATTGTTGATAGCACTATGTTTCTAGGATTTAGGTAGTGGTTGGAACTCGAAGGATTCATGTTAATAGTGAATTTGAATGACAATGAAATTATTTTCCTCATGAGAAAATATAGTAAATAGGAACTAGAATGAGAAATCTTGTGATAATACCTAATCATCTACCACAACATATGATTAATAATGTAAACTTTAGTGGGTTTCTTATCATGTCAAACAACAGGATGATGCCCTTTTATGAATGTTTATACGGTAATTAATGGTAATAGAAAGTTTGGAGGTGTTTATTTAGATGAAAAAAGTTTTTATGATTGATGTTAATAATTTTTTGACTTTTTTTATCAAACATAAATCATAAAAAATTTAAGATTCCAAATAACTAGTGATCAGAAAAAGAAGACTAAAAAACTATTTGATAAAATGTTTATTGAAAAAACAATTATGAATGAATATTTAATGATATAAGGAAATGGTGTGAATTATTATATTTTTGGTTAAAAATCATTGGAAAATTTTTTTCATGAAAAAAAAATGGTGTGGTTTTGATATTCTGAATGTTTACATCATTATGAGTTATGAATGAACTCATGATCCTTGTACTTAGTGGAATAACAGAGAAATTTGTCTATGTGCTCAAAGCTCCAACCTACAAAGATCTCTATAAGTTCACAATATAGAGTTTTGGCAGTGTATATTTCTAGATAGAATAAGGATATTAATAAAATAAAGATAATGATGAATTTTACTAGACAAAGTCCAAAATGGTATAAATCTAATTAGATGAATTTCAATCATACAAAGTCATCGGATGAAGTCCAATGGAAAAAATATTGGTCAAATTCTATCAAATATTCATGTATGAAGATATGATGTTGATTTTGCTTATTGATGGTCATATATATATTTAATATAAAGATCATTAGACAGTGGTTGGTGAATGAAGGAAACAGATAGTGAGCTTTGATGAAAATAAAATGGAGGAAATGTTTGGGTGAATTTTTCTAAAGTGTTCCTATGAAAAAATTCATGTGTACTAGATTAAGTCTATTAAAACATATGATTTGTTACAATGATCATCGAGAAAAAATTTAGTAGTATAATGTTATACCAGTTTAATGATATTTATGATTCCTTCATATAGTTATTTAATATGATGATATTGTATTGATTATTCAAATTTTAAAATATAAAATATGGAAAACCCATGATTATTTCCGAGGAAAAGAGATGTTTGATGAAGAAGTGGGTTCTCAAGGTTATGATAAGCTTAAAGAGTATTATGGAATCCTATAGAAGCATACAATTTATTTTCTTGAGTGGGAGACTTTAATTGCATGTTTTTATTGAATGGAGAATGAAATTGATTATCCCACATTTTATCCCTATCATGCATATATAAATAGTATTCAAGTATGGTGTGGAATGTGTATATGGTTCACACATAAAAATGATGAAGTGTTGTAGAATTTTTTTTAAACTGAGATACCAGATGAACTTATAAGATACAATGTTCAAGTAGGGACATTTACAACCAAAGAATCTCATGGTTGAAAAAGATATTTTTAATAGATAAGGAAGTTGTGATTATAGTAAATGGATTGAAGGAACTAAAAATGTTTCATATCATATGGAATGGATAAGATATGTGAAAAGATGAACAAAATAGGTTTTTCCAAATGGAAAAATCTGACAGATAAATTTTAGGAACATTGAACATATAGAAGAAGTTTATACCAACTTCTGGGAAAGAGAAAAAATGAGAAGGTTTTTGGTCGAAGAGAAAAAATGAATAAGTAAAAGTGTAATTTATATAATATAATGAACTTTTGGTAAGTTTTTATAAAGTTTTTTTTAATTCTATTCCATTACCTATCAGTTTTGAAACCGCATGCAATGTTTTGTTGATCATATTGCAACTCAAGAGTAAGGATACTCCCTGATTGTTATAACCACGTTAAATTATTTTTCTCTAGTGGATTTTGAGGTATTAGATTATTTAAAAAATCATCCTAAATACTATATACTCTTACTAGGTAGTGAACATTGTAATTTTTTGTATTTCTATGGAATGTGAATGTGTGATTACTATGATGTAAACCCGAATGCCACTGAAGATGCCCTGAACTTGGTTGGCCACATGGACTCAAGCGCATCTCCCAAAATTCTAGAGGTTTCCATCTATGATTTAGGGCCTAGGTTGCATCCATGGGGAGACTATTACCTCATTACCAAAGTTTATCACAACGGATTAAATATAATAATAGGTAAATAAGTAGCAGAAACAAGATAAGTAAATTGATAAAATAGCGAAAAGAGAAAAGATCAACAATAACTGAAATAACATGAATAATTGATAATCATAAACAAAAACTGATGATGATATATGTCATGTCACTATAAATTTGTAAAACATGGATACAAAGCATTATACAAGTATGATATACAAAAGTATCAAAAATGAATACAAAATCTATCCTAAACATCCTGAGATCCAGCTCGATCATCTGCTACTAGCTCCATCCTAAAATAGTAAGCAATAAAGTGTCAGAAGAAAATCGCTTCCATTTTTCAACACTTGTATACATATAGTCTACCCAGGTACCGATGGTATCCTGGATAGGGTGTGAGATAAATATTAATTGGTCATCACCAATGGTTTCTATAACATCATGTCTGTGTAATATAAACTGAAACATGTACAAGAATGAATATATAAAAGTAAAACAGTACATTAACATAAATACCCAAGTACCTACTTCATCCCTAGGCTAGTGTATGAACATGTAACTAATTTATTAATTAATTAAGTTTAGTTTATATAATTAAGTCACATTAGGATAATCTAGCACTAAAATCACCTCGTGATAGTGTAGTATAGTTTCCTAGATGTAATAATGAAACCATGATAGTTATAATATAAATGGGTTCCAAGGTAATAACCAATGAAAACTAGACCACAAGGGTTGCTAACTCCATAATAATTTCATCTTGGCTATGGGGTAAGAGTGTAATCCAAGGAGAATATTCCAAGGTATTCCACAATAGCATGATCTAACTGAGTCCAAGGAAGACATCCATGGTAAAATGGGATAAGATATGGATAGGTCCAAGGATATAACCAAGGAACCTCATGTTTGAAGAAAACATGTTGGATCCAACCAGTGTATCCGAGGAATATTTTAATAGTAAAGAAAGAATCCTACAGTGTCATGTAGGGCATCCACTAATAGATGAGGATCGAGTTCCAAGGTGGGTATCAACCAAGGAAACTAGAATCATTGAATCAGAATGGCATCCTTGAGTGCTCAAGGCATTCCCTCGGGAATCTAATTTAAGCTTGAGTCAAACCACCCCTATAAGTATATTAAGGTCCATTTATAATTAGTCACCTTACATTCAATTCATTTAATCAATTAGTTCATATTATAAATGTTTTGTTTAACAATTCATAAGGTTCAACCCATTTCCTTTTATTAGTGTTACAAGAACAATTGAGCATGAAACCATTTAAGTATTTCACTTAATCCATAATCATTTAACTTGTTTCAATCCAATACCATCCACCATGTGTGTAAAGGGGTGCTACATCATGCAACCAACATTCATTCCCATTCAAATTGGCCAAGTCATACATATACACTACACTTTCTATTTCAATTAATATCGATTTATCAATATTAAGAACTTACCTTAGGAAGGTTAAGTGTGGATCAACATGGTATTGTTCATTCAACAATTTCCTAGTCATTTAATATAGTGAGGATTACCATTAGAATGGTCAAGCTCAAGCACACCCAAATGGTGGCCCAAAGGTGTCAAAACACTAAAAAACTCAAATATGGCACCTCACCCTACATGGGGTGGTTGAAGTTGTGGACATAACCACTAACTATGAATTACATATATATCAAGGGTCTTATAACACGGTCCTAACGACTATAATAAAGACATATAAATTCCACAGACGACACCTGATGAAATTGGTGCAATGACACGGCAATTTATAAAATGGATGATATTGACGAATGAGTTATAGACCACCTATCTTAGGCTTATACGACTCTCATCATCTAGTGTTAGCCTTTAGTTTATCCTGTATTAGAGTATATCTAAATAACATATCAATGCCCTGAAATTGGGGCATATGATCCTACATATAAATAGCATCACTGATAGGAATGAGAATGAAGAAAGATTAAAAAGGGAACTAAGAATGTACCTATGCGGATCTAATGATACAAATAGTGGTTGATTCAGAATTTGGACGATTAATCGATTTGAAATCCTATATTAGGCTTCAAAAATCTTCAAAATGGAGAGGGGAGGGTGTTTTTTCCACTAGAAAAGAAGTAGAAAGGATAGGTTGTATTAAAACATGAATTAAGGGTAAAAATATAATTTAAACCAAAATTTACCCTCCGCACAGTTTGGTCGTACGATTTATCCAAACTGTGAAAAAATCATGCATGATCAGCTGTAGGAAGGGTCATACGCATGGTTAGGCCACACATCTAGGGAAACAGTGTGCCAACCATGAAAAACGACACTGTCAAAATTTCAAAAACTCTCATATGATTGTGCATCCCATTTTTTATGGTTAGATCAAACTATGTGCCATATTTCTTCTCACTGTCCATCCCAGCATAGTTTAAACTAACTATGAATCCTACCTCACATGGCTTAAACAAAACGTGTGACAGGCCATTTTATCCTAAAAGGTTGGGCTTCAGGCTCTATATAAGCCTCGAACACCCCCTAAGACCTTCACTAACTCATTAGGTATCCATATTAGGTCCATAAAAGTAAATTAGACTAAAATTTAAAGGATTTTTACCTAATTTAAAATACCAAGTTTTTACATCCTTTCCCCTTAAAGGAAATCATCCTCGAGTTCACCTTCTAAGGGAGGAAAAACACTATCTGAGAAAAACTCTAGACACTAGGCATATATGTCAGCATCTCGCTCCTAGGTCTCATCTTGTACATTGTCGTGCTACCATATCACCCATACTAGAGGTATAGACTAACCTCAAAGAACCTTTTTTCTCTTTTCAATGATGTGTAAAGGATACTCCTCAAATGAAGCATCGACATATAACTCAAATTCCCAGAGATAAAATGTATGAGATAGGTCGGCATGATACCATTGAAGCTGTGAAATGTGGAAGACATCATACATGGCATGGAACCTCTAAGGTAGTAGAAACTAATAGGATACTATCACAACTCTCTCTATAATCTCAAATATCTTTAAAAATCATAGTGATAGCTTCCCTTGCCTTTATATATTTCTATTCCTTAGCTTGGGCGATACCCGTAGGAAAACATTATCCCTGACCTCTTAAATGCTAGAGGTTGTCGGTGGTGATCGGTATATGATTTCTATCTAGACTAGGAAGTATACATAAACTTCCTGGTTAGTTGAACCTACTATGAAGTCTCCTATATGAAATAATGACCTAGTAGGGTTGCCTCTCCTACCTCTAGCCAACACATAGGTGAACGGCATAGCCTACCATATAAGGCCTCAAAAGGACCATCTAAATTATCGCCTGAAATATATTATTATAGGTGAACTTGAAAAGAGGGATATGATTCTCCTAAGAACTGATAAAATTAAGGATGCATTCTTGGAGCATGACCTCTAACACCAGTATAGTCAGTTCTGATTGTGTATTAGTTTGTGGGTGAAAGGTCATGCTCATAATCACCTGTATATCCATAGCCTTTTGAAACCCCTTCTAGAACCGTAATGTTAAAAAATAATCCCTATCTGAAATTCTATTATTAGGTACCCCATGTAGTCTTATGATATCATGAACATGCAGTCTTCCCAGATCATCAAATGAGAAAGTCTCCCAGATAGGAATGAAGCATGATACTTTATTTAATCTATCAATGACAAGTCATACAACATATCTACCTCTAGATGACCTAGGTAAACCAACTACAAATTCCATTTGAACATATTCTTATTTCCATTTTGGGATAGGAAGTATCTGTAAAAAACATTCAGGTCTCTAGTGCTCCACCTACACCTACTGACAGGTGAAACACCTAGCGATAAAGCCTATTATCTGATGTTTCATCTGAGGACACCAATACTGGCATCACATGTATTGATACATCTTTGAGATACCTAGATGAACTACCCACTTAGAATCATGGGACTCTCACATAAACTCCTCTCTCATATATGTAAGAACCAAGGGACCTCCATGAATACGCAGGATGTCATCTCTATCCACAGACCAATATGAAGGTGTGATATCTCCTGAAATATTCTCATGGAGAACCAAGACCTCAGGATCTAAAAATTGCATACTCTTCACCTTTGTAAGGAGGGAAGAGGTAAATTTCAAGGCTTATAGGAAATACCACTCGTGACTATCATGAAACTCCATATATATCTTAGAAAAGAGGTCCATTAATTTCTATTCATCATTGGCTTCCCATACATCATATTTCTGAGTTTTCTGACTCAGTGTATCAGCTATTGTATTTCCCTTTCCATGTTCATAGGAAAGATCAAAATTGAAGTATTGAAGATATTCAAACCATCTTTACTATCTGAGATTCAGGTCACACTATGTAAAGATATATTTGAGGATATTGTGGTCTGTATACACCATAAAGCACTCACCCAATAGATAGTGTCTCCAGCAATGTAAGGCATGGAAAACTACTGATATCTCAAGGTCATGTGTCTGGTAGTTTCCCTCATGGATCCTCAACTACTGAGATCCATACTCAATGAGTATGTCCTCCTGCATCATCACTTCTCCTAGGATAATGGATGATGTGGTACAGAACAAGTTATAACCTCTTCCTAGCTCAAGCAGAATCAGAATAGGTGTGATACAAGCCTCTCTTTTATCTCTTGAAAGGATTTATCACACTCTTCGTACCACAAGAACTTAACAACCTTAGTTGTATGAACAATAAGAGGTGAATCAAGGAATGATAAGTCCTTTATGAAATTTTTGTAATATCCAGACATCCCCAAGAAACTCTTAACATCAAACACGTTCTTGGGATGCTCTCAAGAAACCAGAGCACTAACCTTCTCTAGGTCAACAGAGACTCCTGATTTCAAGATAATATTACCCAAGAAGTGAAATTTTTTATTCATAAGTGGAACTTAGAAATATTGGCATAAATATGGTGCTTTATCAATGTACTCAGACCGATCTCAAGGTGTTTATCATGGTCACTATGAGTGTGAGAGTACACCAAAATGTCATCCACAGATACTATGACAAAGAAATCCAGATAGGGGTGGAACACCCTATTCATCAGATCCATGAAAATAATAGGTATGTTTGTAAGACTGAATGGGAAAACAAGGTACTCATATAGACCATACCTACTATAGAAAGTTTTATGAGGTATGTCTAATGGCCTGACTCACGCCTGATGATAACCCAATATTAGGTCAATCTTAGAAAAGACACTATCTCTTTAAATATGGTTAAATAGATCATTTATTCAAGGAAGTGGATACCGATTCTTGACCATAAGATGGTTCAACTATCTGTAATCCACACATAAATGAAGGGTCCCATATACCTTCTTGGTGAATAACACAGGAAAACCCCAAGAGGAAGTTCTAGTTTGTATAAAACCTTTGGCCTCTAGATCCTCTAACTGCTTCTTGAGCTCCTGGAGCTCAGTAGGTTCCATCTTGTATGGAGGAATGGACACTAGAGTAACTCCTAGAACAAGCTCAATCATGAACTGTACCTATCTCTGAGGAGTTAATCCAGAAAATTCGTCAAGAAAAACATCACTGAAATGATCTACTACAGGAGAGAATTCATCCTATTGTAAACTCTAATCCTCCATGAAGAGATTGGTAATATGGGTAGTCACTCCACCTAATTCATGATTCTTTGGTCTAGCTCTACTATCCCAGACATCCCACTCACACTTATATAGATAATTGTTGTCCTATGATTATGTAAACGATACCCTTCAGTGATAGAAGTCTAAAAAGGTGAAATACGGAACCAACCAATCTATTTCGAGAATAACATATAAGCATGTAATCTAAAGAACAAAGAGGTCCCACGATAAGAGGTAACTACCTAACTCAAGGGGACAATCCCTACATTGTCATATGACCTATGAACTCACTCCCAATGATGTATATAGGGTCATTACAGCATAGTAATACTATATTTCCAACCTAAGGATTTCTATGCTAGATAAGGATATGAATGATTATGAAGCACCTATATCAAATAAAGTAGATACTATAGTGGATGCTACTAGAATAGTACCTCATACTATATATGGTCCTCCAACCTGATACTTGGGTATCACCTATAGTTCATGAAACTGACCTAATCCATGGCCCTGTGTAACAGTTGGACTACCATGATCAAAATTGTTCTACTGGTGCTACTGCTAATCAGGAGTTTAGCTACTACATCCATAACCTCATCCTCATCCAGTCCTATTGATGCTACTCTAACTCCTCATCTAACATGGAATAAAATAACCTACTCCTGAAGGTGGATTTGGTTTGGATCCTCTTCCATTATAAGTTAGTGGAAAGGTTCGATGGAATCTCTAAAGATTCCCCATACATCTGTAAGCTAGGAACTCCAGAGGGTCTCTATCACACAGAGGCTTAAGATGACCCTTTCATCCACAATAGTGACACACCATAGAGCTACAATCATGGGTACTTTGGATACCAATACCCTAAAGAAAAAACATCTAGGGATCACTTTCTACTACTAGAGGAACTACTAGCCTTCCACAACACTGATCCTCTTTTCCCAATACTGTCATCGTCCCTCGGGTTTTACGTAGTGATAAGAGACTGATTGACTATTTTAGAAAAGATAGGTAGATGAAAGACATTCACCAGAGTCTGGATGGACTACACAAGACCATCCTCAAAGAATCTAGCACACTAAATCTCATCACCAGCTATAAGTGGTGTAAATCACTTCAACTCTTTAAAACGCATTAAATATTTCATAACTGACATCAAACCCTACTCAAGATACATGAACTCTCTAGCTATGTTAGCTCTCAACATATAAGGAAAGAATTTTTCATATAAGGTAGTTTAAAAATTAACCCATACTATGCCCTGATGAATACTAGCCTGGGTAACTACATCCCACCATCTCTTAGTCAAATCATAGAGTATACACAGAGAAATCTTGACCCTCCTCTCTAGAGGCATCTTCATATGCTCAAAGATAGAAAAGGTGGCTTCTAGATAATACCCTATAACATGTAGGCCTCCATCCCCCAAGAAGGTAAGAGGATGCAGCTACTAGTACTCACTTGTTAGATCATCCATCGTAGTAGTAGGTCATGGATCACATTTCATGGACTACATCAGACATAGAAAACTACAACAGACTTGAGAGTCAGTTCAAAAATCAGGTACAATAGGCAGTGCCTCAAGTGGCACTCTTGGAGCAAAGATTGGTTGCTTAAGGCCCACCATGTCTGGATCATGGTCATCACCACCCTCCTAGTGCATGACATGAGGATTTCATGGTGTCATTGGTCTACAAATTCCAATAACATGCCTCAGAACAAGATGGAATCATAAAGATAACAACACTAGTGGAAGTTGATTGTAAGGAAGGTTCACTACCCAAGGCATTCTACCCCAACTTCATTCTTATAAGGCCAGGTATCGGTAAGTAATCAAGTATAATTTATAGGGGTACTAGTATATGAAGGTTCAATATGACCTTTCCTTGTCATTTATTGGAAACTATTTCATTTATTTTAATTTAATTACCAGGTTCACTCCTTCACCTTTCATAAACATGACAAGGTGGGATAATAACGTGTAACCATTTCAATTAAAAATTCAATTTTGACTTTCATATTGAATTTTATTATATCTTATATCAAATTTCATTTAAAATGGATCTCTATTCCAAGTAAATCAGGTACCATACACCTTATCACTAAAAATGACACCTATTTTTTTAATCTAATGGATAGACTTGGTGAATTACTAATTCCAACCCATGAGGGAACATAACACCTCGTGAATTGAAACTAGTAATCACTCAATCGCATCCAAGGAAAATCACAAGCATAGTATAACTACCAAAAAATCACTCAACAATCATAGGCATATTAAACAATGAAAATAGTGAAATGAACCTATATGGAATGGCATATGCATGGAATGTGAATTCAGGTGCCTACAATGATGTATATTTCCCTCATATCATAGGTCCAAGGATAGAATAAGATCCTCAATCAGAATAATAATCAACACCACCAAATAGCATGTGAGTCTCCTAATGGTGAAATTATATCAACTATAATTGGCAAAATCATAACAACAATTGTAGTTCAGGGAACTTGGATGTTACCCTAAACATGGGTTTGGGATGCCCAAGAATGGATTATTAATAAGTTCCAAGAATTCCCAATACCCAATACATTGTCTCCAAATAGTAAATAAAGAAATTAATCTCTCTGATTCCACTTTTTTATGTCCCAAACCTGGATTCCACTAAAGGTTCCTCGATCCTAGTTGGCCACATGGCCTCAAGCGCATCTCCCCAAATGCTAGAGGTTATAAACTTGTAGTGAGGTACTTTGGTGTGTATATGGGGAGACTATTCCCTAATTACTAGAGTGTATCATAGTGTATAACATATAATAATGGTAAAATAAGTTGCGGAAAAAATATAATTAAATATATGGTACAACAGAAAGAGACAAGATCAACAATAACTGAAACAACTGGAATAACTGATAATCATAAACAAAAGATGATAATGATATATTTCATGTCACTAGAAAGATAGAAAACATGAATACAAATTATCATAAAATCATGTTATACAAAAGTATAAAAAAGAATAAAAAACCTATCCCAAGCATCCTGATCTCAATCTCGGTCATCTACTACCAGCTCCATCCTAAAATAGCAAGTAATCAAGTGTCTAAAGTAACTTTTTTCCCTTTTTCAACACCCGCATACATATAATATGATTAGGTACCATTGGTAGCCTAGATAGGGTGTGAGATAAATCTAATTAGGCCACCACCAAAGGTGTCTATAAAATCATGTCCATGTAATTTAAACTTAAAGGTGTGCAAGCATGCATGTATAAAAGTAAAGTAGTATAGTAACGTTAATACCCAAGTATCTTCTTCATCCCTCGATGGGTGTCTAAACATTTAACCATTTCATTAATTAATTAAGTTCAGTTTATATAATTAAGTCATGTGAGGAATATTCATCATTGATATAACCTCATGATAGTAGTAATATAGGTTCCAAGATGTAACAAGGCTACCATGATGATTTAAATATAAACAGGTTACGAGGTAATAACCAAGGAAACCTATACCACAAGAGTCACCAACTTAGTAATAATTATAGCCTAGCTAAGGGGTAAGAGTGTAATGTAAGGAGCATCATCCAAGGCATTCCATAATAGCATGATCTAATCAATTCCAAGGAATACATCCAAGGTAAAACGGGATAAGCTATGGCTAGGCCCAAGCATATAACCAATATACCTCATGTCTAAAGAAACCATGATGGATCCAAGGAGTGTATCCAAGGAATACTATAATAGTAAATAAAGTATCCTATGGTTTCATACCAAGCATTCACTAATAGATGAGGATCGGGTTCCAAGGTGGGTCTCAACCAAGGCAACTGGGATCCTTGAATTTGAATGGCATCCTGGAGTGATCAAGGAATTCCCTCAGGAATCCAAGTTGAGATCGAGTCAAAATACCCCTATAAGTATTTCAAGGTACATTTATAATTATTCACCTTACATTCAATTCATTTAATCAATTATTACATATTATAATTATGTCATTTAACATTTCATAAGGTTCAATCTATTGCCTTTAATTAGTGTGACAAGGCCAATTAAGCATGAAACCATTTAAGTATTTCACTTAATCCATAATAATTTATTTTGGTTCAATATACTACCATCCACTGTGTGTGGAAAGGGGTGTTACGACATGTAACCAACATTCATTCCCATTCAAATTGGATAATTCATACATATACACTACACTTTCCATTTCAATTAAGATTTATTGATCAATATTTGATCACTTACCTTAGGCAGGTCAAGTGTGGATTAGCATGGTACTAGCCATTAAAAAATTCTATAGTCATTTAATATAGGGGCTTACCATTAAAATGTTCAAGCTCAAGAACACCCTAACTGTGGCCCAAATGTGTCAAAACACTAAAAATCCAAATATTTACCTCACCCTACATGGGTTGGTTGAAGTTGTGGACATAACCATCAACTAGTAATTACATATATGTAAAGGGTCTTAGAACACGGTCCTAAAGACAACAAGTAAGACATATAAATTCAACAGACGATGCCCGATGAAATCAGTGTGATGGAATGATAATTTATAAAATGAAGGAAATTTAGGAATGAGTTATAGTCTACCTACCTTAGCCTCATATGACTCTCCTCGTCCAGTATCATCCTTTAGTTTGTCCTAGATTAGATTAGATATGAATAACTGAATAATTCCCCTAAATTGGGGAATATAATCCCACATATAAATACTTTAATTGATAGGAAGAAGAACCAAAAAAATATTAAAAAGTAATCAATAACATACCAATGTGGATCCAACAAGATGAACGGAGGATGATTCAGAATCTGGATGGATAATTGATCTAAAATCCTAGATTAGGCTTAAAAAGGGATAGGGGAGGGTGTTTTGTCTATTAGAAAATAAGGATAAATTATAGGTTGGATTAAAACATGAATTAAAGGAAAACCCCACCATTTCACCCAAAATTAACCCTTCACATGGTTTGGCTGCACAGTTTGGCCAAAACTTGTGCAAATCGTGCACGAGAAGCTGTAGGAAGGGGTATACATGTGGTTAGTCCACACGGTTAGGGAAACCATGTTCCAAATATGAAAAATGACACTATAAAAATTATAAACATTCTCACAAGGTTGTGTGGACCATTTCACATAGTTAGATCAAACTGTTTTCCCTCCTATTATTCATTGTTCAACCCCACATGGTCTAAACTAACCATGAAACCTACCTCGTATGGTTTAAACAAACCATGTGATAAGCCATTTTCTCCCAAAAAGACAGGCTCCAGTCTCGGAACATGCCTTGTACACCCCCTAGAGCTTTAATAACTCATTAGGTATCCATATTATGTCCATAAAAGTAAATTAGATCAAAATTTAATGGATTTATACCTGAGTGAAAAATCGGGTTCTTACTGTTACTTTTAATAACGTAATAACTCTTTAAGATTGGAGATAGTTATTTCATAATAAACAAATTGTAAAAATAAATGGTCACTAATTCACCCCTTCCCCCTCTCACTAATCATACAAATCCTATTAGTTCCATTTATGTGGTATCATAGGGAAGGTTCCCAATAATTATTCTTCATTGATGTTTAGAGAAAAGATAAGTTGTGGTGGATGATATGAATTATTTGAACAACAAGTGTATTTATATTTTTTATGGGATAAACTATAAAATATGGAAATACATAATGATACTTTATCTTATTTCCCTTGGTTATGAAGTTATTGGGGTTTCAATAGATGGATTTCATCCACATGAAAAGATTATTCCCATTATAACTGCTAATAAGAAGAATTTGGAAAATAACTGGGAATATAGAAATTCTTTAAATTTCCCTCTATTTGAAATTTGGTTTATTAGAGTTTAAGGATTTGTAATGACTAAGGGTGTCTGGGAAAAGATGAAAAATATCTATGAAGTAATACGAATGTGAATAAGGTGAAGATACAAATATGGATATTGAAAAATTAAGATAATTAGATGGGTGATTATGAATTGATTAGTTATTTCTTTATAAGGGTGAATGATATTATTTTAACACTTATATTCTTGGTGAGAAGTTAGAAGATTCAATCATTTTTGAGATGATATTATGAATCATTCCTAATAACATTAATGTAAATGTTTCATCATTGGAGGATAGATATCTCATAACTCTATATATGGATGATCTACATATCACTCTCATTACATAAAAAATAAGAAGAGAAAAAGTGATGATGAACAAATAAAATGATGATTGAAAATTTTCTTTTAATGCTACCAAGATAGAGAAATCTAATTATAGTCTAAAATATAAATAAGTTTATGAATATTATACTAAATATGATGTTATTAAAAGTTTTTATAAATTCTTGTATTTTTTTAAAGGTGAAATGATCCACATGAAAGTAAAAAAGGAAGTTATCACTAAAATGTTTTGGTTGTGGGGTTATTGGGGATATTAAGGAATATTCCCTAAAAATGAGGATGAGGAAGGTAATTATGATTAAATAATTTCAAGATGATCCATTAGTAATAATGTTCAAAAATCTAATTCTTATCCTAAGGAAAAAAATAAAAAGTTTTTTAAATAGCAAAGGAGAGTATATTTTTCTAAGTGTTATGAATATGATAACAACGAAGAAGAGTTTGATAAATTTTGTGATGATTCTATAGAAAAATATCATTATTGAAAATATGAATGATTAAAAATTAACTCATGATGAAATAAGTAGTTTAAAAGTAGAATAATCTCAAATTGAGTTTATGCAAAAGAGGTAGTTAAAATAATTTCTCACAAATATTGTAATAATTATAAGGGAAAAAGAATTTGAAATAAGTAAATTATTCATAAAAAATCAATTATGTATTCTTGAAGAAAAATTAAATTCATTAAAAAGAAAAATAATTTTAATAATTTGGTCAATGAAAATAAGAACATAAACATTAAGCTTGAATAAAAGTTTAAGGTAATGGTGGAAGAGTTAAAAATAGTTCAAAAAAACTTGATAAATATGATAAATGAGTAACGCGCTTTAAAAAATAAATTATATATGTTAGTTAATGTTTTTAGATAACAAATTCAAAGAAGGGTCAAAATAAGTTAACCTCAAATTTTTATAATAAGAATAAATAATCTGAGGAACAAAAAGAAGTAATGAAAATAATGAATGTTTCCAAAATAAGTAGATTTGAAAAATATAATTTTTTTAAGGTTAAAAATATAAAAGAAAGTTTCTATTATAGGTAATTTTGTTTAGTCTTAGAATAAATCTAAGATGAAGAATCATATATTAAAAGGTAACTAAATAGTGGTGTAAAAATATATACCAATGTGGAAGGTAAGAAAATTGATGAAAAGAAGAAATAAAACTATGAAGTGTAAGAATTTTAAAGAGGGAGATATTATTTATATGTACACAACTAGAATTTTGGGGTATTTTGGAATCCTTAATATATGTGTTGGTTTAGTCATCAAAATTATAGATAATACTAGAGAAGTTTAAGGAAAAGTTTTAGGGGGAGACAACCCACTCAAAGGATACATCTAGAGAAAGTGAAGATGGAGATTAAAAATAGATTCTATAATTTATAAATAGTTTGTGAAAGATGTGAAAAATATGTAAATATTTCAAAATAATGTCTTTTTAGGATATCATCACAACATTTTTTTATAAAAAAAATATCAAATTTTGTTTGATGAAAATAGAAAAGGAAAGGAAAAAATCCTTAGTTGTTGAAACTAATTCCAAATCTAAAAAATGTGAATGATTTTATGGAAGGTGTTCTTCACATATGAATAGAGACATAATTTTTTTGAAGAATATAAAATATTTTAATGAATGTAAAATGACTTTTGTGAATGATGAGTCACTCTAAATCAAAGGCATTATATCTATAATTATTGGGGAAAACAATTTACACCCCAAAAATCCATATTTGTTGAAGGGATGAATACTAGTTTTTAAATGTGTTTCGCAACTATGTGATTAAAGAAACAAATTATTATTTAGAAAATATGGTTTTTTCTTGAAAGTGTAGAATATAGAAATGTTGTTATGATAGGACAATGAATAATGGGAAAATTATTTCAAGTTATTCATTCATAAAGTCTATGATATTTGAGAAAGATGGTAGAAAATTAGTGGTGGCATAAAAGGGTGGGGAATATGTGTCATATGAATATGAGAAATATTATGATGAGATATAGTATTCCTGATATTTCTGATATGAAAATAATTAGAAATTGGTGTTGCTTTATTTTCTAGAATGGGAAGATTATAAACTCAGTGCATAATAAATATGAGATACATTCAACACTTCCATTGGAGTTGATAAATTCTAATATTTATGTTCTCATGAGTAAACAATATACACATAGACATAAGGACATTAAATATTTTATTGATTAATTTTTACACATTACCAATATTATTTTTATAAAACATAAATAAAATGATCTTAGTATGTTGGAAAGTATCAAGAGAAGTTCAGAAAAAGAGTTTGGATTTTCTGTAAAGAAAATTTGAACTGATGATGATGAAAAATATACAAGTGTTATGTTTAGAGAGTATCTTAAAATGAATATAATTCATAATGTGTTTAGTACACCACAACTAGACAATATTGGTGAAAGATGAAATATATTTTTGGTGGAGATGGCTTAAACAATGTTTATTTAACATTATACTTATCATTATTTTGGAGGAAAGATATCAAATTAGAAATTTATTTTTAGAATTGATGTTTCTATAAGTAAAGCTCTAATATGACTGTGTGTGATATTTTTTATGAAGAAAACCCAAATTCAAAGCACCAAATAGTGTTTTAATGTACCTGTATTATAAATTTCAAGGATAAAAATTTTAGGATGATTGATCAAAGAGGTTTTGATGGAATATTTATTAGATACCCTCCTAATGGTACAGTATACATATGTTATATCAATTAAATAAGAAAGATGATTGATTTGGAATATGTGAATGTTCTTGAATTATCATATAATGAAGTTTCTCAAATAGTTATGGAAATAAAATAAATGGAATATGAGGTGTTTTCAGTTAAAAAACATTAAATTTTTCTTAATTATTGTAACAATGTTAAATCTACTCAAGATGAATATTCTGATTTAGCTATCTCAAGTTATGAGGAGCAATTTTTTTCATCTCATCCTAGGTTGAGAAAACAAGTTGATATTTATAACAAAATTAGAAATAAAAAATATTTTTAAACCATAATATCTTTAAATATATTTTCAATTAATTTCTTATATTCACATTTGGATACAAAATATATTGATAATATTTTTAGAATCATGAGTGGAATGATTACCATAATTAAGAGCTGTATAAAATTGAAATAATGATACATGGGAACATGTTTCAAAACAAAATAAAAAATGTGATTGTTACAATTTGGTTATTCCAAAACATGTTAGATGATAAAGGTGAAGTTATAATAAACAAGGAATGAATTTTTTGTAAAGGATACTCTAAAATTGAAAGAATTTATTTTGAAAAAAAACCTTTCTCCAGTTGAAAGATTGGAAATGATCTCAATTTTTCTTACTATTTCTTCACAATAGAGAAATAAAATTTTCTAGATAGATTTCAAGTCACATTTTATAAATAGATAGATCGATGAATATGTTTATGTTGAAAAACTGTGTGGCTTCATGATTGGGAAAGATAAAAGTTTTGTGTACTATATGAAGAAAGAATTTAATAGGATGATGCAAGCTTATAGAGTTTGGTATTATATATTGGATAATTTATTAAGGAAGTTTAATTTTATTAATGTAAGAGTTTAGAGTAACCTCAACATAAAATAAAATCATGATGTTTCTCTTATTTTTACTATTTACATTGATGACATTGTATTTACATTGAATGATGAGGAAACATATGAAAATTTTGGTGACCATGTGTAGAAGTTTTTTGAGATGCCAATTTTGGGAGAAATGAAATACATTATGATCTTAAAAATATCAAAATGGAATAAAAATATTATCATATATCACGATAAGTAAGTTAAGGATCATATAATGAAATTTGTAATTAAATACAGAAAACCATTTTGAAAACCAATTTCAGTGAGAACATTGTTTTCAAAAGATGGTGATGGAAAGGAGGTAGATCCTAAATAATTTAGAATGTTGGTTGGAAGATTATTATATTTGATGGATTCATAGACATATATAGTATATACTAGAACTCTTTTTTCTAGAGACCAATGTGCACCTAAATAATGTCATCTCATAGTGGGAAAAAATTACATATATATCAATGTAACTATAGATTTTTTTATAAAATATGAAAGTATATGAAAGAATGATTTGTTTTGATAGACATATACAGATTGAGTAGGAATTTTTTATAATTGAAAATACATAGCTAGTGGAGTATTTTTCTTGGGTTAAATATGTGTTACTTAGCATAAAAAGAAACAAAATTCAGTAATTCTCAGTATAGTGGAAGTTGAATATGTTACTACCACTCAAGATGCAACACAACTTATGTGGATGAAGACATGATTTGAAGATTTGTTTTATGATATGAATTTTCCCCTTCTCTTGGGTTTTGATAATTATAATACTAAAAATCTCACTAAAAATATAATGTAAGATTATCTTTCCAAGGAAAATGATTTAAAATATCACTTTATAAAAGATCATGTGGAGATGAATGAACTAGAGTTTGAGATTTATCCAAAAACATAGAAATTTGTTGACATCATTACCAGACCATTTATAAAGGAATCATTTCATAAGATGAAGTTTATAATGGTTGTTAAATCTATCTATCTTCAATTCTAAGGTATATGATATCCATCCCCTCTCCATCTTGTCTTTTGATAGTGTTTTGAAAAGGTATAAAGTTGTTTAAAACCTAAATATTTCCATTAGTATATACATAACCTTCTAAGGAAAACATGTATGTAGGGGGAGTTTGAAAAAATGGTTTTGATATTATGCAAGCATGTTTGAACTATTTTAATAGTATTTTAAATTCAAGGTAGGAATTTTTCTCCTGTATGAAATTTTTTTTGTAATGACGTTCCAAGGGTAAGAAGAGGTTTAAGGAAGAATTTTCTTATATAACTACTTACAGAAAACATGGTATTATTGTTCAATGATTTTTGTTTACTATACTAATTTCTCTCATGTATGATTAGAATTATTGGATATGTAATATGTTTTGTGAGTTTTAATTTTTCAGTTATTTATGTTCCTTGGTTGACAAAAAAATACAAAGGGGTATATTGTTGGTTCTAATAATTTTAGTGGGTTTTTGTAGATTCTGTATGTTTTTATGAATGATGTTAATAAGGATTTTTCTTTTTTTAATCAAATAGAAATCATCAAAGTTTTTTAATTAGATAAAACAATTAGAGAATAACCAAAGATGTTAAGACAGACTATTCTAGACAAAGTTCAGTAGACAAACTATCCTAGAAGAATATTTATTAACATAAGGAAATTGGATAAATAATTATCATTCTAGTTAAAATATCATTAGACAGATTATTTGGTGAAAATAAAATCTGGAGATGATTTTCTATATTAAATGTTTTCAACATCACAAGTTATGAATTATCTCATGATTGAATCATTTAGTAGAAAGTGGGGGGGATTTTTGGGGTACAAAGTCCCTTCTATGAAGGTATTTGAAAGATATATGGATGGAGTTTGGTAGTGATTTTTTTATACAGAAGAATGATTTTTCTTTAAAGGGATCTATTGAGGAATTTCATTAGATAATATACAAAATATAAGATGTTTAATCAGAAAAAGTGGAATCAAAAAATGTTTTCAAATGAATTACAATGGAAAAGAATTTGTACAAGGTCTATCAGTAATCCAATAATGAAGTTAAAATGTCAAAGTTTCTTATACATGATAAGATGTATGTTTATTATAAATATCATTAGACAATAGTTGTTTAATGATGGTAATGGATAGAGATGTATGATTTAATTCATCAGATGGAAGAAATGTTTGGAGGAATTTTTCTAAATTGGTCCTATAAATAGATAAAAGAGTACCAGACCAAGTCTCTTCAGATGAAAGATATTTTAAAATATTCTATCAGAAAAAATTTAGTGATATAATGTTCTAATGATTCAATTATAATTACATTATTTTTATAAATATATTTAACATGATTATGTTATACTAATAATTATAATTTCTAAATATCACTAAAGGATGATCTATGATTACTTTTTAGGAAAAAAGTTTTTAAAAAAAGTTCATACTTGAGGTTATGAGAAGCATAAGGAATATTTCTAATTACTTAAGAAGAATCCAAGTGAATTTTCTGAGTGATAGATTTTAATTTCAAGTTCTAATTTAGTGGGAAATTAAATTATTTATCCTAACATTTATCCTTATCATAAATATATAAATATAATTCATGTACAGTATAAAAATTTTTCACTTTTCATGTGTACAAAAGATAAAGTGGGATAGAATTGATTTTAGAAAGATATACCAAATAAACTTATAGAGAAAAAGTTTGACCATACATGTTTACAAACAATAAATATCTTTCTTGAATTAGAACATTATAGTGGAAATAGAATTTGTGACTAGAGAAAATAAGTATAAGGCATTATAAAATGTTTTATATCAGATAGAATAGATAGGTTGTGTGTAGAGGTGAATAGACATAGATTTTCATGATGGAAAAATTATATAGATAAATTGTATGAATAGTTAATAGATAGTGGAAGTTCTAGATTTTTGTTGGGAATTAAATTTAATAATAATTTTATTACTATAAGATTAAATGTGAAGAATACAATAATCATAATGAAATCATACTAAACCTATTAGTCAAGGATTCTAATGTTGTTATGAAATTTGTGTTATATCTTTTATCTATGTAGAAATCACATGCACTATTGTATTTATCATAGTGGAACATAAGTGTATGTATATTCCCCACTTGATGTAATCACATAAAAGGATTTTTTTATGGATTGTGTGGAGTTGGATTATTTCCAAAACATTTTGAGGACTAGCTTCTCTTATTGAGTAGTGAACCTTGAAAATTCTTATGTTCATATAGAATGTTCTTGTATGTATAAATTTAAAAAAGTAATAATTCATTAACAAGAGGAAAAGGATGTTTTGTATGAATGAAATTGTAAAAATTAATTATCACTAACTCATCCACTCAACCTTTTAGGGATAACATAGTTTCTATTGGTTCATTTCAGTAATGACCATAGAGGAAAATAATTTTAATTTCCTACATGTTAAGAATGTGGGAAGGATCCCCAAATATAATGTCTCAAAAGAATTTTTAGATGATTTATATATGAAAATTAAGGTTATGGAGTGGAAAATTACCAAGTAATTTAATGTCTTATGTGTGGTGAACTTGGAAATTATCTATGGAAATGCCCTAATCCAATGTTTAATTACTAGACCAAGGAAGGACCTATGTTATTCCAATCATTAAAGTGAAAGGATTGTAGTTTATATATACTTGGATTCAGTAATTGTACTATAAAAGTGTTATATCAATGATATTATGGTTTTAAGAATCCTGAAACATATAAGGGTTTTTATATAGTAGTTTTTCTTTAAGGATTTGTAAACTTATATTGATTGGTACTAATAACCAAGGAAATATAATTTGTGGTATGATTATATTTTGGAATAACAAATTATTAAGGGAAAGAAAATCCTAAATATGTTCCTTATGTTGAGTTAAAATTTTGAGTTGGGATAAAGATATGATTGAAATTTATAAATTAAATGGGATATTATTGGTATCTTTGAAATTAGCTCTTGATTTGATAAAAGAGTGATTTGGGATATCTTTGATGAATTTTATTGCATTTATTTTTGATTTTTGGAATATATTCAATACTCTATGATTTTATTTGAAGAAATATAATAGTGTTACTTTTTTGAGTTTTATATGTTTTCATTTAATTTTTATATTGATTCATGTTATTAGAATCAACAAATGTTTTCAAATGTTTGTTTTGTGAAATTATGAGATACATTATGTCTTCTTAGGACAAATATTAATATTGATCTAGAATATGTGTGTGTGTGTGTGTGTTTATGTGTGATTAGTTCATTAAGATTTCATTGTTTTGAATTTGGTGATACATTTGTTGGGGGATTATTAAGTTTAAATATTTATAGAATGGATTAAATTGAACTTTGGGTGTTATTGTTGATGGTTTAGGGATTAATGTATTATATTAATCCATATTGGATAACATTATATAAATATTTTGGTTTAGATTATAAGTATAGAAATAAGGAATCACTTTTAATTATTTGATCAAAATTATAAACCATTAAATATTAATTTAAGTGATCCAAAAAAAACAAATTGTTCTTAAATATTCATTTTATGGAGTAAGAGATGAAGTGGAAATTCATAAAAGCACAATAAAATGATTAAATTATGTTTATGAACAGGAAATAAATCAAGTAAGTACATTTTTACATGTTCTCAATAATTATAGTAAAGTAATCCCTTAACACTAGGATATGGGTCTTTAAATATAAATGTTATACGTTTACCTTCATTTCTGATGAATTGATGGCTTTTTCACCCATCACAGGTTAATTGTTTTGTGGTATTTAACATTCTCACGACCATGTTCTATATCACTCTCTATTATTTTTTGGATGGTAGTTTTATCCCCCTTATATATAATTTAAATTCCCAACAATGATCTTCTTATATATTAATATGATTATTTTCTATTTAATGTAACCTTTATGCCTCCCACTTTCTCTTTTTAATAGAATATTTATTATCCCTCTATACGATGTGGGTTTTTAATAAAGGAATTTTCAAATATTTAACCTTTTATGAATGAGATAAAATTATGGGGGAATAATTTATTTATGGGTGGGAGAAATTAACATCATATTGTTTAAAATAATAATAATCTCTATAGTTTTCTTAACACACAACACTAATCTTTAAGTAAATTCAGATATTTTATGAAAATATTATTATTTAAATGTGACTAGTATAACATAGATGTTGAATTGGTAGGTATTAATATGTGTAACCATATTATGATATATATATACATAATGTTACTAGTAAATACATATTTAGTGATTATTTATTAGGAAATAATAAATTAATTTTTAGTAAGGATGTTTTTTTCTCCAAAATGAATTTTACTCAAAAATAATTTTTATAGAATTTTTTTCATAGAAATTATAATTAATTCCTAACCCTTTTAGAAATTGTATTTTATAAAATAATAATCATTTATTAAATAAGAATATCATAATTAACTTAGGGTGAAAATTTTGGATTTCTCTAAAATGATTAATTTTTCAGTGAACACTGAAAAATCTTCTTTTTTCAAATACTATTATCTATTTTCATTAAAGAAAATAATTTAGACATACTATTAAATTATGTATTTTGTCTTAAAGTTTCATGTGATCCATTTGATTCATAATAATATAATTAATTCCATTTTAATCAATAATATTCATGAACTTGATATAAGTTAATTTTTTTCTTAAAAACACCTTTCTTTAAAAAATGTGTTTTGTTGTGTTTTAAACCTTTATATTAAAAATTATTTTCACCTCTTATACAGATTTAATCTTGAAAAATGGATACCATAATTGGAATTAGTAGGTTCATATTCGATAATATGTTCCTTTTATTTTTTTCATTATAATTATTAATAGTGAAATATATTTATCACCTCAACACATCTAAAATGGGTATAATAGAGTTAAAACCATGATATAGGGTCTAAAAATCAATCCAAATCTTTCCCATGTTCCATTTTATAAAATATATTCAAACATAAACATCCCAAATTAAAATATATCAATTTTTGTGGCAATTTTCCCTTAATAAGGTAATTTATATTATTTCAAGTAATGAAAATTCCAAAATGTCACTCTCTTGACTTTAATGTATCTAAATTTTATTCATAATTATAAATAGAGTATAACTTAATTTATAAATCTATATATAAAATAAAAATTACTTTTTTATCATATCAGTTTATTGATATTTTTTTGTGATTGAATAATTACCTTAAATTATTTTGTAACACCGATACAATATTTATTAAATTAATAGAAAATTAAAATAAATGATCTTATAAATTTTAAAATGTAATAAAACGTGGTTGAATTATTATTTTATAAAAATATATATATAAATATAACATGTAAGGTATGTTTGAAACATATTTTTTCAACTTTCAAAACTATCTAGATTACTTTAAATTCAAAGTAAATTAATAGTTTCAAAAAATTCATTAATGATATTTTATGAAACATAATATTTTATTACATATTTAAAAAAAGAAAGAGGAAAATTAGGTTTAAAATGGTCAAAAACGTTATCCCTTGTAAATTTATTCGCTAATAGTCAACTTATAAATAAAATTATAGCACTTTAATTTTTTTAAAATTCATTACTACATTTAAGGTTAAAATCAGTTTATAACTGGTTTAATCCAAAATATAAGTTTTAAATTGACACTAAAATGTATCTAAATAAAACTTTCTAATTATATATCATCCTTATATTCTTTTTTTCAAATATCTAGCTATTTTGAAACATTTTTTTATATGGACATAGTTATATTTTAAGTATTTTTTAAATTATGACTATGCTCTTACCCTTATTTATAAAAGGAAACCATTATCTCTTTTCTTTACACCACATTGAGCTAAATAACATGAAAAAAATCTAACCAATTATCTTATAAACTACCTTATCCTTTAATTTTAGGTTTTGGTATTATTAAAAGACAATTCAAATAGACTATAACAAATGATCTAAAAGAGGTAAATCAAAGAAGAGGTAATTTTCTTACTTGTCCTATTTCAATTTATTTATTTATATAACATCCCTAAATAAATGATTTTAATAAAAAAAATATTTAATTATCATAAATATACTTTTATGTTATTATCATTATGTAACCATCAATATCCATCCTCTATTCTATCAAATGGTAAGTGAAAGTATTGCCCATGCGTACGTGTGGTCTAAAGCCTCCACATAGAGAAAGAATTCATTTTTCATCACCATCTTTAATGAATGGTAATTAAGATGGTTTTATGCTTATATATTATATTTTTTATATAATATTTCTTCTATAATTATAATATCATATCTACCTTCTTACCTTCACATACAATGAAAAATGACAATGTTGCTCGTACGTACATGTGGACTACCACCTCTATAAAGTGATGTGATTTGTTATTTATTTCTACATTACATAGATAGTACTGTGAATAAATTTAATGAATAAATATGATATATATGATATAATAATTATTTTTTATATTAGAATTATTATTTAACATTCTTTCATTTTGTTCCTTGAAAATTGAAAAAAAAACATTCACACGTATGCACGACTTATCATCTTCATAAACTGTGTAATTATTTTGTATATCATTACCTTTTATAGATGAATGTAAATATGTATATAAATAATATATATGATATTTATATCATTTTTAACATTATTTAGATGATGTAACCATTATCCAATTACAAGTATCATAACTACCAAACCGAAATTCTCGTGAAAAAAAAATGTGATCACCTAGAAATGATGATTTTAAAAAGGAGTTATTAATAAAGGAGTTTTAAAATTTTATATATTGATTATATATGATATTATAAGTATTTAAATGACTCTTTTATATAATCACAATATATTTAAATTCATCATATTGGTGTATAAATTTATTTTGAAGCAATTCAAACATGAGGTAAAGGATTTTCATCTAACTTTTATTACTGTGAGACACAGTCCATATTCACCAATTGTCTCTTTTATGTGTTGTATATACTTACCATGAATGTATTTTATTATTCATACATGAAAATTATGTAGATTTAGAAATTCATTTAATGTTATCTCTTTCATTATGTTTTGATACGGTTATTACTAAAGCAATAAGGGATTTAAGATTCAATCTCATTTCAATCTGGAATATTTATTCTGGAATTTTCATTTAAGAAAATTATATGATCCATTCCAAATAAATTTCATTAATATTTTTTTACTCTAATTATTTATAGA
This sequence comes from Viscum album, assembly GCA_963277665.1. NCBI lineage: Eukaryota > Viridiplantae > Streptophyta > Magnoliopsida > Santalales > Viscaceae > Viscum > Viscum album. The sequence goes on from OY728150.1 coordinate 970,311,668, forward strand.
TATTACATGGTTTAATTTCATGTTATTCTCTTTATTTTCTCAAGATACAGAACAAATATTTTTAATGAAAACTGACTATGTTTTATAATTTGGTTGGGAAATTTTTTTCTTCCATTTCCTCATTTTATTTGAAAAAAAAAATAATAATGTTTTTTATTATTCCTCAATTATTTTTTAAAATAAATTTTATCCATGATTCACCGTTTAAAAAAAGTTTTAAAAAAATATTCATGTTGTTTTTTGGACAAGGTACTTTTTACCAAAGGTGTGTACAAAATCTTTTAATTAACTATTATAGATTTAATGGAATTTTTCACCATCATGACTGATCAATGTTTCAATGATCAATTTACATGTTTCCATGATTATTTTAATATAAAAAAATTCTATAGTATTTTTTAAAATTATAGTTTTTAAAGATTTGATTTCAAAATGAAAATTTTATTTTCCTAAAAAATAATCTAAGTGATACTTTAAAGGCATTTCCCACTAATATGACATCATTTTATTATACTTATCCTTTACTAGGTATTTTATCCAATGATATGATCCTTATTAATTTTCTTTATGGTTTATGATTATGATTAAGGGACTCTTATGAAACTCATTTCATTCCCACATGTTATGATATATGATTAATGATTTAAGATATCATGGCACACATATGAATGGATTATAATCATGTTATATGTGAGCTTTGAATTATAAATCCCACCAATGTATTGGTTAAATATGGAAAAATAAAGAGAAAAATATGTTATGTTTGAACCTGATATCATGTTAAAAATATTATGCATAGACCTTGTTTTCATGTCTATAATATTATGCATTTAACTGGTTTTCATGGCATTATGTGTGGACCTAGTTTTCATATCCATTAGATTATGTATGGGAATTATTTATTGTCCATATGTTTATGTATGGGATTGATTTAATGTCATTAAATTAATTATTGAATCTAATTCTATTTACACATGTTCATAATGTAAAAATCTTATTTTTTTATCCACATTTATTTGTTTATGTTATCTTTTCATGGATCATGACTATTTATTAATGATTCTACAATATTGTAAATATTTTCTATTATTTCGATAATGTTTTATTCCAGGATTCACGTATATGATTAATGAGAGGTTGGCTAAGACCATTATAATTTATAATCAAGATATTATAACCTTATTCTTATTCTCCTATGTGATCATTTAAATTTATCTCCTATGTTTACTCTTAATAATTGTCTGACCCCAACCTTTTTATGTTTCTCCTTCCCTGGATTAAGAAGAAAAGTTTTAAGTAAAGTATATCTAAGACGCATTCTATGTGTGAAATTTTAAAGATATTTCATGAAATAAGAGTATTATGTAATGAATAGTCATCTAATATTATGTAATATTTTTTATGAAAATATTTTATATCTATATTAACGGTACAATGATTTTCTATCTTATTTAAATCTAATGGGAAATTAAAACATTACTCACGTGTATGTATAGACTATCAACTCTATGAAGAGATGAATTTTATTTTTCATATCTTCCTTATATGGATTATATATATATATATGGATTTAATTTTTATATATAATTTTTATGATATAATTATGATTTATTAAATATAAAATATTATCTACCTTTTTAACATATCATCATCTGGAAAATGATAAAGTAACTTATGCGTACTTGTAGAATAATAACTCCATGAAGCGATGTGATTTGGTTTTCATTTTTTATATGGATGGTCATAAGGATAGTTTTAATGTATAAATATGATATATATAATATAATTATTATTCTATAATGGTTCATTATTACTTAAATTTCATTCATTTTAGCTATTGAAAAGTAAAAACATCACTCATGCGTACATTCATACTATCACCTCTATAAAGTGATGAAACTCATTTTTCATCACCACATTATATGAATGGATAAAAAATGAATATAATGAATAAATGTGATATTTATTGCATTAATATAATTATAGAGATGATTAAACAATGAACAAGGTGTGGGTATTGGAACCATCAAATGGAAACGCGCATGGTAAACAGAATAGTTAACATCCCAAATGTTAATAATAATGAAGAATTTTTAATAAATAGGTAATTATAAATCATAAGTGTGTGATATATTATAATATAAGTATGAATATAGTGAAATAATATATGTACAATTAATATAATTTTTGAGATATATGAGGTTTAGAGTGTGTGTGGAGAAAGTCGGGATTTGAGGTAAAAGTTTGTGCCAAAATAGCATTTCATATCACGGTTCTTTATTTTAAATTTAAACTGAAGGAAATTATATGATCCTTATATTTTATAAACCATATATTTTCTTCTACTCTGGTCATTTCTATGTTTTTTTTGATTTCCATTCATATTTATCTCTTTGTAACTTATAATGTTTGATGAAATGAATTTAAGAAAAATAAACCTCATTTTTTCTGTTTAGGTCAAGAATCTTTCTCCTCTAGGTCCTTGAACTTTAAATTGTTTTATATAAGTTTTAATATATATATTAATGTTTAATAAAGTTATTTTCTACTACTTTTTTACTTTCATTAAATATGAATAAAATTAATATTTTCAAAAAAATCCATATTACTCAACATAATATTTTTAGAAATGTGTGGTGGAATATTTTGTTTTAATATATATGACATGAACATATTTTTCCATATTCATGTTTATTATTCGATATTAAGAATCCTCTAAAAATTTCCATGTTTTTTCAATGAATTCTCTATTTATATTATTCTAAAAAACATGAGTTTTTAGATGTTACAAACAAAAAAGAATGTTTATATTATTTTTTAAACCATAATTCAAAAGATTTTATAGAAGAAGTTTTAATTTAAGTCGACATCATTTAAATATTTCTATAATTAAAATGAGATATGATTATATGATACTATTTCATTGTATTTCACATGATGATGGTGTTTTAAGGGTGATTTTATAAAATACATTCTTTTTAATGGGTTAATTAAGATTTTAAATAATCATTAATGTTCTTATGTTCTTATGGAATAAATATGAATGGTTGATGGTTATATGATGGGTGGGACCATTATAACCCTCCAATGCATTTCATAAATTATGATAACTCATGATATTAAGGATAAATAGGTATTTGGAACAATCCTGTGTGGGTATAAAGGTATTTTTTCTAATACTTTGAGGGCACATGAGCTGGTAGCCCAATCCCAAGAAGGAACATGGGTGGTGAAACCTAAACTATTATATGATGCATGTCTTGGTTAGTATCTGGTATATATGATTTAGTACACAAGTAGTTTTCCCAAGCCTATTGTATAATGAATTTATTAGTGGGATTAATTTATAAATGATTTCTATTCTTATATTTATGAATCGATTTTATGCCACATATTTATGTCTTATATTTATGTTATTATATCATAGATCATGAATTATTAATGATGTTTCTACACTCTTATGCCACTATATTATTCCATGAATCATGATTTATTATATTTTATTGAATGGGTATGATTTTAATAATTTATGATCATGTTTAGTAACACTTATTCATATATTATTCCCACATATGATCATCGATTTATATATCATAAATTTACCCTTACTAAGCATATAAGATAAATATTTCTTATTTATTCATTTCCCAAAGTTATGATTAACATTTTTAAATAGGATATACTTATGAAGGATACTATCTGATATGAAATTTGTGGGAGATATGGAAGATTTTTTAGGAAATAATCCAATTATGTATTAGTATCCAAACACACTAAACCTTTACAGTTCTCAAGCATGTTTTTTTTGTTAAATATAATGAATACTCATCTAAAATAATATAAAATTTATGTATGTGATACTTGAGTTTCTATAGTTGGTATTACAACCAAAATGTGAGTATTATTTTTGAACCTAAACAATTTTTTTTGATATAGGGTGTTATAGTTGATAGAATATTGGGGTTTAGTTATTTTTATATATTAGGATTAGAAAATTTTAGTGAAAATCCTAGGGATATTTTTATATATAGGATAACATCATGAATTTTTTTAAGGTATAGATTGTTTGGTTTCATATAAATTAAATCTTTATCTAGATATAAAAAAATTGACTTAGTCTCTGGCATAGATATAGCTAGTGGTAATAACAATGAAAATTTTGGTTGGGTATTAAGTCGATATTTTCCTTAGGCATCATAGAGGCCAAAATACAAACTTGTTTTGACCCTAAAAGGGGATATTATTTGGTTATTTCAAATTATCTTTATGAATCATTCTAAATAATTAATGGATGGAAGCTGGGAAACCCTATTAAAACCCATAGTGGTATAGGATTATCATAAAGTGACATGGGTTCATGAGATGGTGTCATAAACTAAGACATATTACATATGATTTTCATTGTAATATAATTTCACACTCTAATATTTAATGCTCTATATACATAGTATGCTTATTGGTATTATTCAATTGTTAGGATGAAAAATATTATGGATATGCTCACCCAATATTCCCATGATATTAATGGTAACAAGAATCAATATGAACATCAAAATTTCCATTATAATGAGAAACTCACCATTGAGTCTTTAATGTGGAAACATCCAACTTAATTTAGTGTATCTTCTAATACACTTATTATGGATCAATGGATTAGTAAAATGGAAAATATATTTTTCATTCTCTAGTTCTCATAACATGAGAAGATTGTTTTTACTTTGTATAATTTAGAATGTGAACCCTATTAATGGTATAATCCTATCAAGAATACAACATGAGATGAATAAATTACTTCTATGACATGGGTTGAATTTAAGAAGGTATTTTTATATAAATATTTTCTATGAAATGTTCACACTAAAATGGATAGGGAATTCATGAACCAAATCAAAGGAAGATGAATCAATTAGAACTTATGAGGAAAATTTAACCACACATGTATGGTATACATCTGGTTTTATCATTGACCATGAAAGAAAAAAATTGATTCATTAGTGGTTTATAACCAATAATTTTAATGGAAATGGATATAATATACTTTAATGGATTTAAGTAATTCTTCTGATGTTCACTCAATGTTGATATAGAATCTCATTTTTCTCATGGTTTTGGTGAAAAGAAGAGAAGAATATATTTTCAAGGAGATTAAAAAAATAAAACCAATGGATAAAAGAAAAATAATGTTCCTTTATACCAATAAATTGGGAATAAGTATGGGGGAAGTTTCCTTTAAGAGATAGGTAAATGATTCATGTGTAGAATATAAGGTTGTATAGAATATGAATGCCAAGGAGACATGGGTGAAATGAAATCCCATCTAAATTAACCACCCACAATCCAATGTTTTAATAATAAGAAGTATAGTCATTAGGTAAATTGATGCTTAAAGTGTAAATATCATGAAGGGGGAAAGTAATATATCATGAATAAAGGTTTAAAAAATTCATATATTATTACAAATTAATATAAAGAAACTATGAATAACTTATAGTGGGAATGAATAATTAAGGAATATAATGGAAAGGATTAGTTAAAGGTTTATGAAAAAAGTTGAGTGATTGAAATGTACACATATAGGGTTTTGATGTTTATGATGTAATTTAATGGTTGATAAGTTTAAGGATACTGATAAGATTAAATACTAAAATGTTTAGTAATTTCTGTGTAAATAGTTTTTATTTATATGGAATTATTTCAAGACTGTGAAATTCCACGACACATAATTTCGAGGTCCGGAGATCCCAGAACAGAATTTTGAACTTTTTTTAAGGTACGTTTAGTAAATGTGTGAGCAGGATTTTCTATCTTTTGAACTGTCAGTTAGATCAAAAATATAAGGGCACCGTTGACTTCAAAACATTGGGATTCTCCTAGAAATGACTTAACTTCGGCCGGCAAGGGCCGAGCGAAAAAATTATTTTTTGGACTTCTCAAGAAAAATAATAAAATAATTTAAATGAAATATTTTATTTTCTTTATCACTTTGGAGTGGCAGACGGTGACGCTGCAAGGTAGTGATAGGGCGGTGAAGATGCTCATCAATGAGGCTCATTAATGGTTTGTTAAACTTGTAGCATAACGATGCTTTAATTACACGTAACAGCGACGTTTTTTCTTAAATAAAACAGTGTAATGACGCGACATCGCATCATAATGGGAGCGTTGCGACGTGCTCCTATTTATAATTCAACGTGCTGGGAAAATGTGGATTAAAGAAATTGTAGGATTCCCTATAAAACCTCTGACAGACTTCCACCCTAGAAAAGAACGAATAACGCCAGTGTAACTTCATCTTCTTCATCACGACTTTCGAAGACCAGAGCTGAGAAGTGACGTAAATGTCTTAACCCCTTGAGGAAGAACGTGTGACAACGAACTTCAAAGAGGTGGGTGTTTTTGATTCGTTGTTCTTCCCCATCCATTTTTAAACGAAAAACATGGATTAACCCACGAACTGGTTAATCTGTGGATCGTGCATTATAACAGGAGGGTGACATTTCTTTTAGGATGATTATTCGGGATTAAAACTTGGAATGAATGATTGAACGCAAACCTCCCTGATCCTACCACTTGTTAAAACCACTAACACAGAGGGCCTAGGCCAACACAAACAAGGCCCAATCACCTCTGCTCATGTGTTCCTAGTGGCTGCATTCTCAAATCAATGACAAGGACGGTTGAAGGCTTCACGGTAAAGACATCCTCGTCTAGATACTGTTGGCACAAGCAGTACAAGGAACGGACCACCAGAGCATGTCCGGTGGCCCACCGAAGATTATGCCGATGTGCCAGCGCCAGCAACAGTAGTGTCAGCCGGCTTCCCCAGCTATGTGGAGGCGGCGGCCTGCACCGGTGGGTTGCATTGACCGGGAGTTTGCGACTCATTATCCACGACGGCATGCGGGAGGACGTGGTGCCAGGTGGGTGCTGCGTGGAGGGGTGGCCTACATTCGGGCCACCCAGTAGGCCAAAGGCGTTACGGCACGTCAGCCACGGCAGGAGTCAGATGTGGCGCCAGGAGGATGATGTGTAGGAGGTGTGGCCCGCCCTTACAGGTCGTGTACGGACCAAAGGGAATGTGGATGGATACTACATCCTAGGGGCTCACACACCCCCCTCCCCCCTAGCTGGTGGGTCGATCCCCCAGTGGGTCGGGCCAGTCCCGCTGCCCAGCAGGCCAAACCCATGTCAGCGGGCCGGACCCGCATCGGCGGGCTGAACCCGCACCGGCAAGCTGGACCTGCACCCCTTCGAGTCGGGCTAGATTAAACCAGGTCGTCGGTAAACCCAGTGGGCTAGACCCTCAACCAAATCGAGCCAGGTCCAGCAAGACCTATTAGGTCTGTCCCACTGGCCAGGCCAAACCAGACTGACCTCGACCCGTACCAGGTCAGGTCGAGTCCATATAAATGAACCGTGGTATGGGGAACCCTCAGGCTGGGTTGGTCAGGATGGTCCGACCAGGTCGGATCGGTCCCCATTGCAACTGGGCCCCTGGTTACTAAAATGCTTGTATCTTGCAAACTTTGCATCTGATTGATGGGTCATTTATGGCGTTGGTACCCTCTCAAGGAGGTGGATCTTTCGGCATGATTTTTATTGATTTGTATGAAAATCGATAAGTTAATAATGGATTGAGAAGAAGCCCTCCCAAGCACGCTATGTACGGAACTGTGCGGTTGGCTGACAGCTGAATACTGCTCAAGGATGGCCCAGTGGGAAGCGGATCTATGTGACCCAGTAAGACCATGGTGGGGACCGGCTCTATGTGACCCAGTAGACCCATGGTACTCAACAGGAGTACCTCAGTTCGGCCAATGTGGGAAGCGGCTCTGTGTGACCCGGCAGTCCCATAGTGGGGAGCGGCTCTGTGTGACCCAGCATACCCATGGTACTCATCAGGGATGAGTACCACAGTAGTTCAAGGTTAGTGGGAAGCGGATCTTTGTGACCCGGTATTCCCACTGTACTCGATAGAGGAATATTTCTCTAGAGGCTGAGGATTGACATTTTTGACTGACGATGCTACTGTTACTACCCTAGAATATATCTGGTGTGAGATGCCTTGTGTTTCATGATTTACTTTAAGGAATTGTTGTGTGTTATTTCTTTTTGTTTTGAGGTCCCTACTGAGTATTGTGTTACTCACCTCTGCACGGGATCCACCCACACGTGTTGGGTTTGGTACAGACGACCAATGTTTCGATAGGGGTGCTCAAGGAGACGGGACGGATGAATGCTACGACAGTGGACTTGGTGGCCTACGACCAGGCGGGTCCCAGTAGGACTGGGCAGACAGTACATACTACTTAGGCTTCCAGAAGCTTCACTACTCTCACGATTAGGTGGGGTTTATTACAGATGGCCATCAGATTACTTTTTGTACTTTACAGTTTTTAGTACTTTTCTTGGGTTTGTATTCTGGCCCACTTTCTTTCAACTATACTTGAACTCAGTTATTTCAGTGGTATGATGTTTCCCTTTTGTGAGTTGGGACTTATTTGGGCATGTGTTTACATGAAGGTATCTAGGATAATTCCTCCCACTTGTAGTTTGATTCCTTCGGCGCTAGTCTCCAACCCCTAGCCTTCGGGAGGTGGGCTTGGGGTAGTCACAGCACGGGCCCTGGGGGACAGGTCATGATAAAGTGATATCAGAGGGTGGTCAGTTCCCCCTCAAAGACTAGGTGTCTGATGTTTTGTGTTGGGGAAACAGTGTTAAGTTTTGTGAGTTCTACTTTCAGATTTTGGGAGTCTAGTGTCGGTGTAAAGGTCGACATATCCATGCACCAGGACATTGAATTATGTTTTCGGCTCAATACAAGAAAACACTAGTTGTATAAGTATATCATTTTTTTAGTAGGAGTCATCTCACTAGGTATAACCTTCTAAATGTGGTATATCTTGATCTATCTCAGGATGCCTCCAATTGGACGACAATCCAGGATCCTGATACGAGGTCGTGAGGACAGCCCGCCTAGTGATGAAGAATCCGTTCAGGGACCAATTCTAGAGATGGCCTCACCGGGTGTGCACCAGTGATACCACCAATCGATGTTCAACATATACTATCATCATTTCCAATAGAGGACGTTCGTAGGCTCAGTGTACTATATGAGTTTCAGAGACAGTGACCTCCCAGGTTCAGAGGAGAGACAGATCCTTAGGTCATTGAGGACTAGCTAGAGGTTCTGATGTGGGTCTTCCACTTAGTGAGGACACCACTGGACCAGATGGAGATCTTGGTAGCAATCCTTCTACAGGGATCGGCAAGGAGATGGTGAAGTTTGACCATCCAGACTCACGATGAGGCGACCTTCACTTGGGTTTAATTTGAGAGTCTTTTCTAGGAAGAGTTTTTTCCCACGACCTTGCACTCTGTGTGCATCCAAGAGCTTCTTCACCTACAGCAGGACAGCACGATGGTTTATGAGTACTCTGTGTGGTTCATGGAGCTTTCCTTCTACTCCACAGATATAGTTCAAGACCCTTTCTCCAGGGCTCGGTCCTTTGAGCAGGGACTCAAGCGGGAGATCAGGGCTTCGGTGGTGTCTCTCGGCATCCCTACCCAAGTCGGGGTGCTGGAGCGAGCCCTTTTGATGGAGAGTTTCTTGGTAGAGCAAGAACTCGTAGCTAGATCTACCAATATACCCTAGGCGGCAGAGTCTTAGGAGGGCAGTAGATAGCAGATGCGTGGGCCCAAGCGGGCCAGGTCTTTCAAAGGATGACCCTAGGACTCAGGGTCGGTGGTGTGGGCCTCCTATTCTGGAGGGAGTCGGTAGGGATCCGTGCAGTTCTACATGTGTGGCGGGCAAGGACACATGGAACGTGACTGCCCAACCCACCGTACAGATGACCGACAGATGGTTGAGGAGCCGCTGAGGTAGCGGCAGTGGTTCGAGCAAGGAGGTCCGTAGGGTGGAGGATGTGGTAGGGGAGATGGCCGAGTGGAAAGTGGTGGGAAACTATTTGAGATATTACCACCACCACCCCAAGGTGGTCCACCCCAACCTTAGGGAGCATGCGGACAAAGGAGAACTCAACTCCAGGCAATAGAGTCTTATGACCACAGCACTCCAGAGATGATCTGAGTTACAATCTATGTCTTCTCCACCCTAGTTGTAGTACTTATAGGCACAGGTGATAGTCACTCATTCCTTTCAATGGATCTTGTTTGGATCTCGGAGATTCTGGTGGAGCCGTTGGCTCAATCCTTACGGCTAGAGACTCTTACGGGAGGGGATTCGATGATTATACACTGGTGTCGGCAGTGTGAGCTTACTCTAGGATTCAAGAGCTTCGGCTGGGATCTTCTAGTAGCAGCGTTGAGGCATTATGACATCATCTTGGGTATGTACTGGTTATCCACATTCCATGCTCAGTTCGACTATTTTAGGTGTACAGTGCATTGTTTCCGTGAAGATGGGACAAGGTTTTCCTTCACCTGTGAGAAGGAAACCCTTGTAGCGCATGACAGACTCTCTCTAAGGAGGTTGCATCCAATCACTCACCAGTTTCCTGCCCTCACCCTCAATGTAGTGGAGTAGAGGAGTCCAAGATTCCCTGTAGTGGTGGAAGATCACGATGATTTTTTTCCTAATGAGGTTCTAGGGCTACCTCCTCATAGAGAGGTACAGTTCTATATCAACCTATACCCCGAGACAACACCGATATCCACACAGGCATATCGAATGGCTCCCGCAGAGCTTCATGAGCTGAAGGTACAACTAGAGGACTTGCAGGAGAAGGGATTCGTAAGGCCCATCATTTCACCATGGGTAGCCCTAGTTCTTTTTGACAAGAAGACGTATGGGAGTTTGAGGTTGTACGTGGAATTCTAGTGCCTGAACCAGGTGACCGTGAAGAACAATTACCCACTACCGAGGATTGATGAACTCTTTGACCAGTTGAAGGGACTGAAGTGGTTCTCAAAGATAGACCTCAGATCAGGCTATCACCATCTTTAGGTAAGGGATGAGGATGTACCAAAGACAGCCTTCATGTGCTGGTATGGCCACTATGAGTTCCTGGTGATGCCTTTCGGTGTGACCAATTCCCCAGCAGTGTTCATGGGCCTCATAAATAGGATCTTCCAGCCCTACCTCGATCGATTCATTGTGGTCTTCATCATTGACATCTTGGTGTATTCAGCGTCGGAGGAGCAGCATGCTACACACCTATGGATAGTCCTGGATACACTCTGAGAGCACCATATGTATGGTAAGATCTTGAAGTGTCAGTTATGTATACAATAGGTCCACTTTCTGGGACACGTCATCTTGGAGGCTGAAGTTTCAGTAGATTCTGCAAAGATATATGTGGTGCTTTCTTGGGAGCTACCCAGGAGCGTGATGGAGGTGCATAGCTTCTTGGGGCTGGCTGGTTACTATCGGAGGTTTTTTCTTGACTTATCCATAGTAGCATCACCCTTTTCAGCTTTGACATGAAAGGGATATCCCTTTGTGTGGAAGGAGAAATTCCAGAAGGGTTTCCAGGATCTAAGGTGGAGACTAACTAGTGCCCCCATCTTGAGACTACCCAATGAGGGTGTGGGGTATATATGTAGTTTACTACAATGCATCAGGGATCGTACTAGGTTTTTTCTTAATGCAGGAGCAAGAGGTGATCGCCTACGGCTCACGACAATTGAGGTAGCATGAGCATAACTACATGACCCATGACCTGGAGTTAGCAATAGTGGTATTTGCATTGAATATGTGGCGGCACTACTTGGTGGGCAAGCGGTTTACAGTTTACTCCGACCACAAGAGTCTTAGGTATATCTTCTCCCAGAATTACCTGAACCTGATATAGTGGTGATGGCTATAATTCCTCTAGGACTATGATTTTGAGATAGTCTATACTCCTGGAAAGGGGAATGTGGTGGAAGATGCGCTCAACAGGAGGACCAGGTTGCAGCTACTGAGTGAGGTGAGAGAGCAGTTAGTCATGATACAGGTATCCCTCTCAGATTATGGTGAAGTTTTTTACCTCCATTTGATGGTTCCCCCCCCCCCTCGTATAGCTATTCAGGGAGGCACATCTGGAAGATGTTGACTGTGAGACCCGGCATGCTCAGATATACTCAGGGTGGGTTCCTGATGGATTTTCGATAGGTGGGGAGCACATTATCCTTTTCATAGGGTTCACCTTAGTACCAGTGGAGTTGTGGGAGGAGGTGTTGAGGGAGTTCCATACTTCCCCTCTAGCGGTACATCCCGGAGTGGAAAAGATGTACTAGGACCTCCGGTCTTAGTACTGGTGGCCTGGGATAAAGAAAGAAGTGGCTGAGTTTGTTTCACGATGCCTCAATTGTTAGCAATTGAAGGCTAAGCACTAGGTTCCAGTAGGCTTGACTCAGCCACTCGAGGTACCGGAGTGGAAATAGGATGGTATCTCGATGGAATTCATGACAAGTTTACCATGTACATCTAGAGTTCATGACTCTATTTGGGTGATCGTTGACCAACTCACCAAGTTGTCTCACTTTCTACCCATCCAGGAGTAGGGAATGGTAGAGGGATTGGGATGCCTCTACGTCCATGAGATAGTGCGGCTTCATAGGGTGCATTTGACCATCATCTCAAATCGTGATGTCTGCTTTACATCCCGATTGTGGAAAGGATTGCAGGAGGCATTACGGACACAGCTATGCTTAAGCAGATCTTTTCATCCCCAGATGGAAGGTCAGATGGATTAGACCATATAGACCTTGGAGGAAATGCTTCATGATTGTGTCCTTGACTTTGGTCATGGTTGGGAGGACCACCTACCACTAGTGGAGTTTTCATACAACAATAGCTATCACTCCACCGTTGTCATGACACCATTTGAGGCCTTGTATAGTCGGCCTTGTAGATCACCCATATTCTGGACAGACCCAGGGGATTCGGCACTCATGGGTCCAAAGTTAGTACGGGCTACCACCGACAAGGTGAAGATCATCCAGGAGTGGATGAGTACTGTATAGAGCAGGCATAAGTCTTATGCTGATAGGAGACGGAGACCCTTGGAGTTTTAGGAGGGAGATCATGTGTTCCTTCGGGTTTTACCCCAATGAGGATTGCAGAGATTTGTCTAGGGCGGTAAGCTATCTCTAAGGTTCATCGGTCCTTTTTATATCCTAATCAGAGTTGGAAAGGTGGTGTACCGCCTAGCTCTTCTCCTACAGATGCACTGGGTGCATGATGTTTTCCATGTGTCACATCTAAGGAGGTACGTGCATGATCCATCGCATGTCATCGACTGGGGCGAGATGGACATTGACGATGGGGAGATGTCTGCAGAGTTCCCAGTGGAGATAGAGGATCGATAGGAGTGGGTCCTATGCGGATGGTCTATTACTCTAGTGTGCATCTGATGGCAGTACGGGAATCTCCAGGAGAGCACATGGGAGTGGGAGGCTCGAATTCATGCTCAGTACCCCCATCTTTTTGTTTAGTTGATGTTTTGGATTTCGGGGATGTAAATTCCTAAGGTGGGGAGAATGTAATGCCTTGGAATTTCCATGTAATTTTTTTTATTTATATGGAATTATTTTGAGACTTCAAAATTCGACGGTGTGTAATTCTGAGGTCTGGAGATCCTGGAACAGAATTTTGAACTTTTTTAAGGTATGTTCAGTAAACGGGAAAGCAGGATTTTATATCTTTTGAATTGTCACTTGGATAAAAAATCCGAGTGCATCGTTGAATTCAGAACGCCAGGATTCTCCTAGAAATGACTTAATTTCGGCCAGCAAGGGCTAAGCAGAAAAGTTATTTTTCAAGCTTTTCGAGAAAAATAATAAAATAATTTAAATGAATTATTTTTATTTTATTTCTCACTTAGGAGTGCCGGATGGAAACATTGTGGGGCAGTAATAGTGCGGTGATGATGTGCATCAATGATGCTAATTAATGTATCATTAAACTCACAGAGTAATGACGCTTTAAAGAAGCGTAACAGCGACATTGTTTCTTAAATAAAACAGCATAACGATGTGATGTCGCATCATAATGGGAACATTGTGACGTGCTCCTATTTATAATTTGACGTGCTGGGAAAATATGAATTAGAGAAATTGGAGGATTCTCTGGTGAACCTATAATGGACATCCACCCCAGAAAAGAATGAAGAACACCGGCGGAACTTCATCTTTTTCATCATGCCTTTCGAAGACCGGAGCTGAGAAGCGATGTCAACATCTTAACCCCTTGAGGAAGAACATGCAACAACAAACTTCAAAGAGGTAGGGTTTTTTGATTCGTTGTTCTTCCCTGTCAATTTCTAAATTATGAATGCAGATTAACCCACAAACAGATTAATCTGTGGATCATGCATTATAATGGTAAGGTGACTTTTCTTTTGGGGTGATTATTTGGGATTAAACCTTGGCATGAATTATTGAACGCAAACCTCCCTGAGCCTCCCCCTTGTTAAAACCTCTAACGCAGAAGGCTCGGGCCGACACAAACAAGGCCCAAGCACCTTCGCTCATTTTTTCTTGGTGGCCTCACTCTAAAAGTGATGAAAAGGCTGGTTTGAAGGCTTCGTAGTAAATATATCATCACTCAGAGACTATTGGAGAAATCGGCGCAAGGAACAGACTACTGGAGCACGTCTGGTTGCCCGTCGAAGATTATGCCGATGTGTCGGTGCTGGCAGCAGCGGTGGAGGCCGGCCTTGCTGGCTACATGGAGGTGGCGGCCTGCACCAATGAGTCACGTTGACCAGGAGGTCCCGGCTCATCAGCTGTGGCGGTGCGCAGGAGGACTCGGTGCCAGGTGGGCGCCGCATGGAGGGGTGGTCCACGTCTGGGCCACCCGACAGGCCAGAGGCGTCGTGGCCCATCGGTCGTGGTAGGAGTCGGACGCGGTGCCAGGAGGGCACCACACAGGAAGTGTGGCCCGCCCTTACAGGCCGCATTCGGACCAGAGGGGACGCAGATGGCTACCGCGTCCCAGGGGCTCACACCAGCTACACTTTACGGCCGGTCCCACTGCCTGAAAATCCGAACTCACGACCCTTTGGGCCAGGCCGGATTAGACCGGTTCGCCAGGCGACCCGATGGACTGGACCCTCGGCCAAATCGGGTCGGGTCCAGCGATGCCTATTAGCCCTGGTCCACTGGGTAGGACGAACCAGACCAACCTCGACCTATACTAGGTCTAGTCGAGTCCGTATAAATGAACTGGGGTATGTGGAACCCCCGGGCCGGGTTGGTCAGGACGGTCTGACTGGGTCAGACCGGGCCCCATCACAACTGGTCCCCTGGTTACTAAAATGCATGTATCTTGCAAATTGTGTGTCCGGTTGATGGGACCTTTGCGGCGTTGGGACCCTCTAGAGGAGGTGGATCTTTCGGCATGATTTTTTTTGACTTTCATGGACGTCGAGAAGCGAAGAATGTCTTAAGGAGAGGTCCTCCCAAGCACGCTACATACAGAACCAAGCGGTTGGCTGAGACCTGAAGAATGCTCGAGGATGGATCAGTGGGAAACGGATATGTGTAACCCAGCAGGCCCACGGTGGGGAGTGGCTCTATGTGACCTAGAAGACCCATGGTACTCGATAGGAGGAGTACCTCAGTTTGTCCAAGATGGGAAGTGGCTCTCTGTGACCCAGCAGTCCCATGGTGGGGAGCAGCTCTATGTGACCTAGCATACCCACGGTACTCATCAGGGATGAGTACCACAGTAGTTCAAGGTTAGTGGGAAGTGACTCTGTGTGACCCATTAGGCCCATTGTACTTGATATAGGAGGATTTCTCCAATGGCTGAGGAGTTCGACGTTTTTTACTGATGATGCTACTGTTACTACCCTAGAATATACTTGGTGTGAGTTTCCTTGTGTTTTGTGATTTAATTTAATGAACTGTTGTGTATTATTTATTTTTGTTTTGGGGTAACAACTAAGTAATGTGTTACTCACTCCTTCATGGGCTCCACCCACATGTGTTGTGTCTGGGGTAGACGACCGACGTTTCAACAGGGGTGCTCAGGGAGACGGGAGGGACAAACGCTACGACGGTGGACTTGGTGGCCTAGGACTAGGCATGACCCAGTAGGACCAGGAAGACAGGATTTACTACATCAGCTTCCATTAGCTTCACTACTCTCATGATCAGGTGGGGTTTACTACAAATGGCTATCAGAGCACTTTTCATACTTTATAGTTTTCGGTACTTTTTCTTAGGTTTGTATTCTAGCCCACTTTCTTTTATTTGTACTTGCACTCAGTATATTCAGGGGTATGATGCTTCCCTTTTATGATTTGGGACTTGGTTGGGTGTATTTGTGTGTATAGGTATCCATGATAATGCCTCCCACTTACTGGTTTACGCCTTCGGTGCTAGTTGCCAGCCCCTGGCCTTCGGGAGGCGGGCTTAGGGTAGTCACAGCACGGGCCCTGAGGGACAGGTCGTGACAAATACATTGATACCATTTTGTAGTTTTATGATATGGGAGTTCATTGGGAGACATTTATTGACTCTCTATATATGAATGAGGTATATGTAACCCTTATATTTAGCATGTGTTTTTTTGAAATAGTTATTGGAGGAAGAATTATTTTAAATTTTGAGGACATAAGTTGAATTTCTTTGACAAACTTTAGGGTTAAAATGTATTTTATATTGAGGTAATTGTGGTTAATTGGGATAAAAGGGTTCTTAAATTTTTTATATATATGGGATTGAAAATTGATTTGATTACTAAGTGAATAAAGTTATTCATTAAACTAAGTTTATTTTTTTGAGAATGTTATATGATTAAGTTAAATGTAATATTATTGTCTAAGATGTTATTTTATTTGAGGAATAAAGGTTGAGTTATGTTTTGGATGAATATATGATTTTTTTATGGTTTTGGGAGAATATTCTATTATTTCTCCAATTGAAGGTTTTAACTGGTGCTCATAATTTTTTTTTTGGTAAATTTATAACAATGGGAGGAATAACATGCACTAAAACAAAACCGGCCCCTAGCAGAGGTTTTTTTTCATTTGGCGGCAGTTTAAACCGCCGCTATAGGGTTTGGCGGCGATTTAAAAAAACCGCCGCGAAATTGGGCGTCGGCAATCTATTAGTGGCGGTTTTTACTATTTCGTGGCAGTTTAAGAAAAGCGTCGTAGATGCTTCTTTTCGCGACGGTTTTTGTCCATTTAGCGGCGGTTTTATGCGTAGATGATACATTTTTTTCGCGGTGGTTTTAACCGCCGCTATATTCTGGTGTTTGATGCGCCTATGTCGCGGCGGTGAAAACCGACGCTAAATTTAAACATAATACATTTAGCGGCGGTTATAACCGCCGCTAAATACTGACCAATAAGGCATTAGTGGCGGTTATAACCACCGCTAAATGCTGACCAGTAAGTCATTAGCGGCGGTTAAAACCGCCGCGAAATGTTGACCTGGAAAAAAAATAATCCTGCTCCTACCACACCACTGCCCGGAAAAACAAATCAAACCAGAATATTGAACAGGAGACACCATACAAACAAATAACATGGTAGTATTCATTGAAAAATAGGATATGGGCAAATGTTGTATGTTATGGAGTCCAACCTAAGGAAAGGTATGTATCACAATTTGGTGAGTAACCAATCCATGTGACCCCCAATATGTATATGTGTTTTTAGCTTCTTTAATTTCTTATGTGTTTTAAGAAGGGTTGATTTATATTATATGGATACTAATACTCTATATAATAAATGGTTATGAATTTTGATACAATTTATGTGATCATGCTAACCATGGTGATGTGTAATGATATGTAATTGGTTATTCTCTAAGTTGGCCGATATAACATCCATGGGTGGATTGTGATATGGGTTGGGTTTTTTTAACAATGGATTTGTGTTATGGGATAGAACAAATTATGTTTATATGGGTATAGAATTTGTTCCAAAGATGGATGTTTGAGTAGTTATAGAATGTATGTTATGGTATGGTTTGTTGTGTGTTTTGGGTTGGTTGTTAATGCCTACTATAGAAAATGGGTAACTTGTGAATTGGCGTGTGTTTTAGGTTGGACAACACGCTAACCGTTCATGGTGCTTGAGAGAGTATGGTTTATGATCTTGTAGGTTATACATGATTCCTATTGAGGATTTGAGTTATGTCATTGGATATGAGATAAGAGTTTCATGTATACATCCCAAGATGTTCATCACGTTGCAGGTTGGATGGGATGCATCATGATATAGTTGTTATTGACTTTGTTAAAGAAAATAGGTTTGAGTTTTTTAAAATTTCAACAACTTATCTAATGTTTTCCTAAATACATTATTGGTGGAATTATACTTAACCAAACCAAATGATATTGATTTTTCACAATAGTTATTATCATAAGATAATGTCATTAATATATATGTGCATGTATGTGATATTTATCCTTCAGGGGAAGTATGGTGTGTCGATTTCTAGTTAGGATTAGTAACCTAGATTTCATAGTTGGATTGGGTATGGGATTTGTGATATGCATGAGAACCCTCGAGTGGGTATATTGGCCTATGATTTTCCTCGTGATATTTGAGATGGGTTCATAGATGTTTCTCCATGAGTTGTATCCTATATAGGATGTGACATGTGAACTAGGGTTGAGAGAGACTAGTAATATTGAGATGTATCTTGGGATATTGGTGATTGGAGTGTTCTAATCAAGTGAAATAGCGATTCTCATTTCCACCTGATGAGGGTTTTCTTGTATGTATGTAATCCAAGAGAGGACTTATCCTAGGTCTATGAGTTCATTAAAAAAATTAAAGTAAGTTTAGACACTTTGTTCTATAGTGATGGTATATAGGTGGATTGTGGTTTGGTATTCAGTTAGTAATATCATTGTATTTGGTATTGTGAATGTAAAAGCATGGGTAGTGCTTGTGTTTTGTTAAGTCTAACATGAATAATTGACATGGTTATTTGGGGGATAAGTTAAGTTAAACTATGATTATTTGGATGTTATTGTAATGATGCATATTAGGTGTTTTAATAGAGTGTATACATGCTTAGATTCATGTTATACTGATAACGGTTAAATTTAGGTATTGTGGGAGGCTTCCAAGATACACTCTTTCCATGTCAGTAAGAGTGTGAGTTCTTTATCAGCATAATTGGTATGTTGGTTGTATAGTCTAATATTAGCCTGTCAGGTGGGAATTTCTTCATGCCTGTGTAATGTGTTGTGGCTCATTGGGCCTTGATAGTGATGGTATGAATTGGGATTACACAGCTAGGATACCCAGGTGCTGCTATGGAGCAACAATGATATGAATGGGACTTACACAGTTGGACTGCCTAGGTACTTCTATGAATCAGTTATGGTATGAATCGAGCTTACACAATGGGGCTACCCGAATACTGCTATATAGTAGAAATGGTATGAATATGGGTTACATATATGGTATTCTCATTGGATGTGGTACCAATTCAAACACAGGCCTAAATGGAATGATGTATACCACACTCGAGAAATCAAGACATAAAATGAAACATCATAAATAAATAAAATGCATAGAAGGAAACATGAGAAATCAAAAAAATGTTAGGACATAGAAATGTTTAGTGGAAACTATGTTCCATATACATGTTACATATAAAAACCAACCATTCTCATACTTGTTCAACACATCAACAACACTACTACTCATCATCTGATGCTGCATCGTCACCCTCTCCACCTTCATCTCCACTACCTACTGCCACCTATAAGAACATTATATTGAAAATTAAATATTTTTTCATATTTATAATTAAACTTAAAACCAATAAAAGTGTGAAAACTAAATGATTTTGATTTTTTTGTGATTTACCTACTCACCACTAGCCGATGCACTACCACCGGGGGCATATCTGCTCATATGCTGACGTATTTCAAGCAACTCTTTCTGAAAAGTAGATATCTGATCCCCCTGATGGTGAACTGTGTTTCGTAGAGAAGGCATCTCCCTCTAAGTATCTTCAGGTATGAAATGACTATAACCAAGAGTAGATGTAGCTGAAATTTCTGATGGCCTGCCAAAGACCTCAGATGGTACGGGTCCAAAACCCATCCCACGCACTCTACCAGGATGCTCCTTCCCAAGGACTTTACCAACCGGGTCATCCTGGGAGACTGAGTAGGATTGCTCAGGATTGACATCCCATATTTCTTTAATTTTTACCTATAAATAAAATATCAATATATATTAACATAGTAAAAACTGATAATAAGTTATTATAATAAATAATTGACTTCATACCCCAACTTCTCTGGCAGGTTCATTAACAAAACTTCCATCTGTTTTTTTATGAACATCCAGCCACAGTTTTGTTCGGGATGCTTCATGCCCTAAACTTTGTGACTGCATTAAACAAAGATAAATCAACAATTAAATATTTTAAATAGATAATATTGTCTTATAAATATTTAAACTAATTAAAAGATTACCAATGACATTCGGCTTCTAGAAAAGCTTTTTGAGCCCGCAGTGTGCGGGATGACTTGTTTTGCCCGGTTTGATGCATTCTGTCTTGAGAGATCCTGAAATAAATAAAATTCAATTTAACAGTAATGTATTCAATGTCTATCTCCTCTTCATGTACATGTATAAATGTAAAATGAGGATAATATAATAATATATATTTCAATACCATCCGCTTCTCATCACGATGGCTATCGACAAAAACTTTCCACTGTTCTTTCGGTACCCCACTGGGTAGCTTCTCATACATCTGCTGCACGATCAACGAAGTATCATTGGCATCACACTACAACCTCCATTTGAAATATTTCCATTTTTTTCCAAGATTTTTCAATGTCCACTTCCGTGCTATCACATCAGCAATGGTAAAGTGGAAGAACATCTATATACAGAAATTCATTTTGAATATATTAGTAACATGACATTCAATTAAACCATAAAGTAATAAAATTACCTTTATCTGAGAATCAAAAACTTCATTTTTCCAGTTTGGAGGCATATGCCTCCAATCATCATATGAAATAGGCAGGGAAATGGGCTCCGCTGCCAGCTGACCTATAATCTGACCAAGTAAACCTGTGGCGTCATCCGTCGGGACCCCATAAGAATCAAATGGCACCACTATCTTCTCGCCATTCATGTTCCAAACATCAGAACTTTTTAAGTGTTTTTTCACGGTTGCATTTTTTTCATCTGCAATTAGCAAACAATTACTATAAACAAAATGCAATAAATTAATTTAATTAAAATTTGTACCTATGATTGTGACCCTCCAGAATGTCCGTGATGAACTGGAAGGGGCGTGTCGCTGCCCCGCTGCTGAGGCTCCTGTAGGGGGAGGCGATGACTCATCCTCTAATGAGACATCCACTGACTGTGTCAGAGATGGTGCAGGGGGAGATGATGTGGGGATGTAGGCAGCTACTACCTCAGATGTCGTGGGGACAGATGGATCGTCATCTGTCGCAGAAGTAGATGAAATGGTGTACCACTTCTTCCTTGGCATTCCTGTCATTTAATCAAATAAAATTAAGTTCAGAATATATATTTCAAAAAATTTATGCAGAAAAAAAATTAAAAATGATAATATATGCCCAGTACTAACAAACAAAATATATATAACAATGATAATGAATGACTACAAAAATGAAACAAATGGTTGCTGAATGAATAAATAATTGTACATACAATCATTTTCCCCTTCAATCATGTCGGTTTTCTGCTCCATTGCTTCATCCACTTCATTCATCCTTGCTAGACTAATATTTTCAATATCATGATGGACAAATAATTCCGCTTCCTGTTGTTGATGAAATTCAATTGCAGAGGTCAAATCTTCCACTTCATCACCCATATCATACAAATCTCTTTGTATTACGTGAGTAACTACACTCCACCCTTCATCCACAACATCATTCACATAATATAAAATTTTTGCCTGCGATGCTAAGATATATGGATCATGCAGTTCACGATCACCAACATCCATCAAGCGAGAGAAGTTTACAGAAGTAAATTGTAAGGAATCTCTTTTAACACCTCTGATAATATCGACCCATTTTCATTTGAATAAAACAACAGAAAAATGCCCGTGGTAGTTTAATTCAATAATATCATGAAACTTTCCATAGTATTCCACTTCAGCAAATGTAAATATACCACTATTCTGTGTTTTCAAACCCATTTCTCGATCGACTGTATGAAATCTAAAACCATTCACATTATAAGTGTCGAACTTTCTAACTTGTTTTATAGGACCTCTAGCAAGAAACTTCAAATATTCTAACAAGTC
Organism: Viscum album; assembly: GCA_963277665.1. NCBI lineage: Eukaryota > Viridiplantae > Streptophyta > Magnoliopsida > Santalales > Viscaceae > Viscum > Viscum album. The sequence goes on from OY728150.1 coordinate 970,333,901, forward strand.
TGCTCAAGTATCAGTATTCATGATCTGAAGAATAAAAATATAATTTAATAGATTTTCAAATTGTATGTGTCAAACTAATATTCGTATTTATTACAATATTTATAAACTTACACGTCGTGCAAACCATTCTACCAGCTCTTTATTCACAGCTTTCGTTATATCTTTTTCATTTCGTGTTCGGCCTCTCATTTGTCTCTTTGTTTGTATCCTCAACTCTTCAATAAATGGATCTGCAATTTCACTATTCAGTATCACATATCTATGTGCCTATAATAACTCCAATTCTGTCAGTGTCGCATATGAGGTCCTCCCAACTGATCGGCCAATAGCAGGAAATATTTTTGATTTCTGATGCATTTGATATTGAGTTGATGTGTCGTCAACACGTCCAACTCGATTAAATATTGTCTCAATATCATCCAAATATCTGGAATAAAAGTTGAGACACTTCTCAGCCAAATAGCCTTCAGCAATAGAGCCTTCTGGTTGAGCTTTATTTCTCACGTATGCTTTCAAATGCCCAAGATATCTGTGAAAAATAATAATAATATTATGCATTTATTTAAATTCCAAATATTGTTTACTTAACTGGAAACATATAAATAAAATACCTCTCAATTGGATACATCCATCGATAATGAACGGGGCCTCCTAATTTAGCTTCGTCAACCAAATGCACAGTTAAATGCATCATGACAGTAAAAAACGATGGAGGAAAGATCATCTCCATTGCACAAAGGTTCAATACAAACCTCTCCTGTAGGTTGTCAAGCTGTAAAGGATGTACAGTTTTCTCACATAATTGCCTGAAAAATGTGCAGAATTGCAGTACAGAAGCAGTAACTTTTTCAGGTAATAATGTACGCAATGCCAATGGTAGTAACTGTTGTAACAAAACATGTGAATCGTGACTTTTCAATCCATATAACTTACGATTCTTCAAATCAACACACCTCTAGATGTTACTCGAATACCCATCAGATACCTTCACGTTATTTAAAATTTGAAGGAACGCATCTTTATCCCTATTTTTCATTGAAAAAATGGAAGGAGAATACTTTTCATTCTCATCTGGCCAGAGATCACGTTTTATGTTCATTACTTGTAAGTCTTTGTGAGCATTGAGATGATCCTTCGACTTTCCATGCTCGTTAAGTAATGTGAAAATTAAATTATCACATACATTATTCTCAATATGCATCACATCAAGATTGTGGTGCAAAGAATTAAATTCTCAAAATGGAAGTTTGAAGAATATACTTTTTTTCTTCCATTGTTGCGTTCTGATTTCACTTGACGATGCACTTCGCACTCGTTTTCCGCTATCAGTCAAATGATGAACCTTCCCAAATTCTGTTTTAACATTTTCAAGTTGTGTCAATATTTCAGAACCGGTTAACAACTTTGGAGGTGGTCTACAAACAATGGAACCATTAAATTTTGATTTGTTAAGCCGAAATCTATGAGATGCATCAAGAAATCTTCGATGGCACAAGAAGCACCATTTTCTACTGTGAGGTAGCCGTTTGGGCTCGAAATCAAAGTTACAAACAGGACAAGCCAAACCCGTATAAGTGTTCCAACCAGATAAATTCCCAAGCCCAGGGAAGTCACTAATGGTCCACATTAAAGAAGCATGCATTTTGAACATTGTTTTAGAAGAAACATCAAATGTCTCAACACCGTTGCTCCATAACTCCTGAAATTATTCAATCAAAGGCTGCAGGTATACATCAATATCATTTCCAGGCATTTGTTTTCCATGAATAATCATCGAAATGATAAAAGATGTTTGTTGCATACACATCCACGGAGGCAGATTATAAGGGATCAAAACAACTGGACAAATGCTATAACTCATACTCAAAGTCCCAAATGGGTTGAATCCATCGGCAACCAATCCCAATCGAACATTCCTAGGATCAACTGAGAAATCTGGATGTAATGAATCAAATGTCTTCCACGATTGGGAATCTTTTGGATGTCTCATTAACCCATCATTGTTATTATCTATAGAATGACACTTCATGTGTTCGGTGGTTTTTGATGACCTGAATAATCTTTGCAATCGAGGCTTCAAAGGAAAGTAACGCAAAACTTTTGCAGGTGTGTTCCTTTTCTTCTTCTCCATGAAATTATGTTCAGTCATACTTCCAACATCACCTTTTGACTACCATCTAGAAGAAGAACATTTCTTACCATTCTGTCTACTTGAATCCTCTCCCCAGTAAAGCATACAATCATTGGGACATGCATGTATTTTTGTATAATTCAGACCAAGCTTGTTTACAACTTTTTTCATCTCATAAAACGATTCTGGGATTTTTTCTTCAGGAAATGCATCACGAATCAATTCCAATAACATGGACATTGCCTTATTTGTAATTCCACATAGACATTTGATATGGTACAACTTCATAAGAAATGAAAGCTTTGAATATTTCAAACACCCACTATAAAACTCTTGATTTCCATCGTCAAATAAATCATGAAACGCATTTTCCTCACTGAATTTTTCCCTTACATTTGGCTCCACAGAATCAAGAGGAGGATCCAATGATATGTTACAATCTTGATCTAATTGTGTTACAGTCTCAAAAACATCACTTGTCACGTTGCAATTTGTATCACCCTCTTCTGGTTGTTCTGATATGTTTTGATGCTCATAGTGGTGTCTTGCAGTGCCGAATGCATCATTTATGAGGTTTTGCATTTCATTTTCCATTGGCGACAAACTTGGGACCTCATTCTGTGGATTAACATCAGTCCTCAATATTTCTGTATTGTTTGATTCTCCATGCCAAATCCAACACAAATATTGATCAGGTAATTGCTTTAGTATTAAATGTTCATAAACTTCATCTCTCTTCAACCATGTTGTAAATTTACATTTAGGACATGGACATCTTATTCTCCCTTCAACGGATCGATTAGAAATTGCAAAATCTAAAAACTCATTCAAACCCTTAACATATTGAGGTGTGTTCCTCGGTAATGTGATCCATCTTTTATCCATGTATATCACAATGTGCCTACACAAAATATATGATAGTGTAAGATTACAGAAACATAATATAATAAAGATGAACCATTGATCATAAAGTATGCATAATATAATAAAGATGGTTCATTGATCACATTTACCACTTCAGACCAACCGAACAAGTCTGGTCCATAAGAGACAGCGTCAACACCTCATTGAGGAGAAATAAGAATATCGGGTTACACACTTATCATAAGACTATCTACCCAACTATTTTTTATGGTTTCCAATGGGATATGTTTACAGAACATGAAGCACCTAATTAATTCATTATCCATGATAAGACATGTCGTTATGGACCAAATTTACAAGGGAGGGAAGTCACATGGATTTTTGTAAAATAAACCATTGGAATTGAAATTGGTCTATAAGATGGGATTTGATCTATTGAACATATATATATTCTTGGAAAGAGTTGAGGTGTAAATAATATTAAGTGATATCCCAAAGGAACCAACTTCTCAATATAAATTCCAAGAAATTACTCAAATTGTGGATGGATATTCTCACTTTTAGTAATGAATACATGAATAAATGTAGGAGAAATATATAAACCACAAAAATAAATAATCCACAATTACTATGCATGACTTATCCGTCGTTTATGAGAAGCAATCAAAGAATCAAGGAAGAACTAAAAATTACCAAAGTTGAAAGGGGTCGCAGGGGGCGCCGGGGGGTGCGGGGGTCGCCGGAGGCCACGGGGGGCGTGGGGGGTGTCGGGGTCAATAAAAAAATTACACCCATGAAAATACAATAGAGAATTCTCACTAAGCATATACCTAGGTATGAAATCCATACTATAAAACCATTCATGGAAAACCCAATACACATAATATGAAATCATACCTTCTTTAAATAAAAAAATAAAGATAAAGTGATGGTCAAGGTTTCTATAATGACATGACCTTTATAATTAACTACATCATGATGAATCTCTGAGAAAAGTAATATAAATTTACATTCATCTTTCAATGTACAAACTACATGCACTTGATAATTTATACTTAGAGCATCAATAATGAAATTTCACTTTCTTGGAGTATAATTAAAATCCAAATAAAATGACTAAATATATTCATCCCATATCCTCTATCATAAATTTTTATCCCTATGATAAAATATTTACTACATGTTTTTTTATTTGTAAATGCCACAAAATTCTCATTGAATAACTAATTTCATAAACATTGGAGGGCATGCATAACCATGACTAACTAAATATCATGAGTTGGATAATTGTTATCATTTATTATAAGTTTCAAGACCCATTTACTAAAACTCATTCCTCCATATCAACATAAATCTTAAAATCACATTGGAGGCCTCATTATTGACCTTATAATTCATCCTTGGCTTTGGTCAAATAAGAATAGGTGTAGATGTCAATATATTTTTTAGCTCATAAAATGAATCTTTTTATTTATCATCCCACTAAAAATTCACTCCATTCCAAGTCAATACTATATTTTTAATGAATAAGTGAGAAAACTCCAAGATAATGCAAGAATAAGAAACCACGTGACCAATGAAAATATTAATCTCAACAATATTAGTATGAATATATTAAGAAATTATAGATTCTACTTTCTCAATATCCCCTAATATCCTAGATTTAGAGAACTCACGACCAAAAAATGTCACCTATTGATTATAGAAATAACATTTCAATATATTGGCATATAAATGATGATATCTCAATGTGTCTAAGAACATAACCAACTATTCTTCATGCTCCTCATAGGATCATGATCATACTGATATATCATTGATAAATATAGTCCCGAATGAAAAAAAAGGATAAAAAATGGTTTATCAAAGTTATAAATACATATGGTTTCTCCATTACCCTAAATAGAATTACCAAAAACACAAAATTACTATATAGTGTTTGAAATTCTATCTTGGACAAACCTTTAGCTCAAACCTTTAACCGCTGATAACCTAATCGATGAACAATCTTCAAAATCCATAAAGAACCTCTAAACTGATTGAATAAATCATAAATTCATAGAAAATGATACCAATTATTAAGAGTAACATGATTTAATTTATAATAGATAATATAAAATCAATAACTCACTCTTGCAATATTGGTAAAAAGAAATGGATAACCCTATGTAGACACACTCAGATTAATAAATCCATTGGATTACAGATCTCCCAACTAAATATTTATCTATCTAATATCCCATAGAGATATATAGTAATGGGATATTATGATAGTCTCTATACCTTGTACTAATTAAATCATAAACTCCACCTCCATATCTAGAGGTAACCTTATAAAGTCCTCAAAAAAACCATCCTGATACTTATTAATTGCAGGAGGAAAACAACACTTGAAACACCATTAGCTAACCTGAGATCCATTCATACCACTAGAGATATAGTAATCCCCATTTTCCAATAATCATATCTTGATCAACTGGAATTATAATCTTATTCACCTAGAATAACATATGATTTATCATAAGATGGAGAGAATTTCTCTCTTTTCTAATAACAATAAATATATTCTTTAAAATGTGATAACTAGTCTATACTAAAAATTACAATGAAATATTTCATCACTATAATGACCAATTTCCAAAGATATACATATCCAAAAATATCAGCTACATAATTTAGGAACTTATAATGGGCTCCTCTCTTTTTCCCAATGAATTATTTAGAGAGAAAACTTTAAATAAAAATTCAACAATCAAACCTATGTTGGATACCAAGCAAGAAGACATAAAATAATTAGAATAACTATAATCAAATAACACACTGAACAAGGTTGAGGTATCAATTACTATTCATGACTTTTAGTAATAAATACATGAATAAATGTAGGAGAAATATATAAACCACAAAAATAAATAATCCACAATTACTATGCATGACGTATCCGTCATTTATGAGAAGCAATCAAAGAATCAAGGAAGAACTAAAAATTACCAAAGTCGAAAGGGGTCGCGGGGGGCGCCGGGGGGTGCGGGGGTCGCCGGAGGCCATGGGGGGCGTGGGGGTGTCGGGGTCGTCGGATGGCACAGGGGGCGCGGGGGGCGCGGGGGTCGTCGGTGGTCGAGGGGGGCACCGGGGGGTGCGGGTTTCGTCGGAGGGCGCGAGGAGTGCGGGGGGTGCGGGGGTCGCGCGGAGGGTGCGGGGGGTGCAGCAGTCGCCGAGGCCGGGGGGGATCGGGGAAGAGGGTTTGGGGAACGCGGTCGGGGTGGGGGAAAGGGTCGTGGTGTTTTAAAAAAAATTGGGTTTCGCGGCGGTTTATTAAAAACCACCGCGAAACCTTCATCGAAAATGTTTAGCGGCGGTTTTGTGAACCGCCGCCACAAAACCGCCGCTAAACCCAGTTTTTTTTTGTAGTGATGCCATCCTTTTATAGATATTATGATCCAATAAAAAGTAATTTTAGTTCTTATGGGATATACTATTAATCATTGTTATTTTTTAAAAGATAGTAAGAATAGGTGTAAACTTCCTAAAACACAACCAAAGTATGAAATTTTGGAAAGAAATCAAGTAAGTATATTATCTCAAATTCACAATGTCGATGGTAAAAGAATTTTTAGAAACCAAGCAATGATATGTTAAATCTATAGATTCCTATCTGGAAAATGCATCTTTGTTATCAATTAATTATTTTGAAACCTATTTAGAAGTATGACTCTTATAATAAATAAATGGTGGAATAAATATTTAGGAAAATAAAAGTTTACAAATTTTTAACATAGCCATTAAAGTTATTTTGAAAAGGAAATGTAATCGATGTGGATTAAATTATAATAAATTTTACTTATTTGAATTTATCTTCCATTTCCTATGAATTGATTCTGAATTTTTTTTTAAACTTTCACTATTAGAAACAAGATAAAAATAATTATAAATAATGTTATTTTAAAGGGGTAGATTGTAACACCTCGTGATATTATAATACAATCTCATTAATTTTTTTTTTATGTTTGATAGATTGTGATGCATGTGACAAAATATTATTTAAATAATGATTTCATAATATATAAAATGAAATAAATTATTATATATTTAAATTAAATATATAATATAGATATCTTTGTTAAAAATTTTCAAATTATCTTAAAAAGATACCATTTATTCTTGAGAATATGTTTTTGAACTGATTTCATAAATTATGAATTTTTTATTCAATATAATAATTTTGAGGAATGATAAAAATGAAAAATTTTATAGAATAAAATAATATTTAATATAGTCAATTAAGGATATCTATGAAATGGTTTTGTAATAATAAATAATACTAGTCAAATAATTCATGGTTAAATTGAAATATTTTGTTTAAAAATATATTTTTTCATATATGTTTTTATTTAAATTTTAATTTTTATTATTTTGAGTCTTAAACCTAAGTAATGATATTTTTTAACATGATAAAAATTAATTATCAATCAAAAATTTACTACCAAATGGATAGATTTTTAGATAAATGCATTAGAAGGTAAAAATTTATATTTTCCATAAAAAAAATCATTATATTCTATTTATTTTGTATTAATAAATTGAATTAATAAATATTGATGAATGATTTTAATAAAAGATGTATATAATATATTCAATATAATATATTAACATTCAACTAATTGTTTTTACTATGCGAGAATGGAGAATAAATTCATTATTATGTTTAAAAATAAATTTTCCCTAAAATGGTTTTTATGTGTTTTGTGCACGGATATTAGAATTAATTTCCGCCATTTAATTAAATTAAATATTATAAAATTGATTTCGTAGTTTGAATAATAATCATTAATATTTATTAATAAGGTCAAAATAATTTATAGTCATAATTAATAGTAATAATGAAAAAAATATTGTTATCATGGTAAGGGTTTAAAGGGGAGTTAACTTATTATATGTAGTTTAAAATAATTCCAAACACACTATTAAATCACATTTTATTAGTATATGTTGACCCTTGTCAAATTATCTATGAATATTTGTTTTTTTAGATCCACATTCTGATGATATTGAAATTATTTCATAGTAATGTTCTTAATATTTACATAGGCTCCACTCCCCTAACTTATGAAAGAGAACCTCATCTTCTCACTCCTCTACACCACTTTTACCTTATATGTAATACATGATAAACCCAAATAAATTTATATGTCACCTCAACACATCCTACATGTCCAGTTCTTCCAAAAATACTATCTCAAGAAGGCTTACTGTGCAACCTAAAGTAAGATACCCATAGAAGAGGTAAGTGTCATTACTGGTCTATTTTGATTTTATTTAATCCTTATCATCCTCAAAAAATTAAATTACCATATTATCATTATTAAATTATTATTTTTAATATACTTAACTAATTTTATTTTAATTTTATAACAATTTTTTTCTCTATTGCATCTAATGGAAAATAAATCATCTATGTGTATATACAAACTATTGTCCCCATGAAGCAACATATTTCATTTATCATCACTCCCTTTAATGTATGGTTATATATATATATATATATATATATAATTTTTATTAATCTTTTTTATTATATAACTTTATTACCCTCCCTTATGGTGTTAAATAATAATGTTTATCATGCGTATGTGTGGATTACCACATACATGTAGTGATGTGATTCATTTCTCATTTCCACATTACATGGGTGTTTATGAGATGAGATTAAAAAAAATATATATTATATATATTATATAATTATTATTATAGAAACTTTTATTTTTTTTATATTTCCTTTGATTCATCTATTGACTAGTGAAAGCATCACTCATGCATACGTGAAAACTTATGCCTCCATGAAGTGATATAATTCATTTTTTCATCATCGCCTTATATGAATTATTATAAAAGTGTATATAATGAATAAATATTAAATTTATGACATGAAGAATATTATGGATATTATTAATCCATTAAAAATGTGCAAGGACCATAATTGTTTAACCGAATCATGCATTGGAAACAAAGTAGTTTACACCCCGAATGTTAATTTTAAAGAAGAGTTGTTAAAGACTAGATAATTAGAAATCATAGGAGAATGATATGTCATAAAATAAGTTTAAATATGGTTGTTATATATATATATATATATTAAATATATTTTTGTTATATTTTTTGTTTAAGATCATGTATGAAGAATATTAGGACATGAGGTAAGGGTTTATGTTACAATCTCATTTTTTCCAGATTGACTGTGTTAAATTTATATTGAAGGAAATAATATGACCCTAATATTATAAAACCCATAAATTTTCTACTCCTATATTTATTTATAAGTTTTTCATGTTTTCTTTTAATTTTCCACTCATTAGTAATAAAAATGATCAAGAAAATATTTTAAAGAAAAGATAACCTTATTTCTTCTATTTGGATCAGGAATAATTCTCTTCCATTTCCATGTTCATAAAATTACGGTATGGATGTTTTAATATATATGTTAATATTTAATAAAGGTATCAGATACATATTTATAAAATTAATTATAAATTATTAAAATAAATTTTTTAAATTTTTTCTATACACCTCACTTTAAACTTTTTTTTAAAGTGTGGATGATATTTTTTATTTTAAAATATATAACATAAGTAGATTTTAACACCATCATGTATTTACATAATCATGAATATTCATTAATAAGTTTCCATATTCTTCCAAATAACACACTATTTACATTATTCTATAAATTTTTATTCTTTAAATGTTTCCAAATGAAAAATATATTTTATCTTTTTTTTAAAGCATACATCAAAAGATTTTATAAAACAATATTTCATCAATGTTAACATCCTTTAAATATTTTTATGACTAATTAGGAATATGATTGTATGATACTATCCACTTATTTTCTCTAAATGAACTGTGGTGATGATGTTTTATGGATGATTCTATGAAAATTGTTTCTTTTCCGTGAGTTAATAAAGTTATGAAGGAATGATGATTGAACTTATGTTTTTATGGAAAATAAAAGAATTATATTGATGTTACATTATAATTTAATATATATATATATATATCGAATCATTTTAGTTAAAATTTCAATAAATCTCATAACAGTACGTTTCACATAACTATAAGATTTTAGTTTATTTGGATACAAGATACATATACAACTTATTTCAAGAAAGATATTTAACATATCCCACAATGTTCATTACACATAGTAACCTTCTAAGATATACCCTACTTAAAACCTTTATTCATAACAAGTGTAGTTGAAACATAGGAAAGGGTGAGTTCTAACACAAACCAACCCGAGTCAACCCCAAAACGGTCACCCGAGCCAGACTGTGACAAGGACCGAGAGGCATTCCCAATCCTCTCAGGCTAACAACTAGTGTTAGCATCAATATAAGCATTTAGAAATGATTTAGACCATAGGTAAATAAAAAATAAACAAATATAAACTGAACAAATAAAAGGTAAACACTATCAATGGAAATAAATAAAACTCCACATACCTCCACGCGAACCTGCAGGTCACCTCTGACTACTAAATCAACATCACCCCATGATAACTGAATCCAAGATAGAATAAGCACCAAAATATGAAAATAAAAATGAAACTATAGTCATAAGTATTAAAACTTATTAGGCATGTTTGAACAGTCTATTCTTAACATATTTCCTTTAAATAAATTATTCATCAACTTCAAGTTTGAAATACGATATATAAATATAGGTTTTTCTCACTTTTCCTTAAAAAAATCATGGTTTATTGCCCTTTTCCTTTAAAACTGGTTTCTTTTCCAAGAATGAATCTTTAACATTTTAAATAAAGAGGGATAGAGACGAAGGAATGGTGTCATTATTTTAAAAGGTGAAATAAGTTTCAAATCATTCTCAAAAACATTTCCATAAACATTTGAAATCCATTTTATCACCTTTAGAAAATAGATACACCACACAAGGAGGTAGAATAAATTACCACATGAGGGAAATGGAAAGTAGCAATCATGAGTAACCAACTAAACAAGGCACCTCAATCATTACCATAGACAACTAAGTGTTAAAGTACACAAGAAAAACTAGGAGCTCAGTGGATAATATATAACATACTAAAACCTGACTCAAAACATAGGCATGCCTCTCCCAATGACATTAATTCACCCGCACGCTTGATTCTTACCCTACCTGGTCTAACCAAGGGGTATTATACTAAAGAGGAGAAATGTCCATACTAAGGGTCACTAGCTAGTACGTAATCTAAACTAGTGAAGTAACCATTCCTGTAAAATATTCTAGTTAGGATAGGTTCTATGTCATGTCTAAAGATGGGGTGTTCCAAACAAAACCAAACATGAAACCAACCATGTATATATATATATAGAAAAAGTACACACACAAGCACCAACCATCGATCCACTATACAGAAAAATCCATTTCTTTTCGACCATTAGATCATAAGGGAGTCCCATAACAAGTACCTCCCATACCATTCAACACAACTAAGGCAAGATTATCATCTAAGGATAGTTTTTAAGAGAACCAATTTTATAAAATTTCCAAACAGACCTCAGACAACCATTGAGTAACCACCCATTTCCAAAAGAAACCAATACATCATTTAAAAATCCAAACCAATTAGAAATCCATTTAAGAAACCCAAACCACTATTTTAGAATAAACAATTATAATTTCAAATCCAAACCACACTTTAGGAACCATAAATCATGTAAAAAATCCAAACGATCATTTTAACAAACACTTAGCAATCATGGCTTAAAAAAATCCATACACTTCAAAACAAGAAGGAAATCACCTCATTTATTATCAATAAATTATTTTAAAAATCATAAAACACTACTTGGAATTAAAACGAGGATCGAAAAATAATTAATTAACGATTATTAAATTTAAAGGCTAAATTCAATGGAGAACCTACCTCAAAATCAAGGCACACTGCTTTAAATGACAACAACTTGAACCTTCTCTTTTCTACTTACATGAATATGAGCCTTTGCATATAAATAAGGATACCTAACCCCTATGTATATATTTTTATGGCCAAATATGTACAAACAGATCCTTACATATAATCGTATACATGCATATACCCTTTTACACTTACACACATATGCATTTCCATATACGCATGTAAGCACACCTATCCCCATTATATATATTCATCTTTCCATGGGTTAATATATATAAAAATGGGTAACTTACATATATCTATACCTACCTATTTATACGCATATAATACTTTGATAATAGTGGCTCGAATCCACCCCAACTAAGTTCAAGATTCACTAAAAAAATACTAGGAACCTAAAATCACCAAAAGGTACCAAATAAAAATTAGGCAAAAAAAACAGTAGAAGAAATCCTACCTCAAGCAGTGTTGGAAAAACAAAATGAACCAAACTTCTTAACCTTCAGTGGTGAATGCTGAAACACACCTGATGCTAACTAGAGAGACCCGTTGTGTGGCCTAGAAATAAGATAAACATCAAAAATAGTCCTACCAAAACCCTAGGGTTTGTCCAAATGGAATAAGATGATGGGAAGAAGAGAAATAATCCAAAAGAGGTAGAATAATGTGATATGAGGGCTTAACTCAAGACATTGATCACAAAACCATAAGGAATATGGTGGATTCACTAGAGAAAAAGGGAGACGAGAGGGGGGGCACATGCATGCCATGTGAGAAGGGAGGGGAGCTGCAAGATGCATAGGGTAGAAGAATAAATAAATAAAAAGAGAGGAATGAAAAATAAGAGAAGAAAAAAAAATCAAAATCAAAATTTTAAAATCTGGGCAACCTGCACGGTTTGCACACGGTTTACCAAATCATGTGATGGCCACTACTAACGCTAGAAACCCATGCACAGTTACTCTAGGTAGATTCACGGTTGAGAAAATCATGCTCAAACTGTACCACTCAGCACTACCAAATCATATAGCTGACCGTAGTTCTTTCCACACAGTTTAACTGACCGTGAACAAGTCATGTGCCACACCACTACCTCACCTGGACACATGCATGGGCATCGCATGGTTACTACTTACTATGTGGGATAATCATGAAACAACTAAAAGGCCTCCAAAATTTTAAAATTCAACCCTCCAAGTACCAAAACTCAAAATATAGACTGAAAATAATTAAAGTAATTAAAATAATTAATATTACAAGGTTGGGGTGTGACAATTCTCCCCAACATTAACACTTTCTTCCCCCACAAAGTCACCCATAAAAATGTGGAATAAAACCAGGACTCAAAACTAACTAAAGTACAATTGAAACCATGAAACCCGATGTGAAATCTCAACTCCACAAGTCACACCTAACCAGATCTAGAGTAGCCTACAATAATGAGAACAACAGTGAGAATAGAAAGGTATCCCCTCCATTAGAAACCAACTAGCATCGACCAAATCTAGAAGAAACCATAACAAGACCTATGGTGGTTCTCCCCACCATTTAAGAATAAACCAGCTTAGACAAACTTGTATATACTAACACGGGAAACCCAACGTAGAATAACCTAGGAACTCCTCACATAGACCAACCCCCACCAAAAGTGGGGGCCTCAATAGAAGAAAATACAAACAAAGTAGTGAACCAAACCCTGATTCATCATTTTCATGAAACTCATGAATCTCCAAAATGAGTAAAACTTGAATCCAAAATTGGTTCACAAGGATAACTACACAAGGAAAATTGATCAAATATTCACATTTGAAAAGGAAAAACCACTAAAATTACAAGAAAACAAGACAACTATGCCTTCTTAAAACTAAAGGGGAACTCACAAGAACTAAGGAAAGTACAACAAGTAAAGATTAAATGAGAACTTAAATCATCTCCACTCCAAAGTTGGAGACAAAAAAAATAAACTTAAGTCCCTCACACCCCTATGATTCCAGACTACACACAAGCCTCACTTCAGGGCCTATGGCTAGATCCCTGATGTCTTGAAGCATTCATTGCCTCATAGCCCGGAGCTGACATCCTCTGGATAAGACTTATTCTTTTGAAGATGACACTTTCAGAAATTTTCCACAACCACACAATCAATAAGCCTTCAAAGTATTATAGAAATATGTCTTAGAGTTCCCAAACTGACCATACAAGAATCAAATGAGCAAGTGTTATGATGAATTAAAATCAATAATTGATAATGATACTTCTCTAGAATAGGTCCCACTAGTTCACACTCCTCACTAGATGGGGAACCTTCATGAGATATTTATTTTCTAAAAACCCAAAGACACTCTATTCCCCCAATCCATTCAAAAACCTCCAATGGAATTTGGTTAATATAGATAATGGGTAATGATTGAGTAAAGCTTGGCTCCACCACTCCACTAGGAGCCTGGGTGAGACCAACAACTGAAAGAGACTATTTAGAAACCTTTGGGATCTTTCTGGGAAGTAAACTCTCAATAGAATAATGCACAAAACCAAGTCAACATTGAACCATAGCTAGACCAAATAAAATTTTTAAATCAAATATCAAACTCATAAACCAACACATCACAAAACCAAATCAAATCCAAATCAAATCTCAACTGAAACAAAACCAAAAAAATCATAAAACAAGACAAGAACCCTCTTTTTAAATTCACCCATTTCTAAATTCACCCATTTCCAAATTCAATTTTTTCCCTTTTTAAATAAAAATCATTTTCCATTTCCAAAACCATTTCAGCACATCCACTTTAAAATTAAAATCATCAACCCACTTTTCCCTTCAAAACCAAAAACCAAGTTAGAAAGTGGCCCCCTTTTAATGGAAACAATTTTCATTTTCAAAATAATATTTGTAAAAACCAATTCAAACCTTTGATTTTAAACACTTTCCCATGGTATCCAATGAATTGTCACATATGTATTCATCCCCAATCCTGCTTACATCCATCCACACATTCATATCAATATGGACTCTCCATACACACCCACACATATTTGAACATCCATAAGGAATACCAAGGTCCACACATACCATTTTATCATCAAAACCAAGATTTTACCAAATTCTCAATTCACTTTTCCTCCAAAATTTCCCAAAATTTTCAAAATTCCAAATCAATTTCTCTTTTAAAACCCATTTTTTCATCTGAAAACCATTTGAAGAAATCATTTTCCTTTCAAAAATCACTCACACCAAATCAAATCATACTGAAACATCACTAATACCAAAATAACCAGAAAAGGGAACTATTTTTCATGCGTACCCTAGAAACATTGTTTAACATATCATTCAGTAAGAAAGCACTAACCACTGGAAGCATATTGAACCATGCACGTGAGCACCACGTGGTTTTCTATACCATGTAGACTCGTCGTATAACACTAGCTCACTTCCATTGTCATCCACCGACATAAAAAAACTCATCAAACTTAACAAACTCCAATATAATAACCTAAAATCCAAAATAAATATTCAAAACCCAACTAAACCCAGTGACTCAGGTCTCATAAAAATGGTGGTGATCAGGAACCAACCCATGACCTACCTTCTAATCCCTGACAATCTTATCTCTGATCTACCAAACATCCCAAATAATAAGGGGCCTCCTTTGATACCATTTTTTCAGGGACCAATCTGGGTCAACCCTGAACCGGTCACCCAAGCAGGCCTTTGACAAGGTTTAAGTGGAATTCCCAATCCTCTTGGGATGGTAACTAGTTTCGGGCATCAATATAAACAATTGAGAATGATTTGGACCATAAAAAATAAAAAATAAACAAATATAAACTGAATTAATAAAAGATAAACACTAGAAATGGAAATAAATAAAACTACACATACCTCCATGTGACCCTACGAGTCACCTCCGACCACTAAACCTACATTGTCCCATGGTGACCGAATTAAAGCTAGAAATATCATTAGAATCTAAAAACAAGACTGAAACTAGGGGAGTGAGTATTAAAACTTAGTAGGCATGCATGAACAGTCTATTCCCAATAAATTTCCTTTAAATAAAATATTCATTAACTTCAACTTTGAAATAAAATATATAAATATAGGTTTTTCACACTTTTCCATAAAAACAAATCATGGTACATTGCCCATTTCATTTAAAACTAGTTTCTTTTCCATGAATGAAGCTTAACATTTTAAATAAAGAGGGATAGAGATGAAGGAATGATGCCTTTAATTAAAAATGGGAAATAAGTTAAAAATAATTCTCAAAAAAAATTTATAAACATTTGAAAACCATTTTATCACCTTTATAAAAGAGATAGCCACACAAGGAGGTAGAAGAAATGATCACACAAGGGAAATGAAAATTATAAAGTTTGAGTAACCAACTAAAAAAGGCACCTAAATCATCTACCGTAGACAAATAAGTGTTGAAGTACATGGGAGAACCTAGGATCTCAGTGGATAATCAATAAAATACTAAAACCTAACTCATCCCATAGGCATGCCTCACCCGATGACATCAATTCACCCACACACTCGGTTCTTACCCTACTTGTTCTAACCGAGGGGTGTTATCCCAAAGAAGATCAAGGTCCATACTAAGGGACACTAACCAGTGTGTAATATAAACTAGTAAAGAAACCATTATTGGAAAATCCTCTAACTATTCCAAGTTCCCATGTCATGTCTAAAGAGGGGTGTTCCAAAAAAACATGCAACCAACCATGTGTATATATATATATATAGAACAAGTACACACACAAGAACCAACCCCCGAGTCACTCCACAGAACAATCCCTTGACTTTCAACCATGAGATCAAAAGGGAGTCCCATACTAAGGATCTCTAATACTATTCAACACAACAAAGGAAATATGATCATCCAAGGAGAGATTTTAAGAGAACCAATTTTATAAAAGTTCCAAATAGGTCTCAAACAACCATTGAGTAACCACCCATTTCCAAAAGAGGCCAATACATCATTTAAAAATCCAAACCACTTAGAATTCCATTTAAGAAACCCAACCACTATTTTAAAATCCACAATTGTAATTTCAAATCCAAACCACACTTTAGGAACCATAAATATTTTATAAAATCCAAATGGGAATTTTAAAAAACCTTTAGAATTAATGGCTTAAAAAATAATTCCATACACTTCAAAAAAGAAGTAAATAACCTCATTTCTTATCAAACAATTATTTTAAAAATCATACAACACTACTTGGAATTAAAACAAGGATAGAAAAACAAGAAATTAATTATTCTTAAATTTAAATGATAAATGTAATGGGGAACATACCTCAAAATCAAGGCTCACTACTTTAAATGATAGAAACTCAAACCTTCTCTTTTCTACTTACATGCATATGAACCTTTGTATATACATAAGGACTCCAAGCCACTATGTACATATTTTCATGTCCAAAAATGTAAGCACACCAAGTCTCATTATATATATTCATCCTTCCATGGGTGAATATATGTAAAGGGGGAACTTACATATATCTATGTCTACCTATGTATACACATATAAGACTTCAAAAATAGCAGCTTGAATTCCCCCTAAACAGGTTTAAGACACACTAAAAAAATACTAAGAACCAAAAATTACCAAAAGGACCTAAATAAAAATTGTTCTAAACAAAGAAATAGAAGAAATCCTACCTCAAGCGGTGGCAGCAGACCGAAACGAATCAAATCGCTTTGCCTTCAATGTCGGATGTTGAAACACACATGATGCAGACTTGGGAGACCCATTGCATTCCCTAGAAACAAGTGAAACATCAAAAAACGGCCTACCCAAAACCCTAGGGTTCATCCAAATTGAATAGGGTGATAGGAAGAAGATAACTAGGCCAAAACAGGGAGAATAACGGGAGAGGAGGGCTTACCTTGAGACATCGACCACAAAACCAGAAGGAATCTGGTGGATTCTATAGAGAAAAGGGGAGTTGATAGGGGGGATCATGTGTCCATGGGAGAAGCTAGGGAGGTACCATATGATGCACAGGGTGGGATAATAAATAAATAAAAGGAGAGGAAAGAAAAAAAGAAAGGAAAAAAAGAAAAATAAAATCAAAATTAAAATTTTAAAATCTGGGCAACCCACATGGTTTTCCAAACCGTGCACTTGGAACTACCTAGGACAAGTACCCACACACAGTTACTTCTGGGCAGATGCAAGGTTGATAAAACTCTGCTCAAACCATGCTACTCAGAACTACCAACTCACATATCCAACCCATATACTTGCTGCATGGTTTAACATACCATGATCAGGTCATGCGCCAGACCACTGCCTCACCTTGGAACCTACATGGGCATCACGTGATTACTACTGATTGTGAAGGATAACCATACAACAGATAAAACGCCTCCAAAAATTTAAAATTCTACCTTCCAAATACCGGAACACATAAAAGAGGCTAAAAATAATTAAATTAATTAAAATAATTAATATTATAAGGTCAGGTTATGAAAAGCTCGGATTCTATATAGAGTAAACATGGGAGATATCAATCAATTATTATACAAAAGAATTAGATAATCATAAGGGTATGAAATAATGATCATAACATACAAATTTCATACCTAATCTATCATAAATCAAAAATATATGTCACAGAATAAAACATTATCATTTCAAAAGACAATAATCATCAGATTGATGAAGCATCATAAATCCATAATAAACTATGATATCATAACATAATAATTTAAACAATTTCAAGGAATTTTGTGGCATGGTCATCATCATAATCATAATTTTAAGGAATTGACATTATTAATTAAATATTATATTGAATTTAGACTAGAATCCACTTTATTTAATTCCATATGATAGTTTTGGTTTATATATTTAATTAATTACGAAACAATCTTACATAGTGGCCATAAATTAAAATTGAACAATTATAATTAGTGTCAATTTTTTTCAACAAACAAAACTATTTGCAAAAATCATGGTTTTTTTCTCATGAAATATCTTCACAAGTTTCAACTTTTCTTCTTCTTTTATCATACCCATCCTTAAAACCTATGAAAAAAATTTTAAAACATGGGGTAAGAATAAAAATATTAGTTAGAGACATAAAATAGTAAATCCATTAGTCTTGTTAAAAACATGAAAACCCATGAAAATCCTTGTCTTAAAAACATACCTTTTCATTTGAAAAGAGAATAAATTTTCCTTAAAAGATCATTATCATACCTAGTGGAATAAAATTATTTCCATGAAGACCCATTAGCAAGCATAGAAATTTCATGTAGGTTCCTTGTGAAATACTTACCATACCACTCTTACAAGCACTCTTAAAAATGGAATAACGATACAATTGACTTCCACATATAGAGAACCCAATGCATTGGATCATTATCTGGGTGTACGAATTATATAAGCTATAACGGTATCACCAATGAGATATAATGGGGATATAACCTTTTTAAACAATGTTTATGTGCCATATCATGAATAAAACCCATGATTAACTCTTTGAAACATGTGTGAAAAAAAACATCTAGATATAAAAATACCCATTTTTCTTAAAAATCACTTGTAAAATATAAAAAAAGCATACATGATAAAGAAATAGTTTTAATTTAAAATAAGAGGTA
Organism: Viscum album; assembly: GCA_963277665.1. Lineage (NCBI taxonomy): Eukaryota > Viridiplantae > Streptophyta > Magnoliopsida > Santalales > Viscaceae > Viscum > Viscum album. The sequence continues at coordinate 970,353,431 of OY728150.1, forward strand.
AAACATATAAATTAATCATTAAATAATTATGTAATTGTGATATAATGAAAATCTGATCATTCATTATAAGTTAAAAAAATATTCCTTCTGTATTTTTTTCAAATGAGTCAAAAAATACATTGTTTGGGGAATGAAAAAAATAAACCATTCAAAGAGTTTTCTAAAAAATAAAAAATAGTTTAAAATGACTTTAAAAAATAATATATGAATAATAAAAACCTTATTTAAATAATTTTAATAAAATATACACATGGACATGGAAAAAAATTAGAGTTGTAAGTGCAACTTTTTTTAAAAATAATTTTTCAAAGAAATTCCCTTACCTCAAATCTAATTTGTAATGTATGTCATTTATCTTCTTTAATAATAAATTTTTTTTAATTTTATAATTTCTTATGAAACATTTTCAAGTTCATTATACCTTTTATATCACTTATTTATATGTTATATACAATTACTTAATCATTTAAATTCACGTGGGATGTTTTGAAAATATTTGGTACATAAGAAAAAAATGTCTTCTATAATTTGACTATGACCAGAGAGTTTATTATTCTACCATATACAGAATAATAATATTGAAATAATTATAATTTTTATATATCAATTATACTTTTAAATCCACACATTATTTACGGTTTTGAAAAATGAAAAACATTATAATCATGGAGATGGTAGGTTGTACATATGAATGAGTCACGTTTCCATTTTTCAAAAATCATGATGAAAAGAAGGTAAGTATTATATTATCTTTCCATAATGATCGTGATATCATAAATATCATATTATTACTTTATATATACTTATATATATCATCCTTGTGATTTGGTGATGAAAATTGAATCACATCGCTTCGTGAAGGTGGTAATCCACATGTATACCCGAATGACATTATCATTTTTTATGCATGGAAAGGTAAGAACTTATATAATATATTATATTTTCAGAATTATTAATATGTAATTAGTATCATATATAAACATTAATTCCATCATTATAACAAGTCTTGAGAGACGATTATGGAAAATTAATTATATCGGTTCGTAAGGCAGTAGTACGCCGTACACACGAATGATGAATTATTTTCCAATTTGATGGATCTAGAGATGTATATAGGTCATTTAATGAACATAATAACATCTCATTATACGGATTATAATTTATTTATTATTTTATCATGGTTGAATATGGTTTTTTGGAAGTGTAAGAATAAACAAAATAGAAGCGCTTGATTAAAAATGATACTTCTTCTTCAAACAATCTTGTTTTCATAACACCTTAAGACCACTGTTTCCCTCAGATTTTGGGAATGACCTTCTTTTGATGGGAGTTTCAAACGTTCCGATCAGTTTCTAACGGGTTTTTTCATAGAACCGGAAACATCCAATGATTCCATATCCATTCGGACAAACTTTCCAAAGGTAGGTTCTCATTAGTTTATAGACTGATGAGGTTTAGGAATTTGCATTGGTTGAGAGGATGGGAGGTCAGACTCATCACACCTTTTTGAGGGGAATTATTGTCTACTCCGGGACTCTCTTTATAGATTTAAGTTATGTTCGTGAATCCTTATTATGTTACCAAGTATAAAATGATCTTTACTTCAGATCTGACAATCAATGATAAAATATGTAGGAATTTTAGAGATTCTTTTATATGTATTCTAGGTTCTTCATCAATAGAGAATAATCTGTATTTATTAGAGATTATTGGTCAATGGTACCCTTTGACACATTTATATGGAAGTCTCTTGGTTATTATGATGACCATGCTGGTTTTAAAGCCACTCAGTGGGGCACTTGAAGTTTATTGTCATTCATAAGGACATGGATTATTTCAGTTCTGGGATCGAACCCACAGACGGGCTACCTACATATCCTTTTTTAGAAAAGGAATCAGAACTCACGTAGTTCGAGTAAGGGAGTATGATGTTTATGATTGATGGATCAAAGAAGAATGTCATAGTCACTTTTACACTCTAAGCTCACGTGAGTCATGATCGGTGTGAGAAACAAGAGGTATTGGTAAAAATTAGACAATTGTCCCATAAAAGATGAAATCATAAGAAATAATGTGGGACTTATGTATGTATGACTGCCCGGATAAATGAAGGTTAGGATTTACTTTAGGGAAGAAATCCAAGAGCATGGTCCATAAAGGTATATGTGCTTCATGGAGATTTTAAATACTCTAACTTGGGGATTACTCATGAAAAGGAGGCCCAAATTAGGAGAGGACTTATGATTGGGTTTTATTTCTGAAAAGAAATCCCAGATCAAAGGTAAATTAGGACTGGTTAAGAGAAATTAAGACTGGGGATTACTCCTGAAAAGGAAGCCCAGGTTAAGAGATTTGAAAAATTAAGGGACTTGGGGCTTACTCCTAAGGAGGGTGCCCATGTTTGAGACTGGGGTTTACTCCTGAAAAGGAAGCCCATGTTTGAGGATTATGACTGGGGATTATTCCTGAAAAGGAGTCCCAGGTTAAGAGATTCTCTCATCTTAAAGGATTAGGTTTAATGAATGAAATCTCAATTTTTAGTGACATAAAGATGTATAAATCACTAGGTTTTGAGAGATATTCCACAGAATTCCTTTCAGATAAGGAAGTCAAATCAAGAAATCATGCCATAAATGGATTTGAAGAGTATCTTGAAGACTGAATCTTGAATAGGAAATGTGGAATGGCTAAAGAGGGGTGAAATGGTCAAGAAGGTCACCCAAAAAGGCAGGGGCGCGCAAGTCCTGGTAGGCGCGTAGGTACTGCGTGGGCGCGCAAGTCCTGGTCGTGCAGGTATTCCTGCGTGACACATGGGCTAATTGCATGATGGTTAACCAGCATGTTAATACTTGAGCGACTCTTGATTAAAGCCTTTATAATCCCCTTGAGGTTCTTCCAGAATAGGGGCACGCAAGTTCTATTGAAGGAGTAAGGCGGTGCGCAAGTGTGGCCTTTTCCCTTAAGGGATGGCCACTCAGGCGCGCAAGTGTTGATGAGTTTCAAAACTTAGGCCTTCCTCCCCCTCTTTAGATCTTCCGTTCTAGGTAAGAAATTACCTTACAAGTGTTTCGGAAGCTTTGAGAAGAGACTAGGGCGCCGGGAGCTCAAATCTGAGTTTCTGAAGAAAAAACTCATCTTAATGGGGGGGCCACTGGGTCTATTTATAGGCAGGAGAAGACCCCGGGCAGTTATCACTTAGGTCGCGCAAGTCACTTGCGTGACTATTATGCGTCGCGTAAGTGGACTTGCGCGACTATGAGGTAACTTGCGCGGCGCATGTGCTCTTGATCCCTTGTTCATGCCTTTGTTGATTTTTGATGTTTTCTTCAAAGGATGAATCAATTTGTACTAAGTCATTTCCCTTTCCATTATTTTAGACAATGTGATGAAAAGGAGCATCAAAAAAAAGTCCCCCCTCAGAGTTGGATCTAAAAGAAATGCAGATTTGACTCTGAGGAAAATAAAAAAACCAATGGAAAGGCGGCGCGCAAGTTTGGGCATGCAAATGAGCTTCGGGCGCGCAGAGTCCAGCGCATAGGGGTACGGCCTTTAGTTGCCCAGGGTACGGCGCGCAGGGTTCTGGCCGTGTTTATAAATAGAGGTCCTCACTTCCGTACAAAGCATCCGGATTTCCGAACTTCAAACCTTCGAGCTCTCGCCGCGCAGGTCACCTTAACCGCACAGGTTGCTCTATTTTTCGGTGTTTCCTTGATGGCGTGCTGCTGTCAAGGTATCTTGACTTGCACGATGATACCTGTGCGTCAAATACTTGCGTGTCACATTCAAACTTGCGTTCCAAGTTTTAGACTTGTGCGCCTTAATGCCTTTGCCATTTTTCTGAATTCTTTCACAAATTTTATGAAAAATAAACCCATTTAAGAGTTAGTTTATTCAACTTTTGTACAGATTCAATGGCTCCCAGGAGAATCAGAATGGCTGATGAACTGGATAGCAAGTGGATTGGTGATATGATGAACATTGTTTGGCCATGATTACTATGATATCTGTGATGGCACTTTCCCATATTTGGCTAAGTACTTGAAGAAATATCATCTTAATTTCCCACAGAGAATCTACCTATCCCTGTATGGTCATGGTCATCTGCAAGGAGTCAATGTTCCAAATGCAAAGAACTATACACCTGAAATGCAGATGCAATGCTACTCCTCTATTTCGGTTATGTTGTGCATTAAGAGAAACAACAATGGTGTGAACTTTCAAATTCTCCATCCATGCCATTTCCTTGCAGATATGAAAATGGAAAACCCATGGGCTGAAATGTTTTCTGCTGTCGGTTGGTGGAGAGAAGACAAACATGGAATTATAGCAATATCTGAAAAGAGTACTCTCTCCAAATGTATCTTTACTTCCAATGCTCCATTCTCAAATCCATGTATCCATCTTCCAAGTCTCTTGGACAGAAACAGAGTCACTATTTGATCAGCAGAAAATTTTCCTCAAACCGCACTCAAGAACATTCTTTTACAACTGTTCCAAGAAGAGTTGGTATCACTGCATCTCTTATTGTATCCAGTTGAATGAATGAATTCCAGGTGATTGCTAATGAAGCTCAGGATTCCATAAATCAAATGAAGAGTTATTTTGAAAGCCTCTTGTAATTATTGAAAAAGAGAAGAGACTCCAATCTGTGGATGTCCTTCTAACTCTTGTGCATCAATGAAAAACACTTTCACTTTCACTCATTTGTACTCGCATTATCTTTTTCTAAATGCTTTAGATTTTACCTAAGCCAATGGGCCTAGTAATCATAGTTTAATTTTTACTAGGATTAATGTAAATAACCCTACAAACTTCAAACCTTTTAATTGCTCAATGTTACCTAAATCATAAAAAATGTATGTTTAGTGAGCTGGGAACTTGACTTTTATTCAGAGTTCCCTTTTCTTTTGTGGGCAGTTTAAAGTCATGCACGTCGGACATAAAAAGGGATAATGTTTAAGGTCAAAATATATTTGACTGAAATGGATTAGAATTGACTCAATTCCTTGACAACTCATCTGAAAACATAGTACCATACTCAAGTATGAGGGAAAATATGTAAATTATGACTTAAGAATATTTGAATTTGAGGAATGATATGAAAAAGAGCTAAAAGGAATTAGAAGAAGTTATTCCCAAGAATGAAGTTACCATTATTTAACAAACCCGTTAGGGGGTTGAATTATACAGGGCCACCTAAGGGCATTGGATGCATAGTTAAATAAAATAGTATCTTTTGGCTAACAAGTCTGTTATGTAGACTGTTTATGCAAGGCCTCCTATGGGAACGTGCTGCATAGTCAGGAAAAAGAACTCTCAGAAATTTACTTTTCTAGTGCTAAAATCCAGTGAAAGTTTATGGAGATTCAAATCTTCCAAAGTATAGAGTTTGCTGTATGGAAAGAGGTACTTGAATATGGAAAAGATATTTCCAAACAAGATTATCGAAGAACTGGATTAATATCACTCCTACAAAGGTCTGACCCAAACGTAGGGAAGGAGAATATAAGCCATATACTTGAATACTTTCAGATCATGAAAAAGGATATGGGACAAATATGTTAAGGATGGCTATTTTTTTGCAGATCCCTACATACTGTCATTTAAGACAAATAAGGACAAAAGATGAATTATTCCCAAGAATGAAGTTATCACTATCCGACAAACCCGTTAGGGGGTTGAATTATGCAGGTCCACCTAAGGGCATTGGCTGTATAGTCAAATAATAGTATCTTTTGGCTAACAAGTCTGTTATGTAGACTGTTTATGAAAGGCCTCCTATGGGCACGTGCTGCATAGTCAGACAAAATAACTCTCAGAATTTTGACATTTTTGTGACTATAAATCATGAAAAGGGTTATGAGGATCTGAAAATATTTAAGGTTAGGATTATGACACATAAAGATGGATATTTTTCAATGTATACATAGATACACATATCAATGCTAACCATAATCATGTTGTGGCTGGGTCCTGAATTGAAATGTTGGACTTCACTATGTATCCCATAAGGATGAGAATCAAGCCATACGTAGTTCTTAAACTACAGTTTAACGTTGTGTGGGAAAAAAGGATTAGTGATCTTAGTTTAGGGTCATAGATCTTGGACCATTGTAAGAAATACACAATGTGTGTTTTCATGGGGACTTTTCAGCCAAGGGACTGAAAGTGGAATTTGGGGTTAGGCCCAAAGACTTGGGTCTGGATTCGAGGGACACTCGAACGTTCCTACATATCCCATAAGGATGGGAATCAATCCCACGTAGTTCTATAAATACCCTTTGTACAAATTTTGTTCATACATGAGAAGGGTGAAAGGGTAATTTAGTACAATGATGGTTTAACCCAAGATAAAAGGTTTGGGCGTTGCCATGTATGCACGTAGTCTTTGAAATGAAACATGATTGAAAAAAATCAATGTAAATAATGGTTCCCTCTCAGGTGAGGTCATCAAAGAATATTGTAGTTTATTGTCATACTGGAAAAAAGTGTTGTATAGTTTAACGTCGTATAACAAAGTTGAAAGTGAACCAATGTAAAGATATTGATTCTAGGGGCGGTTTCACAAATCAACATCGTATGATATGGAGGTGAACAGATTTGAAGAGATTGGTTTTGGGTTTGAACCTTGTGAGGTTGCCTACATACCCATCCTAGAAGGCAAGGATCAAAGTATGTGTAGTTCAATTAAAGAATGAATTAATGATCAAGTTGTTCTTGGGGACAATGACCTAAAAAAATGTTGTTGGGACTTACACATGGTTAGAGGCCCAAAGAGAGTGTTATGGTTGAGGTTTTCTCTAAGCTCACGTGAGTCATGCTCTATGTGAGAAACAAGAGGTAACAACAACCTTAACGATGCATAGTTTAATGTCATGTAGGACATATAAAGGGACTATGCAGTTTAGAGTCTTGCAGTTAGGACTATTGGTGCTGCACAGTTTAGTGTCATGTATCAGGGACAAAGTAAAGTTTAATGTCATGTAGGACGTATCATGGACTTTCTATACAGTTTAACGTCATATAGTTAGGACGATGGGGACAATAGAGTTTAACGTCATGTTGGACGATAGGGGGACTGTGCATATTAATTTCATGCAGTGAGGACAAAAGAGTACACCATTTAACGTCATGTTGGACGCATTGGGGATTTTTTCCCCAGTTTAGCGTCATGTTGGACGAAAGTGCGAATAGTTTAAGGTCATATGCATGGACCGTGGAAGGTGCAGTTTAATGTCATGCTGGACAAAAGTGTAGTTTAAGGTCATACAGGATCTTTGATGATTATGTAGTTTAATGTCTTTCCGGACGTAAGGGACTTTTATACATTTTAGCGTCATGTAGTTAAGACGTCACAGTTTAACATCTTGCTGGACGTAAGGGACTTGAAAATAGTTTAGGGTCATATGCATGGACCATTGATGATGTAGTTTAAGGTCATACAGGATCTTTGATGATTATGTAGTTTAACGTCTTTCCAGACGTAAGGGACTTTTATACAGTTTAGCGTCATGTAGTTAGGACGTCACAGTTTAACGTCTTGCTGGACGTAAGGGACTTGCAAATAGTTTAGGGTCATATGCATGGACCGTTGATGATGCAGTTTAAGGTCATACAGGATCTTTGATGATTATGTAGTTTAACGTCTTTCCGGACGTAAGGGACTTTTATACAGTTTAGCGTCATGTAGTTAGTACGTCACAGTTTAACGTCTTGCTGGACATAAGGGACTTGAAAATAGTTTAGGGTCATATGCATGGACCATTGATGATGCAGTTTAAGGTCATACAGGACCAAGTTGCAGTTTAAGGTCATACTGGACCATTGTCGTATAGTTTAACGTCATATAGCAAGGACAAAAGAGTACACCATTTAACGTTATGTTGGACGCATTGGGGACTTTTTTTCACAGTTTAGCGTCATGTTGGACGAAAAAAGGGACGATACAGTTTAGCATCATGTTGGACGAAAGTACGAATAGTTTAAGGTCATATTCATGGACCGTGGATGGTGCAGTTTAATGTCATACAGGACCTAGTTGCAATTTAAGGTCATACTGGACCATTTAGGGAACTTTTTCATAGTTTAACGTCATGTGGGATGAAAGTGAAAATAGTTTAAGGTCATATGTATGGACCTTTGCTGTAAAGTTTAATGTCATATAGCAAGGATGAAAGAGTACACCATTTAATGTTATGTTTGATGCATTGGGGACTTTTTTTTCACAATTTAATGTCATGTTGGACGAAAAAAGGGACGATACAGTTTAGCGTCATGTTGGATGAAAGTGTGAATAGTTTAAGGTCATATGCATGGACCGTGGATTATGCATTTTAAGGTCATACAGGACCTAGTTGTAGTTTAAGGTCATACTGGACCATTTAGGGAACTTTTTCACAGTTTAACATCATGTGGGATGAAATTGAAAATAGTTTAAGGTCATATATATGGACCGTTGCTGTACAGTTTAACGTCATATAGCAAGGACGAAATAGTACTTTTCAGTTTATACAAAATACTGCTTCAAAAATCTAGCATTGGTTGGAGTAGTAATGATTTCTCCATCCATTGAGATTAATGAATAATCTCCATTGGAGTAGACCCTATGTATTGAATAAGGTCCTTACCATTTTGGCTCAAGTTTGGGAGGTTTCTTTCTTGGTATCATTGGAGTTTTGAGAACTAATACCAATTCTCCCTGAGTGAATGAATGAAGACGAACTTTTTTGTTAAAAGCTCATGCTATTCGATTCTGATAGACTTCCAAGTGGTGCAAAGTGCACAATCTTTTCTCATCTAACCGTTCCAATTCATTCAATCACTTTTGAGATTGTTCATCTGTAGATGATTGATCACAAATGGCAACTTCGAGTGAGGGTAGTTGAACTTCAATGGGAAAGATGGCTTCCATTCCATATACTAATGAATATGGAGTTGATCGAGTTGCAGTGCGGGTGGTAGTCTGATAACCCCATAAATCATGAAAGAGTTTATCAGGACATGACCTCTTATCTTTATCCACCATCTTTTGCAGTATATTTGAAAGAGTCTTGTTAAAGGCTTCTATCTGGCCATTGGCCGCTACATGATACCAAGATGAATGGTTGGATTTGATGTTGTATTCTTGATACAATTTCTTCACCTCGGATGAACAGAAATTGGTGCCATTGTCCATCAATATGGTATGAGGGACACCAAATCTGGTAATGATGTTAGACTTGATGAAGCTAACAATGCATTTAGAACTGACTTCCTTGAGAGTTATTACCTCTGCCCATTTGGAAAAGAAGTCAGTAGCAGTAAGAATTTACTTAAACTACTTGGTCATAGCCGAAGGGTAAGGTCCCACCACATCCATTCCCCATGTGGAAAATGGCCATGAGTATTTAGCTGTATGAAGAAACTCTATAGGTTTATGAATGAAGTTGGCATGTACTTGGAATGAATGAAACTTCTTTGTGAAATCGACACAATCTCGTATAATTGAAGGCCAAAAGTATCCAAGCCTTAGAATCTGATCAGACAGTCTATGTCCATACTGGTGGGCACCACAGACTCCTGCATGTACTTCTTTCATGACATCCATTGTCTCTTCGCCATCAATGCATCTGAAGAGAACTCCATCAAAACCAAGTTTGTAGAGAATTTTATCTAGGTGATCTGGGCTATCATAAAGAGTAAAATTAACCACACATCGCCAGATTTTTTCTTTCTCAGCTCTATCAGATGGAAGTGTTCCATTTTGAAGGTATTCCCTGATAGGTGAAATCCATCCTGTAGTATGAATATACGATTCAGGAATGGGACAAATTTCATTAATTTACTCTGTTCTGATTCGAACATAAGGTGAAATTGCACGACGGTGGGCAATACTGATGGTTGTCTCATCCCGATTTGGATCTGCCAGAGCTGTGGCTATATTAGCCAATGCATCAGCTTGAGCATTTTGTGATCTTAGGATATAAGAAAATGTCGGTTACAAAAGGGAATTCTGCCATTAACTCTCTGATGTAATCATACAAAGGTATTAGTTCTTCTTTTCTGATGGCATAATCCCCATTGACTTGTTTGATTACTAGGTCTGAATCACCTTTCACCTTTAAGTGATTCACTTGTGTTTAAAGCGCTAATTCCAAGCCTACGATGAGAGCTTGGTATTCTGCTTCATTATTAGTACCACCTTCCCACAATAAGAAGGAATAAGGTAACACTGCCTTTTCTGGAGAAATGAGTACAATTCCTAATCCAACTTTGTTGAATTTAGGATTTTCCATTTTCCTCCCTGTTGGACTTCTGGAATCACCATCAAAATACATTTCCCATGCCTGAGTACTTTCTTGAATAGAGAAGACTTCCTCATCAGGGAGTTCAATATCTAAAGATGTATCTTCCACTGAAGGGTGTTCAGCCAGGAAATCAGCCAGAGCTTGGACCTTTATCGCCTTTTGAGACACATACTGAATGTCGAATTGCTGCAAAATAACTGCCCACCTTGCCAGACGTACTGTAAGCATTGGACGACTAAGGATAAATTTGAGCGGGTTATTGCGAGATACCAATTGGACCTCGTGATGTTGAAGGTAGTGTCTCAACTTCTGAACTGCAAAGATTAATGCCAGGCAGCACTTCTCAATACTTGAATACCGGGTTTCTGCTTAAAGCATGGTTCGACTGAGATAGTAGAGACTGTTTTCATTCCCAGCATCATTCTTTTGAACAAGAAAGGCACCCAATGATCGCTCTAGAGCTATCACGTAGAGGATAAGTGGTATTCCTTCAACAGGTGGCATGAGTACCGGTGGACTCAAGAGATATTTCTTGAGAATATCGAATGCTTCTTGACATTCTTCAGTCCACTGGTAAGTGACTCCCTTCTTCATCAATTTGGTGAAGGGTAAACTTTTTCCTGCCAAATTGGCGATGAAACGCCGAATATAGGCTAAGTGTCCTTGAAGTCCTCTTAATTATTTCAAATTTTGAGGAGGTGACATACCAAGGATTGACTTGGTCTTCTCAGGATCGACTTCAATACCACGATGGCATACAACAAAGTCGAGAAATTTTCCTAAGGTTACCCCAAAAGCACATTTTAAGTGGTTCATCTTCAAATTATGTTGTCGAAGCTTACAGAATATGACTTCCAAATCAGGCAAGTGATTAAAATGTAGTTTGGATTTAACTACCAAATCTTCTACATATCATTCAACAAACTTCCCTAAGAAGGGTTTGAAGATACGATGCATGGCATGCTGATAAGTTTCACCTGCATTCTTTAAGCCAAAGGGAATTACCCGGTAGTAAAACACACCCTGAGGGGCTCTGAAGGATTTAGATTCCTCGTCTTCTGGGGTCATTCGGGTCTGATTATATCCGGAATATCCATCCATGAAGGAAAGTGCTTCATAGCCAGCTGTTGTATCAATTAGAAGTTCTGTAATCGGAACTGGGAAATTATCCTTAGGACAATGCCAATTGAACTTCTCTGATGAAATTATCTTTGATAATCTTATCCACTTCAGCTTCAATTTTGGAAGCATAAGTTGGGTGTGTTCTTCTCGCGGCTTGCTTAAATCCTCGATGTTCTTCTGGTAAACCCAAATGATGAGTAGCAACATCAGGATCAATCCTGGGAATTTCTGTATAGTTCCAAGAAAATATATCTATATTTTGCTTTAGAAAAGAAATATACATCTCTTGATCTTCAAGAGTCATGGCTGAACTGATTAAAGTGGGGCATGGATCTTCTTTTGTACCCAGATTTATTTCTCCGAGTTCATCCATAGTGGTAGAGATACCCTCTTCAAATGCTGGAGGAGAATCTCTGAGATCTTCCTCTTCTTCTTCTTCATGTGTTATTTCTTCCTTTTCTACTTGCATAGTAGATGATAAATTAGAATTCTCATGATCCGAAGAGATGTCAAAATTTGCATATCTTGAAGAAGAAGCTTCCATTTCCGACCCGATTGATGATGAAGGGTCTTCTTTGGGTAATAAAGAGGAGATGATGGATTGAGAATCGACATCATTGTTCACCTACGATGTTGCTATAACTTCTTCTGGCCTAATTGGTGAAGCATAGACTTGTTGGATTTCAGTAGATGAAATGAAGACGTCACCATTTGTGCTTTCATCACTGCTTGGTAGATTACCAATTTCTCTCATGTTGTCTGGCTCGATTGCCATAATTGACATTATGGATCTTTCCATAAGAGTATTTTGATTTGGGTCTATCTTGTCAATTTGACTGATAGGCAACACATAATTTGTACTCACATGTGTAAATGTATTTACTGGAATTATTTCCAAACCATATGGAGCATTAACTTTGGTAATCTTCTTTGTTTTGGATTTCTCCCTTCCCTTCATGTGATATAATTCCGCCTCAATGTATTGAGACTCACATGTCTTGAACGGGGCCTTATCACCATACAATGTCCCAACTTGACCATCGAAACAATATTTGAGACATTGATGGTATGATGAAGGGATATCCGCATGTTGATGTAGCTAGGGTCTTCCAAGCAAGATGTTGAAGGCTGGGTCTTGATCAACAACCATGAAATCTGAATTGGATACAAGATCTTCAAAATGAGTTTTGAGTGTAACTTCGCCCAGTGGTTCTTGTTTATTTTTATCATATCCTTGTAACATCATGCTAGAAGGAGATAAATCATATTCCATGAGGCCCAATCGACGAAGTGTACGAATGGGCATGAGGTTGACTCCTGAACCATTGTCAATGAAAGTTCTTCGGACGTCTACACCATTGACCTTGCCAGACAAGTATAATGGTCTTACATGTCCATGCACAACATCGTCTTCATCTTCATCAGTAAAAGATATTATTGCATGGAATTATGCAGGATTATTCTCTATGTGATAGACTTCAGCTGCAGCAATTTCAGTTTCAAACTCCTGAGGACTTGAAAAAGCCTCGATGAGTGCTTCCCGAAGATCTTTTGACATATTCAGAGCATCCAGAATTGATAACTTGGCTGGTACTTGGGCCAAGTGTTTCAATATATCATACTTTTGATCCATAGGTCTACGTTTCTCAATAGGAATATGTGGTTTAGCAGGTACCTTGGAAGTAGATGCTTTGGAAGTTGATGCATCTTGTGTCGGGATAGGAGTTGGCAATATTCCTGGTTTTGGAAGATTAGACCGATTAGATCCATTTACTTGCTGATAGGGAGAAGATGGAACCTTCAACCGGTCTTCCAAAATAATTGTACCAGGACTGAATTTTCTATTGGTAGAAGAACTTGTTTGTTCTTGCTAAGCTTGCTGAAGGGCTCTACCACGAGTTTCTGCTGTGTACTCAGTTCTAACAGGGGTAGAATTGGAATAGTGGCTTCTGAAAGATCCACGTATTCCCCTGTATCCTGAGCCCCTGGAACTTCCTCTGATTCCTCTGTTTGATACAGGGAATTCAAGCTCATTGAAATCGAAACTGCGACTGGCATATGGATCTGTTAATTGAATCATATTAACATAACCAAATATTAACTCTTCATCTAATAAAGACTCTGCATGATTAGCCTGTTTAGGCTGTTCTGTTTGGTGGGGCGGTGCCAGTGGCTTTGAAGTAGATGGCATGAAATCCACCAAAGTCAAAGACAACTTAGGCTTTGACACATACTCATCTTCTTCTGATTCTTTTTCTTTCTTTGAATCATGCTGTTTCTTTGAGGAATTTCCCTCTAACGAATAGGGTTTTCCTGTAACATTCATGGAAGAAGATACAATTGGTTTCTTTAATTGTGTTCGCAAAATAGCATGTGTTCGATTGATTGTCTTTCTGACCATCCAATAATTATACTTCTGTGCATTTTTTATTTTGACTTCTTTCCATTCGTCTTCCTCCTCTGGAACTATAGCAGTGACACATGCTACCTGGGCTGAGGAGCCTTTCAATGTGACCTGTCCCGAGTCAACCATCTTTTGCAGGAGGTCTTTGAAGACAAAACACTCCTGGATGGGATGCCCCAACATTTGATAAAAATGGAAATAATTGGGACGTTCTTCATCTCCTTTCTTGTTTGGCCTCTTGGTCATTGGCAATTGAACCAAATTATTTTCCAGAGCTGAAATGAAATAACCAGGAACTTTTTCATTTCAAAAAGAGTATGTTTTTCTCTTCAGATCCTCAAATTGTTTTCGTCTTTGATCTCGTTGATCGTCTGGACGAAAAGGCCTTTGTTGTTGGTGCTCAGAAGGTGGAGCCCTTCGAGAAGATGAAGGTTTTTGAGGTAGAAACAGGTACAGGTGCTTGTTTAAGCATAACTGTAGCAGTTTCTGCTTTACCCATTCTCCTTCCTGGAGCTGATGGAATTACACGAGATTTAGCCTTAGCCTATATAAGGGAATCTTCAATCTGCTGAGCGATTGAAGTAAGGTCTTGAAACCCTCCTGTGTATTTTACGGGGATTAACGGCGTGCGTAATTCGTCACGCAGATTTTCCACAAAGATTGGAAACAATTCTTCTTGAGGGAGTGCTAAACTCAAGGAATATGTTAATCCCTTCCATAGAGCAATGAAATCAGAGACCCTTTCATTCTCCCTTTGCTTACAGTTTGTAAGATCGAAAAGTGTTGTCTTTGGAAAAGTTAGGCTGAACTGAAGGAGGAATTTTTTGCGAAGATCCTCCCATCCGGTAATAGATCGGGATTACAAGCTTGTATACCAAACAAAAACTGGTCCTTGCAAGGTTCGCATGAAGCATCTGAGTTTCACTGCTTCTTATTGCTCTAAAGTTCCCATCATGGGATCGCAACAAGACACATAATGCGTCAAATGCAGTTCAGGATCGCCTGATCCATTGAAAATAGGGAATACAGGATTCCCAAAACCGGATGGAGGAGAAATTGAATCTACCCATTCAGGGTAAACTTTCTTTTCTGGTTGAACTTGCGCACGTTTCCCTTCCATAGTTTCTAACCGAGCTGTTAATGACTCAATAGTAGTTATTAACTTTTGAGAAACATCCGGTTGAACTTGGACTTGGGTAGGTGCAATGACTAGAGCTTGGGCAGATGTGGCGATTAGTGTTGCAACTGATGGTAGCACTTCCAACTATTGTTGCACTTGACCTGTAGGATTAGACTTGTGAGGGTGTACTGATAGAGGAGGATATTCTTGATCCATCTCAGTAGCTACAACAAATTCCTTTGGCTGACTGACTCTAGCATGCTTAAGAAGAAGACTACTCTGAAGTAGTTCTGCATTCAACCTTCTTAATTCCTTCATTTATTTCTCCTGTTGTGCAAACCTTTGATCTAGTGAGAGCGATTGACCTTCTCCAGAGGAAGGATATGTAACCTGGTTCTTTCCCTTCCCTTTGTTGGATCCTTTTCGAAGAGGGGGAAGTGGGTTACTCAAAGGATTACCTAGGTTCTGAGTAATCCTCTGACTTCGTGTATGCACGCCTTCTTCATTTGTGTCGGTGCATACATCTTCTTGAGTAGGAACCTCTTCATCTGAGTCCCCTAAGTGAGCCTCATTTGGTGGATCAGCAATAACGGCATTGATGACATTGATTGATGCATAACTCATCGCATCCCTTCTATCAGCATTTCTGTGATATTATCTTCTTCCATGTCTTTTATGAGACATTGCCTTTTGTTGATTTGATCCCTCAAGAACTTCTTGATGAACCGTAATTTGGAGGGAATCTCCTGATAATTTGGCTCTTCGTTCCTCTTGAGGTTTCTTCCCCAATTTAGAAAAGACCGACTTTCTCTGAGGAGGGGATTGATGATTTGAAAAAGTCCCCAGTCCAGTGGACTGGGGATGTTCCTACTGTTCTCGCTCAACTCCTCGAATCCTATTTGTTGATTCTGAGGGTTAGTTTAAAAGAGTCCCCAATCTGGCGAGCTGGGGTGGTTCTTGACATGCTATGTCTGAGACTTTCTTGAAATTCCTCCTGATCTTGTGAACCTTAGTATGGAAATTAGCTGGATGCATTAACCTGTATCCTCTTTTATCACCCGGTTCAAAAGTCCATTGGATGATTTCTGACACTTCTGTCACTTGGTGACGTGCTTGCTCTAAACGAGAGGCTTGTTTAATATTCTCATTTGCTTGATGCAAGAGTAATTCAACAACTTGTTCTCTGTATTCTTGATTTTGAGAGGAACTAGTTGAAGCCTGTTCTTGGGCCAGATTTTTATTACAAACAAAGCCCATTTACTGTGGCCGGTTATGGGCAATAACATTGCATGAGACCATTTTCGGCGGGCTTTTCTGACCAGAGAGCACCATGAAATGCAGTGCTCCATGAACACCCCATCCTCTGACACGAATACCAGATGGGGAATTGGCAATTAACTGGCGCAATCTTCTTAGTGCACCAATGCATGAACATTGAAGGGCTCTTTGCTGCTTTTCAGCCTTAGGATATCGAGAGACTGATAGAGGCGCCAAATCAATCTGACGTTGTAACCATTCTATTATCTTAAGATGATTTTCATATTCATCATAAGATAATACTTTCTTTTTCAACTAACAAGGAGTTTTCCATATGTTGAGAAGAATATCATGAATTTCATCTTCCGTCAACATTTCTGGAATATTATACTGAGAGTCAGCCAAAGGCCAAAACATGACTGGCACTTCACCTTTTGCCATTTGTTTTCTCATGTTCAGCATTTCCTCTTTGTCATTTGATGAAGATTCTTCTACCTGATTTGACTAGAGTTGGTGTTTCCTTGTTGCTTCATTAGATTCAATAGGATTGGTAGAGAAATCATTGATCAAACTAGAAGATTCATGACTTATGGGTGGTTTGGAGAATGACCTACACCCTAGGCTATATTCTGATTGAGAAATTATTTCACCTGCTAGCGATGAAGCTTCAGACATGACTAGTTTCGCATTTTCAAGTGCCTCAAGATAAGAGGGCTTTCTCGGCACTACATTGTCCACTGGAGCATTTTCCGAGCAATGTGCATCACTACTGCGGAGAGGAATTTCGCAGCGAAATTCATCATCATGGGGAGGACCACCATAATGGGTTACAGCAAAAGATGAGATCTCTTGCTCCTTGGTCTTCTGACCACACAGAGAGTTCATGTGTCTCTCATCTGAAGATGAAACTTCGAGATCGACTGAATTGTCATGAAGCAAGCCTTCATGAGGAAGTGTCTGTTGAAGACCTTCGGAATTAATGTTCCCACTATTGGGAACTGAGGGAGTAGAATCTTGAATTCCAAGAGATAATTGTCTGAGGGCTTCAAGAACTCCAGCATCGAGCAAGGCCTTGTTACAGATTGGCACTTGTTCTCCTGACTGTGCTGGGTGGGTCTTTTTCTTAGACACCTTCTTACTCGCCTTGGAAACCACTTGTTGAATAAAGTGGCTGCTCTGAGCAGGTGTATGTGCCTGATCAGGAAAGATGGCCAGGTTAGGCTGACAATCTCCTCTCAAATCAGGTGTATGTGCCTGACTTGGTTGTTCGTATGATATGGGGGAGTATTCCCCACAACCCTCTTGGACTGGAACATATGTGTGTGTCTGTTTCAGAGTGAACTGTTGATGTGTCACTCCACTGGTAGGGATAGATTTATGTGTCTTTCCCTGAGATGCTGCTGAAGTTGTTATAATATCCTGGCAAGAATCCAGAATATGATCAGGGATTTTTTTCTGCTCTTTCACCATTGATAGAATATGCTTGGTGACTTCAGTTGCCGGAACGGGAATATACATCCATTCCAAGCTTGGAGCAGGTGTATGTGCCTACTCATGTCCTCCTTTTCCTGTCAGTAAATCCGGACAGTACTCAAGTGTGGGGGCAGAGAGTTGAGTCTGCCTCCTATTTGTTGTCGGGGCTTTCCGACTAACTTCTCTGAATGTTACCAAGCGAGACTGTTGGTAGGATTTATTAATACTAGCAGGTGTATGTGCATGCTGATTTCATTTCACCAAACGTGGTTGACGAGATCCATCATATGTAGTTAGACGAGTCTGCTGACTAGCTGATGATGTATAAACAGGTGTATGTTCTTGCTTATAGTACTCCGCCGGAATTGCAAGGCGGGATTGGTGTGATGTTGCCAGACGATTCTGCTGGAGAGCGGAATTAAAACGGGTAGGTGTATGTGCCCACTCGTTGCTTGCCATCAAGTTAGGTTGGTGGACTTCTCCGGAGATGACAGAGATGAGAATCTACTCACTGTTGACCGGATTCCACCTCTGGTGGTTCGTCTTGCTTGCTCGGGTTCGAGGAACCTGAGCCGAATGCCTGGAGTCGGTACCCTCATCATGTTGAGGGCGCACTGCCGCACGAGTCTAGCAGCGATTGTTGGTGGGAGCCCTTACGAAGGACTCTTGTCTGTTTGAATTAAGGCCCTGAGGGACCTGCTCATTCACCTCCCCAGAATAAGGGAGCGAATGGTGATTGCGTTCCGGGGATAACGACCCGAAACGGTTGGAGACGGTAGTCAGCACCGCCTGCTTCTTGATCACTGGTCATCATTGTCCGGACAACCGATGTGAGTTGTTTACTTGGAGGGCTTGTCAGGAAGCCTCCAGAGTTGGGATGGTACCGTGTTGACGGTACTCCTTAACCAGCGCATTTGATACCCTGCGTTGAAGATGCTGAGTAGGTGATATCGTCCTTAGAACGGACGATGATCCAGCAGGAGTAGCAGCAGTGGCATTTGAAGCAGCAGTATTCACAGGTGTAAACTTGAGAGCAGTCATTCTAGAAATGCAGAAGATCTTGGAAAAGAGTTCCTGTTTGATATAACAGACGTAATCAAGATAAATTCAGCCACTACATCTTTTGGATGAGCACATTTTTCAATGATTGTTTTTTTGGACCTCTCATTGAGTTTTAAATAGGGGCCTAACAAATGGTTAAAACATTATTTTAACTTGGTTAAGGTTTCACGTCGGGTTCACCATTTTTGTTTCCCTCAGATTTCGGGAATGACCTCCTTTTGATGGGAGGTTCAAACATTCTGATCGGTTTTTAACAGGTTTGTTCGTAGAACCGGAAACATCCAATGATTCCATATCCATTCGTACCAACTTTCCAAAGGTAGGTGCTCATTAGTTTATGGAATGATGAGGTTTAGGAATTTTCATTGGTCGAGAGGATGGGAGGTCAGACTCATCACACCTTTTTTAGGGGAATTATTGTCTACTTCGGGACTCTCTTTATAGATTTAAGTTATGTTCGTGAATCCTTATTACGTTACCAAGTATAAAATGATCTTTCCTTCAGATCTGACAATCAATGATAAAATATGTAGGAATTTTAGAGAATCTTTTATATGTATTCGAGGTTCTTCATTGCTAGAGAATCATCTGTATTTATTAGAGATTATTGGTCAATGGTACCCTTTGTCACATTTATATGGAAGTCTCTTGGTCATTATGATGACCATGCTGGTTTTAAAGTCATTCAGTGGGGCACTTGAAGTTTATTGTCATTCAGAAGGACATGGATTATTTCAGAGTTGGGATCAAACCCACAGACGGGCTACCTATGTATCCTTTGTTTAGAAAAGGAATCAGAACCCATGTAGTTTGAGTAAGGGAGTATGATGTTTATGGTTGATGGCTCAAAGAAGAATGTCATAGTCACTTTTACACTCTAAGCTCATGTGAGTCATGCTCAGTGTGAGAAACAAGAGGTATTGGTAAAAATTAGACAATTTTTCCATAAAAGATGCAATCATAAGAAATAATGTGGGACTTATGTATGTATGACTGCCCAGATAAATGAAGGTTAGGATTTACTTTAGGGAAGAAATCCAGGATCAGGGTCCATAAAGGTATATGTGCTTCATGGAGATTTTAAATACTCTAACTTGGGGCTTACTCCTGAAAAGGAGGCCCAAATTAGGAGAGGAATTATGATTGGGTTTTATTTCTGAAAAGAAATCCCATATCAAAGGTAAATTTGGACTGGTTAAGAGAAATTAAGACTGGGGCTTACTCCTGAAAAGGAAGCCCAGGTTAAGAGATTTGAAAAATTAAGGGACTTGGGGCTTACTCCTAAGGAGGATGCCCATGTTTGAGACTGGGGTTTACTCCTGAAAAGGAAGCTCATGTTTGAGGATTATGACTGGGGATTATTCCTGAAAAGGAGGCCCAGGTTAAGAGATTCTCTCATCTTAAAGGATGATGTTGAATGAATGAAATCTCAATTTTTAGTGACATAAAGATGTATAAATCACTAGGTTTTGAGAGATATTCCACATAATTATTTTCAGATAAGGAAGTCAAATCAAGAAATCATGCCATAAATGGCTTTGAAGAGTGTCTTGAAGACTGAATCTTGAATAGGAAAGGTGGAATGGCTTAAGAGGGGTGAAATGGGCAAGAAGGGCACCCAAAAAGGCAGGGGCGCGCAAGTCTTGGTCGTGCAGGTATTCTTGCACGACACATGGGTTACTTGAGCGATGGTTAACCAGTATGGTAATACTTGAGAAACTCTTGATTAAAGCCTTTAGAATCCCCTTGAGGTTCTTCCATAAGAGGGGAGCGCAAGTTCTATTGAAGGAGTAAGGCAGCGCGCAAGTGTGGCCTTTTTCCTTAAGGGATGGCCACTCAAGCGCGCAACTGTTGATGAGTTTCAACACTTAGGCCTTCCTACCCCTCTTTAGATATTCCTTTCTAGGTAAGAAATTACCTTAGAAGTGTTTCAAAAGTTTTGAGAAGAGACTAGGGCGTCGGGAGCTCAAATCTGAGTTTCTAAATAAAAAAATCATCTTAATGGGGGGCCCACAGGGTCTATTTATAGGCAGGAGAAGACCCCGGGCGGTTATCACTTAGGTCGCGCAAGTCACTTAGGTGACTATCATGCATCGCGCAAGTGGACTTGCACGACTATGAGGGAACTTGCGCGGCGCATGTGCTCTTGATCCCTTGTTCATTCCTTTGTTGATTTTTGATGTTTTCTGCAAAGGATGAATCAATTCGTACTAATTCATTTCCCTTTCCATTCTTTTATACAATGTGACGAAAAGGAGCGTCAACAACCACTAAGGAGTGTATTATTCCTAATAAAAGGCCTCTATAATGTTTTTAAGTAATCTAGAAAGGTTTTTGAGTATATATTTTCTGAGAAAAATCAGTTTTTAAGTGTGAATAAATAAGAAGAAGGGGTTCCCTTGTATAAGAGAGGGAGGGGCACTCTTAGAATTTCTCAAAATATTAAATTAATATAATTTATATTTTAATTTAAAAATTCTAAAAAGTGAGTTATTTAGAATATGATATGATAATGGGTAGAAATAAACTTATCAAATAGATATTACACAGGTTTTTACTATATGTATACCCTTATCATTTGGTTTGAACACTAATTTAACCCTTTTAACTCTTATCGTGACAACATGGATGTTTAATCAATTATGGTAAATATAGTTAATATAAAAGGGAAAAGGTCCCATAAATGGACTATGTATGATATTTTAAACCTTTTAAAAATCACTTGGAAGAATTTTAGATTTTTTGGAATTTTATATCATTTAATAAAATATTGTTTACTATAAAATTTTCATTATGTAAATTTTAAGAACTATTAATTAAATTTACTTTAATAATATAAATAAAACATATAAAATTATGAAAAAAAATATTTTATAATATCCATAACATGTAATGGTAACTTGGAAAATTCTTTGATCACATTATTTATATGAAATTATATTTATTTTAATATTTTTAATATCATTTATTTTATTTTTCATTAATTTAATATTTATTGCATCAGTGTTGTGTAATCCTTTAAGGATATTATTTATTTAATAAAAATTAAAAAAAATATTACAATTATGAAGAAAGATATTTTAGAACTCAAGAGACTATTTATAGTCAAAAATATCATCTAGATAACACTATATTAAAAAATATTACACTTATTAAAAGAAGAGCATCGCATGTTTGACTTTTCATTAAATAAAATACTATAAAGGTTGTAATATCATCCATATAGACCCAAAAGGTAATAAATTAGAACCTTGGATGACTATATTAAAGGTACATATGAGAGCCTATGGTTCCCACCTGTTAGGGTTTAGTCTTTCCAATCAAATGTGAAGTTATAAATACTTTTGGCCTACAATCACGTAGGATTCCACAAAATTCACTAAGAAGTGTCATTCCTACCAAGTGCAATCCAACTTCATCCATCAACCCCCATAGTTACTACACACTTCCAAATGCTCCTAGAAATTTTCTTTATAGGGAATAGATTTTTGGGGGTCGTATCCCCTAGCGATGACCAACTAGTTTAAATATATCTTAACTACTACCAACTTCTTCTCTAAATGGGATGAAGTGATACCCATCAAAGAAGTTAGGTTCAAAATCATTATCATATTCATGAAAGCTAACATCATTACCATATTTAGTGTCCTTAATGAAATAATGATGTATAATGGCACCAATTTCTATTATTTTAAGTTTGAGAAGCTATATCAGGAGTATAATATCAAATATAACCATTTTTCCGGCTATCATGTAGTGTCCAATAGAAAAATAGAGGCCTTCCATAGGAACTTATCAAATATAATCCAAAAATGGTGGATGGGGATAAAAATTCCTATACTGACAAGCTCTTTCATGCCTTGTGATCCTACCAAACCACAACCAGCACTACCGCATGGGCAACCCCATATTCACTAGTATACAGGATAGAAGCAGTCTTACCTATCAAGGTCCAATTTCCCTCACTCAACATTGCCATATGTGATCAACTATATATAGATGATAAATCCCAAAAATGATTAAATTAATTAAAGATACTTGATGAGAAAATATTACATACTTTTCATCACTTAGAGGTCTATCAAAATTGAATAGCGCATGCTTTTAACAAGAAAGTCCACCTCTGCTCGTTCCTCCAAGGAGAACTATTATTGTCCCTTAGAACTCCTATGATACCAAGGAGGAATTCACTAAATCTTGAGCCAAAGTAGGAGGGACCTTACATCATACCCAATATATACTATAACTGATATTATTCCTTAATCTCAATGGATGGAGAGCTCATTATGGTCCCTACTAATGCGATATTTCTCAATAAATACTTTGTGTGATAAAGGAACCTCTATCCACATCAAAATATGATAAAATATATAACACCAAAATTATTATTGTAAGACATTAAACTATATATCATCATGGTCCTATATGCACAATCCTAAAAGGCACACCATATGGTCCTAGTCGTATGACCTAACACTATGAGATGTTGTAGTCCAAGCTGTAAGACTTTAAACTGCATATTCTAACATCCTAGTCTCAAAATGTATTACTTCAAATCATGCCTTTAACGGTGCTATTAAAGGGGCTTTATCATCACTATAGAATCACTGATAATGTAATAAATTTTAAAAGGTTAACTTTAACAGCGCTTTTTTAGCACTGTTAAAGGCCGCCTTTATCAACAATTTTTTCAGCGTTGCTAAAGTCCCCCTTTAACATCACTAAAAAAAGTGATGATAAAGGCCCCACTGATAAAGGGTATATTTTTCTCACCCCCCCCCCACACACACCTTTATCAGTGATTTCCCACTCCTTTATCTGTGATTTAGATAATCCCACCCTCCCGTGCACGCCCCTGCCTCCAGCGAGTTTCAAACCTGAGACCTCCTTCTTATACACCAGCACCTTTTACACTCCTCTATCCTATTTTGTTTTACATTTTATGATATATCTATATATTTATATATATATATTTACCTTTTTATCCACATATTTATATATATGTTTATATATATGTTTATATATATATATATATTTTAAATACATATATAAAATAAAACATACAAACATACATATATCATTTATATATATGTTTGTGTGTGCATCTATAAATATAATTATACATTTTTATATTTATTTACATATATTATATATTAATATTTATATACATTTATTAGAATAAATACATCAATATATATTTGTTTTTCAATACACACACACAAATATATATATATAAATTATATATATATATATATTAATTTTATAGGTATATAAATATTCATACATTTTAATTTTAAATAAAATGGATATTAGTTTTTATTTACATAAGGTTTATATATTGAGAAATATATTTTATATGTAAATATGTTTAATTATCTATTAATAAAATTAAATTTTTATGTGTGAATATATAAAAAATATGTATATATTGTTATATATTTGATTATAAATAACAGTAAATTGTGAAAAATGATAAAATTTCAAAGGAATAATATTAATATGAATGTAATCCCTGGGAGTAAATTTAGTCCCCACTGAAAAGGGGAAAAAAGGCGCCCTAAAACAAGGTTGAAAATCCATCGAATATTAAAAAAATTAGGGTACCCTGACTAAAGACTCAGTTTTAGAGGCCTTATTGGAATTTTGGTCCTTAAAAATTGTGATAGAGGTTTACTTATGTCACTAAGGGAATAGAGATCATCATAGGCTTCTATTTGATATGTGGTAGAGCCCAAGTGGACACTCGGATCAATAGTTATGGCTGTTTGAATTTCGAGTTATGTTTTCAACTTATTTTAGATCTTTCATTAATTTTTTGATTTTTTTATCTTAAAATCATTATTAAATTACTATTAATCAATAATAATTAGAAAATTATTAATTAAAAAAAATTATAAATTATTTATAAGCCATTTTCACTAAATATCTTATATATTATGTGTAAATGCCTATTTAGCCTTATCTAAAACATATTTAAAATATATATATTATATTTATATGTTAATATATTATTTTTAATAAAATATAATTTTTTTGAAATATACCCTTTATCAGTGTTTTTTACAAGCTCTGATAAAGACCCCCCTTTATCGGTGCTTTTTTGGAATCACTGATAAAGGCCCATTTTATCAGTTCTTTTTTATAAGCACTGATAAAGGGACCTCTTTAACAGCACTTTTTTAGATTTTTTAAAGACCCCTTTAACTGTTCTAAAAAAGCACTGTTAAAGACCCCTTTTACCAAAGCTTTTTCTAGCGCCGACAAAGGGGGTTTTTAACAACTCTTTTAGCTAGTGCTGGATAAACCTAGTTTTGTAATAGTGACATTAAACTATATGACAATGTTCTTGTCGCATGATTTAAAACTGAATCATTCATTTCCTTGTAACATTATGTAAAACTGAATAACTTTCAATATATACTTGAGAATACCCTAATCTTTGGTGTTAGTCTCCCACCACACCTTTGTTCAAGAACTATGTGTGGATTGATTCCTACCATCACAAGATACGTAGTGAAACCTAGATCTCCAATCTTGGTTCCAACCACAACATAAACCTCTCCATATTTATGGGTCATACCTGCACATGGGGACTTACAAGAACTGCATGTTACTTGATTATCATTCCCATGGGATACATAGTGATTCTTAGACCCTATGTCCTAGGTCCATCCATACAGAAAAAAACATTCCCCCTCTCCTGCAAACAAATATAGTTCTATGTATGAGACCATAACTCAAATTCCCTCATCTAGGAGCCCATCATGGAAACAAAAATATTTCTCTCCTGTATATCAATAAAAAACTTTGCAAGGGATTTCACACTCCATGGCTAATACCGGTCCAAATGTTTCGATTATGCTTATACATATTCCTTACACACATCATACTCCTTGTTTTGGGAAATATTATATCTCCATATGATTACTTTATCCATCGGTGATATAATATTGGTTTCTTAAAGACACATCTTTCTAAATATGTAGTAATACGCCCAATTGTATTTGCATAAGTCTCCCACAAAAAGGGACTATCGACTATAGGATCATTCATATTTGGGATAGACCTCTTCTATCTCTATAATCCTCAACAAAACTATTCTAGGGACCTACTTTTCAAAAATTGGTATGTGGTTGTTCCTTGTATTTTTTCCCATACCACTTCTCTTGATCTGAGATCCCCTAAGATCATGGTTTACGATTTCCTCCTTCATGTCTGAAGCATGCCAGAAAATACTTATCCCACTAATCCTTACATTACTCCCCATTTCTATGAAAAATGGTTCTAGACTTATGCCCTAAAACTATAAGACACCAGATATCCTTACTGCTTGATGTTAAATAGCACAATTTACATAAATCCAAGAACTATGTGTAGCTTGATTCTTCCTTTGACGGGATACATAGTGACACACGAATCCTAAGTATTAGGCTCATCCACAAAATTTATTTTTCATTTCAAGTCACCTTTATCCTTACTACATGATGTTAAACTGCATGACTTATTTCCTTACCACATGAAACTAAACTGAACTATTTTCCAGAACTACATATGGATTGATTCTCATTTTAATGAGATATATACCAAATCCTATATCCTAGTCCAGCCACCACAAAGTCAAAATTCCCATGACCTTCCTTTTATTCACCTTTTCATGATGGATGAAACCTTTTACACTCATTATTTCTCACACTTGGAATAACTCATGTGGGAATAGAAGTATTGGTAAATTATTCCCTACATGATCAAGGCATGTCAGTTCATATCAAGGGTAACATGGTGTTAGATGAAAGACCTTAATATGAACAATATACATCTTTACCTCATGATGTTAAACTACATGGTTGACATCTCATGCATGACATAAATTCTAGAACTACATTTGTATTTATTTCTACCATCATGGGATATGTTGTGACAACCAGATCTTCAATCTTGGGTCCATCTGTAGCAAAAAAAACTCACTATCATATTAATGATTCAAATATTCATAAAAATAATCCAATATGAGTTCTCACCCCATTCGTGAGACTGTATTTAAATAAATCTCCTTCCCCATACAAAAATTTAGTTAGTGTGGGGAATATTTCCAAGAACTACATATGGATTTATTCTCACTTTGATGAGATACTTAGTGACAATTAGACCTTATTTCTTGGGCCCGACCATAATAAAAAAATACCCCTTAATCGTGTATGGGTCAGACCTGTGTACGAAAACATTTTTCCCTATTCTTGATAATTTTGATATGAATTGATCCTCCCGTATTCAGTAACTTTACTTCCATGAACCAAACTATGTTTATGAGAAAATATAAGTCTTAATGAGCTTTTTTCGACCATCGGTAATGGAATTTCAGTTTTTTGACAACACCTTTTTTTAACTATGTAGTAACATACCCCAGTTGGTTTTTTATAATATTCCCACCAAAAGGGTATGTCAGCTAGAGGATGTCACTTTTTGACTATGTAGTAATATTCCCCAGATGGATTTGTATAAGTCACCCACAAAAAAGGTCCTATCAACCGGAGGTACATACATCCCCATGAGATACCTATTCTATATTCGTATGCCTCAAAGACATTATGATAGAAACCCACTTTTTGAACATTTATCTATAGTCATTCCTTTTGTATTTCTCCCATATCACTCTTCGGGTTTTGAAATCACCAAATTACAGCTTACAAACCTTCCCCCTTCATGCCCAAAGATTATGTAATATTCTTGGACATGTTACTATGAAATGGGAAATCATTAATCTATCAATAAAATATAAAATTACTTAAACCATATCCCTTAATTACTTTTCCATAAGATGATATACTATAAAGTCCATGTCCTTGCTGCACAACATTAAACTACACATTACTTCAACCCTTGTTAGGTAGGATTCTTTCCTCCTAATGTTGGCCACCAAATACACACACAACAAATTTGTGTGGCAGTAGATTCTCATTCATTTCCAGTGCCAACACAAATTCTCCCTTCATTCTCAGACATATTTACTTCACAAACCACCCTCCATAGTCTTGAGAAATTTGGATCTTCATAAACTCCATTGACCTCAGTGATAGGATGTTAGATTCCTAAGGAAACATTTGTCTGACTCTGTAGTAAAACTCCTCGATTGGATTTGCATAAGTCACCCAAAAAAAGATTATATCAACTATAGGTATATTAATTCCTAGGAGATACATATTCTATCTCTATAATACCCAATGAAAACATCATTTTTGAAACCACCTTTCGCATATAGTCTACGGTCATTCCTTGTATGCTTGTCTCGCATCATTTTTTAGATCCAAAAATCAAAAAAATCATGACTCAAAATTCCTCTATTTGGGTATCTAAGAAATGTCATAACATTCTTGGCTAGTAAAACCTACTTGGGTCATCACTCCATAACTCATGCTCAATTTTTTTTGACCTAAAACACTGGTCACACTAGTCCATTTTTCAAGAATTTAAACTACCCAAAAAAAGAGACATAGTACTCGCTAGGTTGAAAACCCACAAAGGGACACCTTGAATAAAATTCGAGTCTCATATCACTTGACCTATACTCCACATGGTTTAGTAAAAAATCTAGTAATTAAATAAAAAGGCACAAAACTTGTTAGTATGAAAACCCACAAAGGGAATCCTAAGAAAAATCCAAGTTTCACCTGCTAAGTTGTTTTCATTTTGACTTAGGAAAAAATTAAGGCAATGAATCAAAAGACCCAAAGTTTGTAGGGTTTTTTAAATGACCCTAGAAATAGTAGAACTATTTTATTTAGTTCAAGAGATTTAGGTAAAAAATAGATCGCTCTCATCCTTATCTTTTTAATTATAATTTTTTAACACAATGACATTAAATCAAATGATTCATTTTAAATGTTATGATTACGATGAGGGAAGAAACACATAAATAGATGATTAAGGGAAAAAGAGATCATTTTAATTCATGTTTTTAATTTATAGTAAGTTACATAGGCTGAATTCTCTCTATAAAAGTTTAAATGTGTTCCTCAGCACAGGCCTTAAGATGTTGAATTGTGGATCAAGCATTCCCCACAGCTTGTTGAAACCCATCCAATTTTACAATAACGTCATCTTCAACATGATAGATTTTCTCCTTCTATGTAACCACAAAATATTTGAATTGTGATGAAACCCTCTTTAGGTAATGGTGGATTTGGACAATCTCTCCTTGTATGGAATTTAGTTATTCTTAAAGGAATACCATTTAGAGAGATTTCTCATCTATATGGCACTGATGCTCCAACACCTCCTTGGCATGGTTGAGATCTACCTGGGATATAATAGTCTTGAGATCTTCAAAATATCCTACCAAATGTGTCTCAACCTACTGTGATCTTCACTCTTCTTCCCATTGTCAAATGATTGACTTCACAACATGGTGGATCATGCAGTAATCAAACTCTTTGTACCCTATAAATTAAAACATGGTTTTAATTCAATTAAGTATCAATGGAAGATCTTCTAAAGGTTCCTCTAAGACTATATTTTAGATATCTCTCTAAATGATATAGTGTGTGGTGCACAGGGTGTCTTATGTCTCCAATTATGACTTTGAACCACTTTTAGAGGGAGAGATATATTCTAGGATCATCACACTCAATGAGGAACCATGCTTTGCTCCTACCAAAACAGTATCAGTATTGCCTACTAGTACTGGCTAAATTGTCATAGAATCTCTCACCTTAGGATCAGTCACCAAATTTTATGGAAATAGATAGAAAATATTACCCCTTATTGATGTCAAGAATTTAATAAAAATTAATGGTAATGAAACAACCATAAAAGTTAACAACACTCACTCATTTGTGGGTCAACTGTTGTAATTGATGCCTCTCTGACGTACTCTCTCTCAATGCTTTGGGTAGGAACCTCCTGATAAGGAAAATCCTCCTAACTTTTCCTAGAAACCAAGACAAAAGTACCTCAAGGATCTCCCACTTCAGGGGGCCTTAGTTGTTACTCCCTCGAAAATGGGAGTATGATGGACTTGAATTCCTTGGTCATGAAGTGAATTAGTAGTTTTTTCCACACAAAAAAGTCTCACATGTTGATCTCTATTCTAAAACATCAAATAAAGAAAGGTTAAATGTGTTTTAAAATAAAAGAAAGATAAAACTCACATCCATTCAATTCCCTATTAAAGTAACCAAAATCCTCAAAGGATCTTGAGATATCAATATATAGATTAATTATGTCCATTATTTCATGATACATGGCATCAAGTATCATATCTTCCTCACTAGTAAGGGTGTCTAAGACACTGGGCTCGACACCCAAATTAGATCTTCCATCAAGAGTGTACACCATGCTTTCAGTGGGCATGACCCTCTCTGTATCACCCTAAACTATCTTTCCACTAGAACAATGCTCGATGTCAGTTGACCATTGGGCCTTAAGAACACCACCCTATATGTCAAAGGTTTCTGAATATAAGTGAGTGTGTAAATAGGTGATTGTGGGGAGACTATACCCTCTAGTGATGATGATGATAATAATGTTCTATGTGTTTATAACATAGCAGAAGAAAGACTATAAAACAATGGACTAATAAACCACCGTATCAGAAGCAAAAACAAGAAATAGAAATAATAATCAACAAGCTCATACATACCATTTGTAGCTACTAAACAAACATGATATCATTGTAGAATCATAAATAAAAGTCAGGTCATAAAAAATAGTAAGCAAGAAGGGTCACCCATGGCCAACCTTAGTACATACATATATAAGAATTATGATATAAAAACAAACTCAAAATTAATTCCAGATGACGCAGGAAGCCAAAGTCCTTACCATGCATCCCTTGCTAAGCAATACAATATGATCAATAAAGTTTAGATCTTGGTCCCAAACATTTACATGATCATAGAAGCATAAAATCTACACACATCCTGAAGGGCCCATGTAGGGTGTGAGAATAATCTCATTGGGCCACCACCAACATGTTCCTATCTTACATCATTTATAAAGTAGGTTTATGCTAAAAATAAATAAATTGATACATGCACATCATATAAATAACCCACTTCCCTTGTGCTCATTTGTAACGCCCCAACCCCAGTTACTCAGAGTCGGTGAATTATTAATAACATTGGCATGATCACAAAGGATCAAGTCTTGAAAGACCGATTAGTTTAGTAGTCTTGGAAACACTATATATATTCATAATTCTTACATTACATCATAAAGTAAAAAAAACTACAACAACATCTTGTCTTCATATCCCCTCATACTATCCTTGTAGGTCATTCATAAATTACTTCTACACATCCTGGGAAAAATAAAACATTGAAAGGGGTGAGCTCAGATGCTCAGTAAGGATAACAATATAGTGGAAACCTTCATAAATAAGCATAAACATTTAAGGCAATGTATAACTAGAACAAAAGCCTTTTAAACTTGAACTTCAGCATAATATGGTAAAGATAAAATGAAATAATTTCATTTACTTATTCACATGGATATTATACTAGTCGAATAACCACATTAAATATCAATAACCACTTTCATAATGATGGAATGCATAATTCCAGACTATCATAACCACATAGTCAAGGCCTCGTGCCAAGACTACAAATAAGATTTTGTCAAGGCCTTGTGACAAGAAACTAGTTTGTCTCATGATACCTACCGATGCATCGAGGAGCTATATCAGGATCCACCCATCACTTACTAAGTCCATTTCATTCCTCATATGAAAATTTTGAAACATAACATAAACATTCGTATTAAAACTAGCATACGAAATGTCAATACTTTAACCACAAACCATGAATGGTATAAAAATAACACATCCAAATTCAATCATAACTCATTAAATACAATATGAAAGATTGTATTGTAACATATTAACCTCAATATAGAATAATTAAGGATATTGACATAGATGAAAATAATCATCAAAACTATTTGAGAGAAATATCCCCCTTTTTCTTGAAAATAATTAAAAGTCACACTATTTATCAAGAAGCCGTTTAAAATAGATTTTTGAATCAAAGTGTCCCATACCACTTTGAAACTTTTAAAAGGAATTTTGATTTTAAAACATTAATGTCCATATAAATAAATCCTTAAAACCATTTTTAAAATAAGGACATTAATGAGAAAGATTTAGAATAATAAATCTTTAAAACATTTTAAAATGATATTTTAGTTACAATTCCTAACCAAAAGAGAGACACTTGAATACAAATAATTGAGGTAATCAAAACATTGTAATATCATGAGAATAAAAGGATTCATGATATACTATGTCAAAGTACATTATATACACCATATAAAAGTGATTTGGTGTATAACAACAAAGAAGTCTCAATGGAATGTAAATTGAGATGAAATCTCTTATAAAGACCGTATCCTTAGGTTAAGGATAAATGAATGACATAATTATGTGTGAAAATATAAATACACTCAATATTATTGGATATTCAGTGTAAATAAATCAGAGTAAATTCACACATATTCTTGTAAAAACAACACCAATGAATTGGATGCTTAACTCAACAAATGGAGATTGAGTTAAAATTACTCTTATCAAGTTCATATCGATGACTTGAGAATTTATCAATGGAGTGATTATGTGTATCAAAAGTATATCCACAGAAAGGGGAGTGGAAATTATGACATAAGAAAATTAATATTGATTCCACACATAATCTTGGAGTAAAATAATCAATGAAGTATGCATAAAGCCGAATGAGTGGAAAATGAAATTTCAAATTCCCTTATCGATTTGGTAACTTACGAAACATACACCCATGAAATAAGGATCATACAATGATGATTTAAATATACATAAATTAAAGTATATTACACAATGAATACAATCATGGGCAATACACAAACCATATTTAATAAATAAGTGGTGAACAATGGAAATCACATGGAATTAAAAGTGAGATAAGAAACCCCTTACTTTGTACTTTTTCCTTGGTCAATGGTAGGTTAGACTCCTGTATAATGGTGAAATAATTGTAATTGAATTATATAAGAATCATATACATTAATATGATATCATATATGATCTTTTAATATTGCTTTGTTAATAATATCTTAGTATTATCGTCATTTTGGGTGTTAACTTACTCATTTTATTTTATATGTTTTGTTACATAAGTCATGTTTGTTATGTATAGGTTGTATATTATTCATATAAAGAATGATATCAAGTCCTTAAAAATTATTTTTAATCATAAAATGAGAATTAGACTTGTATGGATACGAAGGGGAATGAATCTCATCGCGTTCGTGGAGACGGTAGTCCGTACGTATGCATGAGACATAATATAATTCTTTTGATATTAAAATCATATATAATTGGATGGTATATCATACATAAAGAATAATTATAATGTTATATTTATTATTTACATGAATTACACATCATTATTATACCCATACAAATAATAATGTATTGAATAACAATTACATCATGACGTGGAGACGGCAGGCCGTACATACGCACGTATGGTGACATTTCATTCAAAGGATGGATAGAATACTAAATATGGTTGTACCATATTTATGATAACATCACAGTATATAAAATATACTTTATTTATTATTTTATAATGGAAATAACAAATAAATAAGAAGTTGAAGAATAAAGGAACTTGAAAGAGGGTTGTGAAAACATTACCTCTTCTTCGGGTTCTTCCTTTTGATTTGATCAAAAGGGATACTTAGGTTGGATTTCTGATCAAAATAAGTCCTCTAGGTTGAAGTGATGGAAGTTGAGAGAATATTTGGGCAGGTTTTGGCCGAGCCAAAAGGCTTTGAAGGTGTAAATTATAGAGAAGGGGGGGTACCCCTTTATAAGAGGGGTGAGGGGCACCTTTGGAAAAGCTAGAAATATTATTTTATAATAAGTTCATATTCAGTTTATAATGGCTCCAAAGTGTATTATTTAAAGTTTAAGGTGGGTATGGGTCTAAATCCTTTCAAAAAATATATTTTAGATAGGTTTGGGTCACTATATTAACCTTATAATTTATATTTAACTCTTAGTTAAATAGTTTGACATTTACTATGTCTCTTTGTATTTTTATATTATATAGTTAATAAACTTCATATATACCTCAAAGAGACCCCAAATCGGTCCATTAATGATACACCTATCATTATATAAGTCATTTTTTCAAACATTACATTTTTAGGAATATAATATCAATTAATAATATAATATTTGTTTTAAAAACCCTTTTATGTCAATTTTGAAACTATTGGGTATTTTGTTTTTGATAATTTCATAACAGCATTATTACTTTGAAAAAAAATTATATAACCAATCCTAATATGTCATATTAACATAAAAAATTAGTGTAATTCATAAAAAGTCTCAAATTACATTTATTTTTATATTTATAATATTATTTATTTTAATATTTCATTAATTAGGTAATTACTGCATCACCATTGTGTCATAAATAAATTAAATTATTTAGTGTCTAAAAATTATTAATAAAATACCATTATGTAGGAAATATTTTTATCTTTATAATTAATAGTTATAACCGAATTTATCTTATGTATAACCCTATATTAAAAATGTTTTAGTTATTAAACTTTGATTTTATCTCTTTTAACTGTTCTTTGAATTAAATAATAATAAATATCCTAATCTAATCCAAGTGAACCCAAATGATAATATTTTATTCCTAAGGTTGTTTTTGATCGAGATAAACTTGTCCAATAGAATTATTACATGTGTTAGGGTAATATTAATATCATTTTTATCCTTAATTACTCTATTTACTTTTAACTGTGGTAAATAAAAGTAAAAAATTTACTATTTACCAAAAAATATTTTCATCTCATTGAACCATATTTTACTCCTTTATATTAATAGTTTCTCTCAGATTCTCTAAATTCCACTCACAGAAGCGGTAAAATTAAGTTTTATGTGAATTTCCAAATTCTCCTAGGAGGTGGGTAAAATACGGTGAAAAGTTCAATAAAATTTTTATATATATAAAATTATTCTAAACTAACTCCAATGAATTACATTGAACTTATATAGGTATTATGTATCTATTTTGACCTTAATTAAATTTAAATAAAATAAATAATTATTTAAATAAAAATTCGATTTTAAACTATAACTCAGTGTTTTTTCATTATTCATCAAAAATTGAATGTTTTCAGAAAAATACCAAAAATTCACCCTAAGCTAATTTCGATATTCCGAATCCAAAAATGAAGTCAATTTTGAAAGATAAAATTTATAAAATTTCAAAAAGTGGGTATTACTATTCATAACGGCTAGTTTGATTAGTTGTGGTGTGTGTTAGAACTCGAAGTTGCGTACAACACATGCTACTGTATTATTCAAAGAGAAGCGTGTCGTGGAAGCTTGGGGTGTTACATTATCCCCTCCTTCAAATAATTTCATCCTTGAAATTTTTAAAATTGGTCTTGGGAATATAATGTAAAGTCCCACATCGGAAAAAGAGTCAATAAAACTATCACCTTAAAATAAATAAAGAGAAATACAAAGGTCACCCAAGATAACTCATGCTAGGATTCCATGTAGGAAGACATAGATATGGAAGATAAACTAAGTGTCAAGTTTTGATGGAGAGGGATAGAAAACATGATCTGGAGAAAGTTAACAACAAGAAAGATACAAACTTGTGATGGGACAAATGGTCATTAGTTTCCAAGTAGGAAAAGTATACAGACAACATTTTTTTTTAAGTTACATTACATAAAGATGAGGAATTAATTTACCAGATTGACTAAGAAAATAAAGAGATATAATTACTTTTAAAGTAGAGTTTCATTCTTTAATAAATTTTCACCACTAACTCATTTTTTTTAAATGATGAGTATTCAAGAAGACTTGGTCATACTAGAATATCTAGAATAAACTTCTATAGAATCACATGATCCACGAAGGATAAACTATATATTTACCTTGTCTTTAGAGATTAATCAAAACCAAAATGGTTAGTACAAGATCTGATGATCCCCCAAAAGGATATTCCTTTAGAGAAAGAAACACTAATCTTAATTTCTAAAATTAAACCAATAATACCCCAAAGTAAATAAATTACATTCAGTAAACAATTGTCCTTAAAATCCTTCAATATAATCCAAACTAATATTGAAACCCAAAACTTATAATAATTTGGTTATGTAGTATTCCACGTTAAATTGTATCTTCAAATGACATCAACTACTCTTAAAGTCACATACTTAAAAGTAATTAACCTAATCACATATTCTCTATTATAGGTTAATCATTTCCATAAATAACCCAAATCACTATAAATCCATAATAAAAACGTAGATAAAAATCTACCATTACTCCTCAAATGAAATCCCATAGTATTCTAGTTTCCTTGGGCATATAGTGTTCCCAGCAAATCGAACATCTTCCAAAATAACATTTATCACTTAATCACCAAATAATTTTCCTATACTAAGGGTATTCATTTGATAAGACATAAGAACCCAAATCAACTTATTATTGATAAATAAAATCATTTAACTAAAAATAATTAGTCACACTAACCAGGTACTTCACGTAGTCCAATGGTAGGCGATAAATCCCAATCACACTTTGGTTGTGGGTTCGATTTCCCACAGCTTTTTCCGACGCGACGGGTTGTCACACGGTCTGTGTGTTATCCTTTTTCAAAAACTATATTTCATAACATTACCAAAATGAGATAAATTCCTCAAAATAACCATAACATAATTTTAACCAGAAATGTTATCTCATACCTTGCATTTTCATCCCAAAATATAATAACTTTTAATTGCCTCAATCCCAATGATCATATAAAACCAAATGGTTATTTATAACTACATCCACAAGGAAAAAAGATAATTATTCCTCAAATATCATTCTCACATGGCAAACTGTGGGGTTACAAATACAAGAGAAAATTATTCCAAAGTAATCCCATAAATAAGGAGCCCTAATAATTTTAAACATTTCTCCAATCATTTATTTCCACATAGCTTCTTCTTTGACCAAGAAAATATCCTATAGAATAGGGCATTCACTCGGGTAATGGCCAGGTCCCCTACATTTATAGAAAATGACTGTAAATGGATTTTCGGGACTATTTTTATTTTCTTCCATAGTACTCTTCATTTTTCCTCGGAAATTCTTCACATTATGTCCTTATTTTCTGAATGTAAATCATTTCTATGTTCCGTTGAGACACTTTCCTGGGTGTCTCCTTCCACATTTCCTGTATGATGGAAATTTAGGATTCTTTTCTCCAAGGTCTTCGTTGCTGGAGCTCTTATCATTCATCACCTTTCTATTCTTTGTTGAGTCCGGGAGTTGGTTAATATATATGTTGTTGATCGTATTTTTGGAAAACAGATTTGGCATGAACACGATATCTTTTATGCCTATCAACATTCCATTTTACTGCTTATTTCCACCACCGTTCCCACCTTGTACATCATTCTCAAAGTTACTATGACTTCCTTGGACTCCATCCATTGACTAAAACCAGAAAGCATTGTCTGAGTAACAGTAGTCATAAAATCAATTAGAGAATATCATGACACCATATTCTCAATTTTAAACACCTTAGGATTAACCAAGGTCATTTATTCTCATCTTATATTAAAATAATTCAAATTAGTTTGTAAAGAAAATATAAATTATCCTAATAATATCCCTCGGGAGTGTCATAACCAAGAGTGCAGCAAGGCCCATTTTCATACACCAGTTCTCGTTCAAGTCTAGCTCAAAGCGGTGTTTTTGGGTTTTACCCCTAGGTACATCTGTTCCAGAGTCACCTCTACATTCTCGTATCCAGACAGGGATGCATTGATTAGAAAACTCACAAAATCTATACAATACCAAAATTCTAGGAAGTTATTCTATACTAATCCTCAAAGTCTATCTTAGGGCTATGCTCTCTAATCAGAGTTTATCTAAATCTAGTTTCCAAGGTTTGTACTAAATTTCCTCTGATACCAACTGTAATGCCCTGACCCCAGTTACCTAGAGTCGGTGCATTATTACATAACATTGGAATGATCACAAAAGATCAAGTCTCGAAAGACCGATTAGTTTAGTAGTCTTGGAAACACTAGATATATTCATAAGTCTTACATTACATCATAAAGTAAAAAGAACTACAACAACATCTTGTCTTCATATCCCCTCATTACCTCCCTGCAAGTCATTCATAAATTACTTCTTCACATCCTGGGAAAAATAAAACATTGAAAGGGGTGAGCTCAGATACTCAGTAAGGATAACAATATAGTGGAAACTTTCATAAATAAGCATAAACATTTAAGGCAATGTATAACTAAAACAAAAGCCTTTTAAACTTGAACTTCAGCATAATATGGCAAAGATAAATTGAAATAATGTCATTTACTTATTCACATGGATATTCTACTAGTTGAATAACCACATGCAATATCAATAACCACTTTCATAATGATGGAATGCATAATGACAGACTATCATAACCACATAGTCAAGGCCTCGTGCCAAGACTACAAATAAGATTTTGTCAAGGCATTGTTCCAAGAAACTATTTTGTCTCATGAGACCTACCGATGTATCGAGGAGATATATTCGTCTCCACCCGTCACTTACTAATTCCAATGCATTCCTCATATGAAAAGTTTTAAACATAACATAAATATTCATATTAAAACTAGCATACTAAATGTCAATACTTCAACCACAAACCATGAATGGTATAAAAATAATACATCCACAGTCAAGCATAACTCATTCAATACAATATGAAAGATTTTATTGTAATATATTAAACTCAATCGATAATAATGAAGGATATTGACATAGATGAAAATAATCATCAAAACTATTTGAGAGAAATATCCCCCTTTTTCTTGAAAACATTTAAAAGTCACACTATTTATCAAGAAGTCGTTTAAAATAGATTTTTGAATCAAAGTGTCCCATACCAATTTCAAACTTTTAAAAGGAATTTCGATTTGAAAACATTAATTTCTATATAAATAAATCCTTAAAACCATTTTTAAAACATGGACATTAATGAGAAAGATTTAGAATAATAAATCTTTAAAACATTTTAAAAGGATATTTTAGTTAGAGTTCCTAACCAAAAGAGAGACACTTGAATACAAATAATTGATGTAATAAAAACATTGTAATATCATTAGAATAAATGGATTCATGATATACTATGTCAAAGTACATTATATACACCATATAAAAGTGATTTGATATATAACAACAAAGAAGTCTCAATGGAATGTGAATTGAGATGAAATCTCTTATAAAGACCGTATCCTTAGGTTAAGGATAAATGAATGAAATAATTATGTGTTACAAATATAAATACACTCAATATGATTTGATATTAAGTGTAATTCAATCAGAGGAAATTCACACATGTTCTTGTAAAAACAACACCAATGAATTGGATGCTTAACTCAACAAATGGATATTGAGTTAAAATTACTCTTATCAAGTTCATATCGATGAATTGAGAATTTATCAATGGAGTGATTATGTGTATCAAAAGTATATCCACAGAAATGGGAGTGGAAATTATAACATAAGAAAATTAATATTGATTCCACACATGATCTTGGAGTAAAATAATCAATGAAGTGTGCATAAAGCCTAATGAGTGGAAATTGAAATTTCAAATTCCCTTATCGATTTGGTAACTTACGAAACATAAACCCATGAAAGAAGAATCATAAAATGATAATTTAAATATAAATAAATTATATTATATTACACAATTAATACAATCATTGGCAGTACACAAACCACATTTAATAAATAAGTGGTGAACAATGGAAATCACACGGAATTAAAAGTGAGATAAGAAACCCCTTACTTTGTACTTTTTCCTTGGTCGAGGGTTGGTTAGACTCATGTATAATGGTTAAATAATTTTTATTGAATTATAAAAGAATCA
Source organism: Viscum album (assembly GCA_963277665.1). Taxonomy (NCBI): domain Eukaryota; kingdom Viridiplantae; phylum Streptophyta; class Magnoliopsida; order Santalales; family Viscaceae; genus Viscum; species Viscum album. The sequence continues at coordinate 970,393,085 of OY728150.1, forward strand.
TATACATTAATATGATATCATATATGATCTTTTAACATTTATTTTTTAATAATATCTTAGTATTATCGTCGTTTTGGGTGTTAACTTACTCGTTTTCTTTTATATGTTTTGTTACATAAGTTGTGTTTTTTATGGATAGGTTTTATATTATTAATATACATAATGATATCTATTCCTTAAACATTATTTTTAATCATAAAATGATAAATATACTTGTATGGATACGATGGGGAATGAATCTCATCGTGTTCGTGGAGACGGTAGTCCGTACGTATGCACGAGCGATAATATCATTATTTTGATATTAAAATCATATATAATTGGATGGTATATCATACATACAGAATAATTATAATTTTATACTTATTATTTACATGAATTACACATCATTATTATACCCATCCAAATAATAATGTATTGAATAACAATTACACCGCGACGTGGAGACGGTAGGTCGTACGTACGCACGTATGGTGACATGTCATTCAAAGGATGGATAGAATACTGAATATGGTTGTACCATATTTATAATAATATCACAGTATATAAAATATACTGGAGTTATTATTTTATAATGGAAATAACAAATAAATAAGAAGTTGAAGAAGAAAGGAACTTGAAAGAGGGTTGTGAAAACATTACCTCTTCTTCGGGTTCTTCCTTTTGATTTGATAAAAAGGGCTCCTTAGGTTGGCTTTATGATCAAACTAAGCCCTCTAGGTTGAAGTGAGGGAAGTTTGGAGAATATTTGGTCAGGGGTTGTCCGAGACAAAAGGCTTTAAAGGTGTAAATTAGAGATAAGGGGGAGTACCCTTTTATAAGAGGGGTGAGGGGCACCTTTGGAAAAGCTAGAAATATTATTTTATAATAAATTCAAATTCGATTTATAATAGATAAAAAGTATATTATTTAAATTTTAAGGTGGTTATGGGTCTAAATCATTTCAAAAAATATATTTTAGATAGGTTTGGGTCACTATATTAACCTTATCATTTATATTTAACTCTTAGTTAAATAGTTTGACATTTACCATGTCTCTTGGTATTTTTATATTATATAGTAAATAAACTTCCTATATACCTCCAAGAGACCCCAAACTGGTCCATTAATGATACACCTATCATTATATAAGTCCTTTGGATGAACCATGGATTTTTAGGAATAGAATATCAATTAATAATATAATATTTGTTTTAAAAACCCTTTTATGTCAATTTTGACACTATTGGGTATTTTGTTTTTTATAATTTCATAACAGCATTATTACTTAGAAAAAAATTTATATAAACAATCCTAATATTTCATATTAACCTATAAAATTATTGTAATTCATAAAAAGTCTCAAATTACATTTATTTTTATATTTATAATATCAATTATTTTAATATTTCATCAATTAGGTAATTACTGCATCACCATTGTGTCATAAATAAATTAAATTATTTAGTGTCTAAAATTTATTAATAAAATAAAATTATGTAGGAAATATTTTTATATTTCTAATGAATATTTATAATCAAATTTATCTTATGTATAACCCTATATTAAAAATGTTTTAGTTATTAAACTTTGATTTTATCTCTTTTAACTCTTCTTTGAATTAAATAATAATAAATGTCCTAATCTAATACAAGTAGACCTAAATGATAATATTTTATTCCTAAGGTTGTTTTTGGTCGAGATACACTTGTTCAATAGAATTAGTACATGTTTTAGGGTAATATTAATATCATTTTACCCTTAATTACCCTATTTACTTTTAACCGTGGTAAATAAAATTAAAAAGTTACTATTTACCAAAAATTATTTTCATCTCATTGAACCAAATTTTACTCCTTGATATTAACCGTGTCTCTAGGATTTTCGAAATTACACTCACATAAGCGGTAAAATTAAGTTTTATGTGAATTTCCAAATTCTCCTAGGAGGTGGGTAAAATACGGTGAAAAGTTCAATAAAATTTTTATATATCTAAAATTATTCTAAACTAACTCCAATTAATTACATTGAAATTGTAACAGCCCAAGATTTTATAAAAAATATTCTTTTTAATTTTATTAATGTCTTGTGTTGTACGCTACACCAAAAGGAGCTTGCACAACACGCATCCTTGACTTGCCTTGCATTACACGCAATCACGACCTTCCTCGATAGCGTGTGTAATACGCAATACCGAGTTTCACTAAACAACGATATGTTATTAAAATATTATTAAAACTAGCCGTTATGAATAGTAATAACCACTTTTTAAAACTCTGTAAATCTTATTTTTCAAAATGAACTTCATTTTTGGATTCGGAGTATCGAATTTAGCCTAAGGTGAAATTTTTGTACATTTCGGATAACTTTCATATTCTGATGAATAGTGAAAATTACTAAATTATAATTAAAAAACAACCTTTTTAATCGAAATAATTAATAGTGATAAATTATTAATTGGAGTAGTTTTAAAGTATATTTAGAATATATTTTTACAATTTAATACAATGTTGGTCATTGGATGTAATTGCACATTTAAACCAGACATAAACAAGTGTCAATCTTTTGATAGATATTGTTTCTTAAAAACACACTATTTTTTTTAACAACGGGATTTAATTATAAAATTAATTAATGAAACTTCTATGTTATGAATTTGGTAAAATAGACTTCATTTTTGAATTCGGAATATGAAATATAGCTTAGGATGAAATTTTGGCATTTTTCTGAAAACCTTCATTTTTTTGATGAATAGTGAAACTACTAAGTGGTAGTTAAAAAACTGAATTTTTCATAAAACTTAATTTTACCGCTTCTGTGAATGGAATTTCAAAAATCCGAGAGACACGGTTGATGTCAGTAAGTAAAATGTGGTTCAATGAGATGAAAATAATTTTTGGTGAATAGTAACTTTTTACTTTTATTTACCACGGTTAAAAGTAAATAGGGTAATTAAGGGTAAGAATGATATTAATATTACCCTAACACATGTCCTAATTCTATTGGACAAGTGTATCTCGACCAAAAACAACCTTAAGTGTAAAATATTATCATTTAGGCCCACTTGGATTAGATTAGGACATTTATTATTATTTAATTCAAAGAAGAGTTAAAAGAGTTAAAATCAAAGTTTATTCACTAAAACATTTTTAATATGGGGTTATACATAAGATAAATTCGACTATAAATATTCATTAGAAAGCTAAAAAGATTTCCTATATAATGATATTTTATTTATAATTTTTAGACTTTAAATAAATTAATTTATTTATGACACAACGATGATGCAGTAATTACCCTTTTAAGGAAATATTAACATAATTGTTGTTATAAATACTCAAATGAATGTAATTTGAGACTTTTTATGAATTACACTAATTTTCTAGGTTACTATGATATATTAATGTTGATTTAATCAACTTGGTTCGAACATATAATTCTGTTATGACTTTCACAAAAATCATATATCAAATAGTGTCAAAATTGACACAAAATAGTTTTTAAATCAAATATTATATTATTAATTGTTATTGTATTCATAAAAATCTAAGGTTCGGCCAAATGACTTATATAATGATATATATATTAATAATAAACAATTTGGGGTTCGTTTGGCATGTTATTGTAAGTGTATTAACCATATAGTGAAAGAAAACAAAAAGACACGGTAAAAGTTAAATTAATTAACTTAGAGTTAAATCTAATTGATAAGGTTAAAATAATACCATAAACTTGTCTAAATCCTATTGGTTGATAGGATTTCGACCCATCCCCACTTTAGCTTAGAAATAAGACCCTTTGGAACCATTATAAACCGATTTTGACTTTAATATAAAATAATATTTTGAGATATTCCTAAGGTGCCCCTCTCCTCCCTTATAAAAGGGCACCTCCTCCCCCTCCTCCTCACACCAATTTGAGCACTCAAGCTCGGCCAACCCCTGCCAAAATATCTTCTCCACTTCCCTAGAAACATCCTAGAGGTTCTGGTCTTCCTCAAAGACCAATTTTAGTTCCCTAAGAGGAGGTCTCCAAAAGGCGCTTCAAAGAAGAGGTAATTACCGTTACCAATTCTTTCATCTTTATTTCTTCTTCCACTTCTTCTTCTTAGGATGTTTCATTATGAAGTAATAACATCAGTATCACTCATATACTGATATGTTATTATAAGTATGAAACAACCCTATTTCACCATCTATCTATCCTACGGAAAAAGAAATCACCGCGCGTGCGTACGTACAGAATACCGTCTTCACGCCGTGGTGTAATCTATTTTCCACCACCACCTTACATGGATGGGTATAATGGTGTAAAGAATAACTATACATAGTTATTAAAACATAATATTGATTCTGATATATTGTATAATCCACTCCAATTCAATTCAATATTTATGGAAATGATATCATCGCTCGTGCGTACGTACGGACTACCGTCTCCACGACGCGATGAGATCCATTCTCCATGTTAACCATTTAAGAATGATTATAAAGTATATATAAGAAATAATAATGAAATATATGACATTATAAAGCTACTGTATTTATGTGTATATATATATGTATGTCATCTACTTACTTCCATTCAAGACAATAAGGAAAGGAAAACAGCGTTCATGCGTACGTACGGACTACCGTCTCCATGAACGGTGTTTTTCATTTCATTTATCTATCTATTATATATATATATATACTGAATATATATGATATATAAATCATATTTTATATTCTGGAAGTAAGTAAATCATGATATAAGTAATAATAATGTCAAGAACAACAAGTCAAAACACCTACGATAAATGAAACGATTTTACCCAAAACGCTTCTTTAACATGGAATTTACAAAAGAACGGGTAATATAATGTCATAAGTGAACCATATATGATATCATAACAATGAATATGATTCTGCAATAAGTCAATGACATTATTTAAATCATTATACAGGAGGTTCGGACACATACGAAGCAAATCAGACCTAAGGTAAGGGAAATATCACAATCTCATTCTTATCCGAGATTGTTTATTCGTAAGTATTTACTGGGGTGTATTTTATCATCCACATCCATGTTTCATCAATATGTAATATTATTTACATCCACATACAATTGTTTAAATCCATTTTTACCCTTCTGTGAGTTTTTAGTAATATGTATGAAAGGAATCTTTTGTCGTTTTCGTACGAGGTACTTTTTGACTTTTCCGACAAAAGTACGAAGAATGTTTTTTTAACTTATACGGCATGAATGGATATCTAAAAAATTATTTCCAAGAAGCTTCCTTTACAAGTATTCAAGTTTATTTTTGATCAACTTCTTTTATTTTAAAATTGTAGGACATGTTAAGAAAGGAAAAGTGTTTTTGAAGTAGAAAGGATATTTTCCTCAAGAATGAAGTTCAAGTATTTTATCAAAATTATTTTCCATCTAAGATAATAAAAGGGTTATGTTTTTATCCATATTATTACATGGATTTGATTATGTTGTGATGGAAACATTTTTATGAATTCCTTTATCTTATATGATTTGTTTTATGATGTCATGGTGTTTCAAGAATCCCATTTTTATTACATGTGTTATGCGATGATGTATGATTTATGATTATGTGGCACACATAAGAAAGGATTCATTATAAGATGGGTGGGACCTATATCTCCCTCCAATGCATTGGGTAAAGATTTTATATCTCATGATATAGACAGGGCTGGAACGGTAGGTTATACCGGTTCAGTGAAACAGGACTGAAACGAGGGTTACTCGGTTCAGAAAGGGACTTTGTCCACTAAGATAGTCTTGGCAATGAGTCATGACTAACAAGAAATGATTTTCCATGATTATGTGTGCATGCCACAAAGTTTCAAGTTTTATGTTATGATTATGGGGATCTAATTTTCACTTCTATGATTTGTTCCATGTTAAGATATTATGATCTCTTTTGCAGGTTTTTTTGATTTTCAAAAAGATATGATATGATTTTTATTTCCTTTATTTTCCCTTGCTGAGCATTTGAGCTCACCCTTTTATGTTTTCTTTTCCCCAGGATATAAAGAAAGGTTTTAGGTATAAAAAAAGGAAGATCTTTATGGGAGATATTGAAGATCTTTCACCACGATTAGAAAATTACGTTCCGAGTTTCCAAAGACACTAAACTATTACGATCCTTGTGTGTGTGTTTTTGTTATGTACCAAGTATTCCGCAAAAGTAATGTAATGTCAATGTACGTCAGGATACGGGTCTCTACAGAAATTATATAAGTATTATGTATCTATTTTGACATTAATTAAATTTAAATAAAATAAATAATTATTTAAATAAAAATTCGGTTTTAAACTATAACTAAGTGTTTTTTCACTATTCGTCAAAAATTGAATGTTTTCAGAAAAATACCAAAAATTCACCCTAAGATAATTTCGATATTCCAAATCCAAAAATGAAGTCCATTTTGAAAGATAAAATTTATAAAATTTCAAAAAGTTGATATTACTATTAATAACTGGTAGTTTGATTAGTTGTGGTGTGTGTTAGAACTCGAAGTTGCGTACAACACACGCTACAGTATTATTCAAAGAGAAGCATATCATGGAAGCTTGGGGTGTTAAATCAGTAGCCACAGGGAATCAGTTACCTAATTCAACCATCACTAGTATAACGGTTGTGGAGAGGATACTTAGCATAAATCCCAAGGCACCCCTTGATGAAAATTGTCCTAGGTGAACCCCCAGGTTCTACCTCCAAAACATAACTGGGAACCTCGTTCCATCAAGTATATCATAGATATAAAAAAAGGGAATTCCCAAATAGTAAGTACCTCATCCCATGTACCTCAACTTAGAAGAATCCACGTCATCTTGAATCATGATGTTTGAGGCACAGTAATATCTGTCCTCCAAATAATAACATTGTCGGCTCAACAGATGATTTCCCAAGGAATGGAGATATCTAACCTCCAAAATAATTCCTACCCAATAACATCAATATACAACAATCCTTATCCCCTAACTGACGGTCTCAACACCATAAACCTATGGATCCTCACCATCCCTATGGATTTCTACGACAATCACCTCCAACCATACTGATGGTCAACACTATCCTAAGCTACATCTAACAGAGGCCTCTGTCCACGTGAGTTGTCAACACTGCCTCATTATCTTAGTCATTTATTATTTCACATTAATCCAATAGTACATATTCTAATCATGGTTAGTGTCAATCAACAATAAAGTACCAAACCCACATCATCCCGTCACCTCGTTCCCCTACGACTGTGTCACTCAATCTGATAGTCAACACCATCCAATATCACATGATCCATGTATGTAACTTGATGACCATGTCCCCTCAATACAATGACCATGTCTCCCAATCGGTGATCAAAATCACCCAAAGTATCCGAGTGAAGACCAACCTAAGGACTAACTCTGCCTCAATCTAGATGGTCATCACCATCTCAAACCTCAGTCCAGGATCGTCCTGTTTCCATAGAACTCTATAATTTAATATAAACAATTAAATTTAATAAATAAACACCCCCAGCCTAATCTACCCAAGTTCCCAAGCCTCTCACTAGGAATAAACCATTTTTAGTCATGGTGGAGCATACCCATAGGCATCTCACATGGTATATTTATTAATTAAAATACAAGTATTAAATTATTAGGGTATCTATTAGAAAACCCAATAGTGTGCTCAAGAACAAACCCCTAAAACAAGATAAAAATCCAAGATAAAGTTAGGAACCACCTACCTTGTACTGGTAGACATCCGCTCATCCTATATCATCCTCTAACTCAAGATGATTTGTAAGAAACTGAATTTTAGATGAACGCCAAAAAATTGGGTAAAATGGATCACATAAATTTATCATACCATATGGTGATAAAAAATAATAAAAGAAGAAGTAGTATCAAAAGCCTTACCAATTTGGTTCCAATGAGAGTGATGGAGATTAATTCGGAGCTTGGACAGAGAGTGTGGCTCAAATCCTAGGAGGGAAAGGAGAGATCCCATGGCTCACATGAGGGATGAAGAATATGTGAAACCCTATAAAATAAAATAATGGAAAATGGTAATTTTAACCTTTTTAAAATGATTCATGGTTACCACACAATTTGGTAAACTGCGTGGTACCCACTGTTTAGGCACCGCACCTCGCACGGTATAGGCGCACGGTTTCCCAAACCGTGCATAGACCAGGAGAATCCCCTCTGTTATAAGTTAAAAAAATTTACATGGACATATTCTCCCTCCTACATGATTTTTAAAACTTTGTCCAGTGCACCTAGAGGACGGCATAGTTTCTCTTGGGAGGCTGTATGGTTTTTCCAAACTGTTCACCATAGTCTACCTTTCCCGAAATTGGTTTTTCGGCCTCTAATGCACTAGAAACCCACTTAAAACCCTAATTCACTTACTGAGAATTAAAACCCATATAAAAATAATTCCTTGAGTAAAAGTAACTCTCATAATTTAGTTCTAAATATCAAGAAAGAATTTGTACCAACCATCAAACTCTAAAAATTCAAACTTGCTAAGGAATTTGACCCACTCCAAAAACCTAAGATGTTATAGTCTCCCCACCTTAACATATATCATCCCTAAGCTATCAGTACTTATCCATAGATGGTACCAAACATACCCATAAATTTAAAATTAACCCATTCTACCATGGTCATCAAGTTACAGGTCAACTCTCTCAAGGTAATCCCCACCTTAGGATTTACCTAACCTGGTAGCTTCCCGACCCATAACTCAAAATGTTGATGGTCCACCAACCATACCTAGACTTAAAATTCTTCATGTGATGAAACATCACTCTTATACCTCATTAGGTTCTCAAATAATTCTTATGTCATATTTGACACTCATCAAGTATCACATCTCATCATATTTCTTCCTTATGCCCATGTTGCACATTGCACCTATGAGGTCTCGCATCTCATCAGATACCCAAAATCAGTCTCAGTGCCTCACACCTCACATAAAACTCACATTTTATTGATTCCAAGATACCTACATACCTCATACAATCCACACAACCATCTATTATCATAATATATCCTGGTGCCACACACCTCATATATATATATATATATATCACACATCTGAACTGATGACAACCCACTAACCAACATATGGTTAGTCTAAAAACAACTCATACACCTTGTGCATCCAAAACCTAAAATGACTAAAAATGTCATGATAAAATAAAAAAGCACCCCAGTCACACCCACAGTGTACCTCTAAATGTAATCAGATACCCAAACTGCTCTGTACCTGGAAACTCCACAGTGTGAACCTGGACTAAAGCTCAACTACCTAAGGCCCGACCTCCCTGGGGAGATGCATCAGCCACCAGCCATTGGCCCCACTGTTGGGTCATACTATCTCTATCAGAACCTCCCTTTGCAACTGAATCTTAGATACCATTTCCTAGTACTTCTCCTGATCTGAGCTCAGATCCATGAGTCTACCCTGATCCCTGATTGTAAACTATCTGATAATTAATCTTGTATAACCTCTTGAGATTCCCAAACTGGCTGCATGCTCAGAACTCTTTAGGTGCTCGATCACACTATGCTTGCACATTCCCTGACTTCCCACAATGGAAGTGCATTGTCGAAGACCCATTACTCAGTGGTCTACTTGAGTCTCTAGCCTAAATTCCCTATATATAATCCTCACGACCTCACTTCTTGATATCTAAAGCATCAATGCTAAAATCACTTGAACCCATCACCTGACTCCAATACGACTGGTCTATAAAATTTCCCTCATCTATCGGTGTCTGATTCACTACCTCTAAGAATAAGGAACACTTGATGATTTTTACCTGCACCCTAATGGTGTGTCGTAAACTATCCTCAAAACACCTCACCCTCACAATTTATTCACCCACCATACTAAGTGTGAAACAAGACAAGTTGGTAAAATAAAATGCATAGTCCATGATGAACATTTATCTTTACTGTGGTATCAAGAAATCCCAATCTCTCTTTGTACTCAACGTCTCTAGGAATAAGTGCTCGAAGAACATGGCCTCAAAAAATTTCTAGGCCATTCCCTCATGTATGCCTGTCTAAACCTGTATATCCCACCAGTTATTTTCTAGTCCTATGAGCATGTACATATCCAGCTTCACCCTCTGATCTGGGGGTGTCTCAACCTACTTGAAGATGTTCTACATAGATTAGATCTAGTTCTCTATCACTTGTGGTCCACCCTCACCCTAAAATAGTGGTGGGTACTATGACCGGATCACCCAATTCAGGCATTCCATCAATGGATCAGCTTCTTGAGCTTCCCTGTCGATGCCCTAGATGACCCGCACTAGGATCACTATGAGATTTTTTTCAATACATGGTCCAAAATATTTCAAATATGGTGGATTCCCCATTTATACTGGATATTATACCTCTACCTATACTTGTAGATCATGATATTCATGTCCCTCATGGGCCTCATCCCAACCCTTATGGGGCTCAAATTGTACACACTCATGTGGCAGAAATCACCGCCCGCTTGATGTTCCTTCAAAAGCTGCCAAGGTGGCATCCTGTTGAATACCAATAACATTGGTAGACATCCATGACAGTATATATATAATTTAGGTTGAGAATTTTGTAATAATAAGCACAACCTATCCACCCTTACACTCCCTTACTGCAACCATGTCACGTGAAATTCAGCCTCATGGACCCTTGACCACCCATATCAGAGCCAGGTATCCAATATAAATCTAGCCTCATGGACCCTTTCCTACCCACATACGAGTGAAGAATCACATATCATCTGAGTTACCTAAGTAGAATGCCGCTAAAGAGGCTATACAGGAAAACACTGTTTACCTTCTTTATTGACACTTTAAACACCCCACACCCTATCATCATCCATATATACTTCTATTAGAGCTAGGCCCACACATATATATCACATATCCCATCACATATCATTACAAATAGATTTCATTAGAACCCCATGCCTAGGCTGGTTGAGTATAATTCCACCAAAGAGAGGCTAAGTAGGAAAACATTGTTTAGATTTCTTTGTTGACACTTTAAAAAACCTAACCCCTTTTAGTGAAATCTAGGTTCCCAATGAAAATCACAATTAATTTAATCACATGAATATATATATATATATATAATACTATGTACTTGTCAAGAAAGCATAAACAAACCTCCCTTTCCATACCTAGCTAAGGGTCTGTATCTCCTCCCTTACCATACCAAGCCAAATGTCACATATCATAACCCATAAAAAATCATACACAAGTGTTCCAATTGAGGTGGAAATCATATAAAATGTAAAAAAGATCAAAGAAAAATAGTAATTTGTCACCTCTGTCAACTTGGTATGTCCCCATGCATGGGGTTGAAGGCACCCAAACACAAGTTGTGTACCCATTTTTGATGACATCCTAGTTTCCAGTCTACCATAGCCCAAATAATAAGACCAATCACTACTAGAAATGTAGGCTATAGCCACGGACCTATATCCATGATTCTATTGGTATATGTCTATAGATTTTTTATATCCACGGTTTAATAAAATGACCATGGCTATTTGTTGAAAATCCGATCCTCAAACCCTCCTTCCCTCGCGATTCCTCCTCCCTGCTATCTCCTCCTCACCGCACCCTCCTCCTCGCCACGACCTCCTCCTCGCCGTGCCCTCCTCTTCCCCGACGCCTCCTCGTCACGCCCTCCTCATCACCGTGACCCTTCTTCTCGACGCCTCCTCGTTGCGCCCTCCTCATCGTCGCGACCCTCCTCCCCGACGCCTCCTCGCCGCAACCCTCCTCCTCGACGCCGCTCTTCCGATGCCTCCTCACCGCGACCCTCCTCCCCGACGCCTCTCTTATGATGCTGAGGTCGACACCACCATTGCCCTCCCCGAGCCCTTTTCACCAACAACCCTCAAAACCATCGACCCCTCCTCGCGGTGACCCTCCTCACCCCGACCCTCCTCCAGAGAAGTTGCTCCAAGCTGCCTCCCCTCCTCCTCCATTCCCGAAGGTTATCCCTCACAACCGTCAACACCAGAGGTAATCCCATGTATTTGTAGCATCACCTAATCCAATTATTCTTTTATATTTTTCAATTTCACAAAATTTGATAATTATCTTTACCTTATGAAGTTCTAGCATAGGGTTCATAAACCCTACAATATTCTATAACACCTTACAATGTACTCTATGAACTTCACATATACCTCATGATCTTCTTGAACCTCATGGTATATCTATACCATATGATGATCTATATATACCCCATGGAGGTACATCATGAAGTTAGATATTCTCATTGCTTTATATGAATTTTATGTACCTTATATAATCAAATAATATCTTTTGAAATGGTTGTTTCTTATGAAGTCTATTATCAAATGTTATATTAGTATCATACATAGGATTACATCTTATGAGAATGGAATACCATATTTATATCAATGTCTTACACAATCACAGTATCTTATGTAGAGTGTATCATATTATCACCCTATTCTTCCAAGAGTCCACTTCTTATGATGATATTATCCTAAAATAATTTCCACCATCCTTTGTTATTATATACATTTTTATCCATGACATTTATATGATCTTTAAAAACACCCACATGAATCATGACATTTAAACTTGAGCTTACCTCTAGCTTTGATGGAAGTACACAACCTGAGAATTACTTGAATAGAGTGAAAACTATCAAAAAAGAAATATGACAATGTACATGACGTCATATTTTCCCAATAATTTCTTGGATTTTAAATGTGAATAATACAACACATTTCATGAACCCATATTAGAAATTGATTTGGTTTAAACTTTTATACCATAGAAGTTGCAAGGTAGCTGGTCATTTAGATCCCTTAGGGTGGCCAGTCTATCATGCAACCCAACATGGTAGATCTTCCTCTAAGCACCAACCCACACTCTCTATGCATGTGCTGAACTAAAAAAGAACTATTTATACACCATTCCAATATTGATTATATTACCTTTAAAATTGTTCAAATATATTTATGATATGTATTGGCTTGTCAGGTTCTAAGACAGCCTTTAGTAGGCCTTATTGTTTTCTAACTCCTCTATGATTTTTCAAAATAGATAATATAGTTACATCATCAATACCTAATTACTTAGGAACCAAACTCCCAACCATATAACCACTATTCTTATTCTATTATAACTTTAAAAAACACCAATGATTCTTTCATACTTCTTATAAACCAAAAGGATAGAAAATTCAAATACCTTCAAATTTCTTTTTCTAATATGAATGGATATTAAAAAATGCCAAATGAAAAGTCACCCCTTTTCATTAATACAATGATAAGAAACTACAAAAACTAAATTGAATAATTTATTTAATCTTTTTTCAATTAATATAATCATAAAACTTATTGGGAAAATTTATTCTTCAATAATAAGATTAGGATTTCCAAAAAAAATCCAATCTATATATTATTCATCAAAATTTTGACATAAAAATTTATTGACAATTCAATATCATTGAATAAAATAAATCACACACAAGGTGGTCTCAATAAACCCCCTTTGTATTTATTTCTAATACCCAATAAAATGATATATCAATATATACTCTTTATTTCTCAATAATATTTTTATTCTCTTCCCAATTCTCATAAGTCCTTTCATTCCATTTTGTTCTCTCCTCCTTTATGATAATAATTACTGAGTACATGAGAGAAAAATGGCATGAATTCATACTCAATAAATGTACTAATATAAGTATTTTTTATCTGAGATTCATAAAAAAAGGTAGAGGGTTTTATTTATATAATAAATCTGTCTATTTATAAAAGAACATGATACCAATATGAAATAAAAAAACTCACAACCTTTCTCATAAGATGTGAAAATTTATTCAATCTAAGATAATTATATAATACCAATTGTAATAATTATTATCTTGGAATATTTCAACCCTAGTTTCTACACTCATGTTAATAAGAAATATAAAAACATTAAAGTATAAAATTATCTAAATTTACACATTGGAAAATATCCTAGAATCTTGTTCAAAATTTCAATTTATTTTCCCTAATTAAGAATAATTTATCCCCCTTAATGTTAGGTTTGGAATTTTGTAACCAAGGATGAGAGAATAATAAATCAAACCATATCAATTATATATTTTCCATTAAATTTATGGAATATCTTGATTTATATGATATTGATAATTTTTGGAATATTCTCAAAGTATTCTCTTCTAGTATCCCCTTTAATAAGATACTTCATATTGTTATCATTAAGGTGCATATATTTTATATATTGATTTTAAAATTTCTTAAGTATAGAATTCACTAAAATGGATCTTTCAAACTACTATACATATTGGAAAGTTTGCTTCACTCCACTTATGTTGACTAGTTTTGAAAACATATATTATATAGTTTCCCCACAATAACCAGCTTCATCTTAAAACTCCCCACATTATTAACACAAAAATACAACATAGATGATAAGGAATATAGTTAATCTTCTTGTTAATAAATGTGAACATAAATGATGAGAATATTTTCTCAACCAAGTTTCTATATTATTTATGTTAACACATCTATTTTTAAGTACTCTATTTTTCCACATCACGAAGAAGGAGAGAAGGATCCAAAAACATATCTCCAGCATTAAGGTGAATGAAAAGAATTTTAATGTTGAGGGGAGAATATCTAATGCTTTAGTCCGTCAATTTGAATCTTTTTTTAACACTAAAAGTATTAGTGAAGACAATTACTTGAATGATGTGATCACCTAGATTATTAATGACATGTATATAGTGTTATTTTACTATTTAATAACATTTAATTTTGTGTTTTCCATGCAGGAAAACAACTGGAAAACACCTCACATGCCTGTTGAAGATCAAATCATACTATTTTTGGAAGCATAAATAGACATCCAAGTTTGTGTTTCTACATTTTATTCAATTTTTTTGATGTTTTCCACCTTCCACTTTAAAGTGTTTATGAGACATTGCCCATTTAATTTGTAGCTTTCTCTAGAAGACATTATATGTGCAGGCTTCAGGTCAATGATATCCAAGATGTGATTTAGTTATCTCTGTAATGGATATTTCTGAGACTATTGAGGTAAATATCTCTTTGGTTTGTGAACTCCACTACTATTTAAATTGTTACTATCTTATTTATTTCCTTAGTGCATGTGAATACAATAGGATGATCTGGAAATGTGTTTGATTTTATAATTCAGTTACGACCTAATGAGTTTTGGTTCTCTTTCTCCATATTTTATGGGATTGTATTTTGGATTGAAATATTGCTCAAGTTTATATCCATATAGCTTATACTTGATATTTTTTATAGTATAAGGTACTGAATCCTGCACCAATGTTTCTTACAGTCCATGCTCATAGGATAAGCAGTTTTCAATGTTTTTTTAAACATAGCATAGATCCATAATTTCCTTAATTACCTTACACTGTCAATTGTATTTTTTTTATTCTTACTTATATGACCTAAATCAGTATGTATGTGCCTCTTCTATTTTTCTTTGGGTGAGAAGCACTGGTGCTGGACTGCTACATTAATTAAACTGCTATATTTAATTAATGCACATGTATTTATGACCCTGCAGGATTGCTACCACTTATTATTTATATGGCTTCAAAGTTGAATTGAATGGTGATGTTGATTATCACACTACAACAACAGTCTTCAAATATATTTTTTAATTCAATTTCATGTTCTCGGGTCTTCTGAAGTGGTTGAAAGCTCTATGTTGAAGGTTCTTGGCATGAGTGAATGTCTACAATTAGTCAGAACAAATCTGGAAGACCTTCTGCTTCCACATTACATGTCTCTATTCAGGTGAGCTTTAAAACCAACACAACACTATTGAGCTACTTCGAAGGATCAGTTCAGGTTTTCATGCATGTTGAATGTTCAGTTTCATTTGTATATTTATTATCATGAATTGAAAATTATAATGAATTATTTTTTCTTTATTTAGACTAATATAAATAGGAAATTTAATGATCAATACTCATCTATGCCTTTTAATTATGACAACAATTACCTTTAGGCTTTCATATTTCAGTATTATAGGGATTAGTAGTATTCATATTCCATGTTTGAACCTATTATTGGTGGGTATGTGTTTATATATATAATTATCAATACATCCCTCAGAATGAGTGATTACTGTTAGAGTGATTATTGTCACTGCTTACTACCATGCATCATTTTTTTTATTTGGAAGAACTGGGAAGGGGGTAGGGGGCTGGTGGGGGATGGGGCTGGGCAGGGGGGATGGGGTTGGGTAGGGGGGAGGGTCTGGGAGGGGAGGGGCTGGGCAGGGGGAGGGGATGAGAGGGGAAAAACTAGGTAGGGGGGATGGGACTGGAGGGGGATGGGGCTGGTCAGGGGGGATGGGGCTGGGCAAGGGGGAGGGACTGGTGGGGGAAGGGGTTGGGCAGGGGGGAGGGGCCGGTGGGGGAAGGGGCAGGGGGGAAGGGATGAGAGGGGAAGAACTGGGTCGGGGGGAGGGGCTGGTGGGGGATGGGGCTGGGCAGGGGGGATGGGGCTGGGCAGGGGGGAGGGGCTGGTGGGGGAAGGGGATGGGCAGGGGGGGAGGGGGCTGGTGGGGGGTGGGGGGTGGGGCTGGGCAGGGGGGATGGGGCTGGGCAGGGGGGGAGGGGCTGGGCAGGGGGGAGGGGATGAGAGGGGAAGAACTGGGTAGGGGGGAGGGGGCTGGTGGGGGTGGGGGTGGGTAGGGGGAGGGGCTGGTGGGGGATGGGGCTTGGCGTCTTCCTCTATTTCAAGGAAAATGAAGTTGGAGAAGATAGACCAACTCTCTTTTTCATACCGGTAATTCATCTAGATTAATCTACCATTAATTTCATGTTCATAATAATTTCCCATTGTATATTTCATATTACACATTCAAAATATTATTTATTTTCAATTTTCTACCCAACTATTGATTGTGTTTTCATTTATTTGTGCTATGATTTATTAATGGTTGTTTTTTTAGAATGAAACAAAACATGCTTGGTATTTTACAGTCACCCTCCTGTTGTAAGTGGGTCCATTGCAGGAGACCACTGGATTACAACTGAAGAGATCTAATGGATGGATGGGTACTTTTGGTTAAGCAGGTTTGTCATTGCCTTCATTTTTACTCATTGCTAGAGTTGTGTATTACATATTTTTTCTTAGTGTTTTACTGCTCCTACAATTAGAACTACTTTAGTTATCTTTTAGATTTTTCAAGTTATGTTCAAAATGAGGCTAATTGAAATTATGGTAAGATTCAAATGGCTTAATGGTTTGGTTTGTTTAATTATATTGAATTGCATATCTTGAATAAGTTTTATTTAATATACTTGTTTCATTTGTTAAATAAAGTCATGTTATTATAATAAAACCCCTCCAACGGAGGTGCGCTGTCTGCGAAGATGCTGCCCCACGGATGTCGCTGGACCGGGCCAACATGCAGTGGTCACCCCACGGTCACGCCGCGGTCACGCCGCGGTCACGCCGCGGTCACGCCGCGGTCACGCCGCGGCAATGCCGTGATTTGGCCCTGCTCCAGCCACATCCAGCCCACACCAACCCTCTTCCACCTTCATTTTAGCCCGCTTCCACCAGCATTCTAGGCCGCAACATCCCCCCCTACCCTGCGGATGTCGCTGGACCGGACCAACACACTGTGGTCACGCCGCAGTCACGCCGCAGTAATGCCATGATTTGGCCCTGATCCAGCCACATCCAGCCCACACTATCCCCCTTACACCTTCATTTCATCCCGCTGCCACCAGCATTCCAGCCCGCAACAGCCCCCCATGCCCTATGGATGTCGCTGGACCGGACCAACACGTCGCGGTCACGACGTGGTCACACCGCGGTCACGTCGTGATTTGGCCCTGCTCCAGCCACATCCAGCCCACACCATCCCCCTTCCACCTTCATTTTAGCCCGCTGCCACCAGCATTCCAGCCCACAACAGCCCCCCCTGCCACCTTCGAATCAGCCCGCACCATCCCCCCAACACCTGCAACCATCCCCCTTCCACCAACATTCCAGCCTCCTCCCGCTCCCTTCACTCCTGGATGGAAGATGTTGCCCCGAAGATGTCGTCGGATCGGGCCAACACGCCGCGGTCACGCCGCGGTCACGCCGCGGTCACGCCACGGTCACGCCGCGGTCACGCCGCTCTCACGCCGCGGTCATGTCGCGGTCACGACGCGGTCACGCCGCGGTCACGCTGCGGTCACGCGCGCGGTAATGCCGTGATTTGGCCCTACTCCAGCCACATCCAACCCACACCAACCCCCTTCCACCTTCATTTCAGCCCGCTTCCACTAGAATTCCAGCCCGCAACAGCCCCCCCTGCCACCTTAGAATCATCCCGCACCATCCCCCCAACACCTGCAACCAGCCTCCTTCCACCAGCATTCCAGCCTCCTCCTGCTCCCTTCGCTCCTGGCCGGAAGATGCTGCCCTGCGGATGTCGCTGGATCGGGCTAACACGTCGCGGTCACGCCGTGGTCACGTCGTGGTAATGCCGTGATTTGGCCCTGCTCCAGCCACATCCAGCCCACATCAGCCCCCTTCTACCTTCATTTCAGCCCGCTTCCACTATCATTCCAGCCCGCAACAGCCCCCCCTTACACCTTCGAATCAGCCTACACCATCCTCCCAACATCTGCATCCAGCCCCCTTCCACCAGCATTCCAGCCTCCTCTCGATCCCTTTGCTCCTGGACGAAAGATGTTGCCCCGCGGATGTCACTGGATCGGGCCAACATGTCGCGGTCACGCCGCGGTCACTCTGTGGTCACTCCGCAGTAATGCCATGATTTGTCCCTACTTCAGCCACATCCCGCCCACACCAGCCCCCTTCCACCTTTAAAATCAAAGGTCTAATTGTACTCCACCTAGAATATCCATCTCAAGTTCATATTCCTCTAAGATAAGATATAATTTAGATTCTTATGCTTTGAATACACTATAAACCACTCCCTGAAGTGGTAGTGGTGCCAAGTATTTAGAGTGTGAATCACTGATAATAAGTCAAGATAATTAATGGGGTATTTATTCTCACGAGTCAACAACTAAAGAGATCCATAAGCTAATACCTATATCCCCTACATCAAAACACAACCCAAACTCATACACGAGGCATCTTAGTAAACATTATATCCCAAACCCGAATCAGGAAGGATCCAAACTAGAGCTAAAGTCAATATCCCTTTAAACTCCTCAAAATATCTCTAGAATTGATCACTCCCAAAAAACTTCACACTTATATGGGTTAAATCTATCATGGTAGATGTAATCTTGGAGAAGTCCCAAATAAAATTCCTCTAATAACTAGATAATTGTAAGAAAATATGGATTTTAAACACATTTCTTGGATACTCCAAAGACATCACCACTTGAATCTTCTCAACATCCACTGATACACCCTTCTTAGAAATAAAATTACATATAAATTTCACCTATTGAATCCAGAATTAAAATTTAGATATATTTCTATATCGGTGATTCTTTTCCAATAATCCAAGGATGATATTTAAATTCTCAGCATGATCATGCTCCAATCTTGAATAAGCAAGGATATGATCCATAAAAACAATCAGTAAGGAATACAAGAATTGATTAAATATTTGATTCTTGAAATCCATACACTATAAGAGTGTTATAAAGTCCAAATTACATGAAAATATAATTATAATGACCATATCTTATTTTTAAAAATGTCTTAGGAATATCTTCCTCTCAGAACCCTAGCTAATGGTATCCCAATCTCAGTTTAATTTTTTAAAACCACTTGGATCACCTGAGATAATAAAAATTTCCACCAATACTATGAAAGGTAAATTTATTCTTAACTATCACTTGGTTGAGTTTCCAATAACCAATAGAAATCTAGAGACTCCCATACACATTCTTTTTAAAGAGCATTGGTGATTCCAAGGTGAAACGCTGGGATGAATAAATCCATTATCTTCAAGATCCTCAAAATAAACCTTTAATTATTTTAATTTAGTGGGTTCCATATGGTATGTAGGTAATAAAATGGTCCATTTTTCTAAGATAAATTCTATATAAAACTGAACTTCCCTCTGATTTAGTAACCCAGATAAGTCATATGAAAAAACTTCAAGAAACTCACTCAGAACCACAGGAAGAGGACCACTAAGACATGGATCAAAGACATCTAGAAACATATTCAAAAAATAGTGTTATATCATCCTATAACTTGGGGAAACATGTATTTCTCTCTTAGATTTTGGATCTCACTCAACCTGAAAGATATGAGTGACTCTATTGGAAGAAAGAAACTGGACACGATGATGATTGTAATCGATTCTAGATTTATAACTAATCATATATTCTATGAAAATGATGTGATAAAAGATTTAAAGATCAAGAAATAGAAAGTACCATATGGTTTTGTGGTCAACAATCATCACCCAAAACTCAGGACATTTAAAACCCTTCTTTGACCTCTTTCTCAAAGGAGCGGAAATAGGAATCAAGCAAGGCATAAGCTCTAAGAATAAATCCAATGCATCAATAATATTTTATAATATAAATAAATGAGTTACAACAATATTAAATAATAATAGAAACATAGAATATGAAATAAAAAACATACCTCTCATGGAAGTTAGTTCTTCCTCTGACTGCTCTAGTGTACACTTTGCTGCATAGATACATCCAGCCACATTTTTCTCTTTCTTTAGGACCTGAACATCACTGTTAGAAAGTGGTTGAGATAACAATACTTTTAACACATCATATATAACTATAGTAACCTATTATTATCTCTCACATAAATAATTAATATGATTAGATTTACCACACAGGTGACATGCCTTGGGTGATTCTATATAATCATGTTTGAAGTTTCCCCTTTTCCTGCATTGGTAACATGACACTATATTTAGCCTTGATATCTGTTGTACACTCCTAAAACCACCTCAAAAATGTTCATCTAACTTTCTCTTCTATCTAGAATAAAAACTTTGGCTACCTCCTACTATCACTGATTCTTTCAAGAGTATTATCCTCCTAGTTGTATCCTCCTCATCCATAGATACCTTGCCTATAATCTTTATGAAGGTGGGTAGGAATATAAGAATCAACATAGACTAAATTTCATGCCTCAAACCCATTTCAAACATTTTTTCCTTGATATAGACATTAGAAAAAAGATCTATAAATAAGTTCATTAACACAAAAAACTGAGTAACATACACCATGTTAGAATGATATCTCGGCTCCATAGTAACAAAATATCATGCCTTCACTACTCTTAGTGTATCAGGATAAATTTTTTTATTAAAGGATTTATCAAAAGTAGTCTAGTTGATATATTCATGCAATTTGGATATCACAATAGATCCTAACCACTTTATTCCCAATACATAAAGCATATAAGTAGAGAAACCAACCTTGGATACTTTTGAAGTGTTAACAAAGTAAAAAACTTCTAAATAATCTTAATCCATTATTCTGATCCCTATACTACCTTATCACCAAAAAAGATCAATGGTTGTTTCTTAGTGAATTCCAAAGCATGGTCCACCTGCCATTCCAGTTCAACATTGGCTATATAGAGCATGACTGGATTTTTCTGACTATAGTTTCCACTAAAACCGAGTCAACTATTTGATTCACCCATGGGTATTGCTTCATAGCTTTCTCTCTAACATTTAGAGATAAACTTATTAAAGTATAGTTTCCACTAAAACCGAGTCAATCTGTCCAGGGTCTGGGGGGGGGGCAGGACTGGTAGGGGGAGGGGAATATGTCCAGGGTCTGGAGGGAATCTGTCCAAGGGGAGGGGGATCTGTCCAGGGTCTGGGGGGGTAGGACTGGTAGGGGGAGGGGAATCTGTATAGGGTTTGGGGGTGTCCAGGGTCTGGGGGGTGTCCAGGGTCTGAGGGGGGGTGTCTAGGGTCTGGGGGGGCTGCTGTCCAGGGGGTCCAGCAGGGGGATACTGCTCTCCAGGGGGCCCAGCAGGGGGGTGTTGTCCAAGGGGGTCCAGCAGGGGGGGTGAGGGGTGTGCAAGGGGTGCAAGGGATGTGGGGGGGTGGCTGTTGTCCGAGGGGGGGCTGGTTTTTTTTATGAAATGGGAAGAGGACTTTTTTTATGTTCATGGGTATTGGAAAAGCAAAGGACGTTGTCGGAATTATCATAAATAATGCATGCATTGTCCTCTAGCGCTCGCTTTTTCCAGCTGCGATTGCATCACAGATGTGCTGGTGTTGTCCAACAGCAAACAAAGGTCTCACAGTTTTCTCTCTCCTTGATCGGGTACTCACAAACAGCTTCCAAAGTAGTCCATTGACTGCGTATTCCTAAGATGTCTATATGGCTTGACAAAAGAAGATATAACAGCCTTTCTGCCCAGATCATAACTGAAGATCCATCCTTTACTTATATGTGGAAAGCATAAGATTCCCTCACTTCCAGAAATGATAAATATATTTATGGGATTATCAAAATATACAATGTAATTGAAATTCTAGTCAACTTTGATCATTAGGTTATCACCTTGATAAGGAATAAAGTGACATTATTAACTGATGTCCACATGGATATGGAATCAAGAAAAAGATTCATGGGCATGTGTTAGTTATATAAGAGAAATTGTTGGATTGGTGTTGCCTGATCCAGTTGGGCTGAATGCTTGTGGCCCGTAATTGTAGCACTTTTGACCGTCGTTCATTGTAGCGACGCGGGGGTGGGGAACCAGGGGAAAATAGGTAGAGAGACTGGAAGGGGGCAGATAAGGGGGGAGACATGTAGGGTGGGGGGTGTCCAAGGTTGTCTTTCCAGGGGGGTGTCTGTCCAGGGTGGGGGGTGTCTGTCCGGGGGGGGTTTGTCCAGGGTTGTCTGTCCAGGGGGTTTCTGTTCGGGGGGGGTCTGTCCAGGGGAGGGGGTGTCCATGGTTGTCTGTCCAGGGTTGTCTGTCTGTCCAGGGGGGTGTCTATCCTGGGTGGGGGGTGTCTGTGCAGGGGAGGGGGTGGGGGTGTGTCCAGGGGGGGTGAAAGACAGGGGAGGGTAGTGATCATATTGTCTCATTTCATCTTTAAGACGGTTGTTGGATATAACTACAATATCCTTCTCTCCCTCCATAATAGCATTATATGGAACATGTAGGAGCTCCTTCCGGTGCATTGCTTCTTGAACCTGTATGTCCTTTCATCCACCAACATCCCGTGTAAAACCAAACAGTTTCAGCATAGATAGCCCAGCTTTAATGGCATCCCAACTACAGACTTTATTCACCATTCTAAAAACCAAGTGCTGCTCATCCATAGTATATTTGGCCCACCTAAGAAAACCTTCCAGTACTCTGACAGGATTCTGATGTGTTACTACTTTGAAAAACTCCAACATATGTACAGCAGGGGGTGTCCAGGTAGGGGGACTATTAGGGGCAGGGGGACTAGCAGGGGCAGGGGGCCTGGAAGGGGGGTGGCAGGGGGTAGGGGGGACTGGCAGGGGGACTAGTAGGGGGTAGGGGGCAGGGGGGACTATCAGGGGACTGGAAGGGGGCCTAGCAAGGTGCAGGGGGGGACTGGAAGGGGGGACTAGCAGGGGGAAGGGGGACTAGAAGGGGGCAGGGGGGGCTGGCAGGGGGTGGAAGGGGGCAGGGGGGACTGGTAGGGGGACTAGCAGGGGCAGGGGGACTAGTAGGGGACTGGCAGGGGGCCTAGTAGGGTGCAGGGGGGGGACTGGCAAGGGGGACTAGCAGGGGCAGGGGGGGACTGGCAGGGGGTGGCAGGGGGTAGGGGGGACTGACAGGGGGACTAGTAGGGGGCAGGGGGCAGGGGGACTAGCAGGGGACTGGCAGGGGGCCTAGCAGGGTGTAGGGGGGACTGGCAGGGGGGACTAGCAGGGGAAGGGAAACTGGAAGGGGGTGGCAGGGGGCAGTGGGGGGCTGGCAGGGGGCAGGGGGGACTGGCAGGGGGTAGGGGGACTGGCAGGGGGACTGGCATGGGGTGGCAGGGGGGGCTATCAGGGGCAGGGGGGGACCAGCAGGGGGTGGCAGGGGGTAGGGGGACTGGAAGGGGGACTAGCAGGGGCAGGGGGGCTAGCAGGGGGCTGGCAGGGGGCAGGGGGGACTGGCAAGGGGTGGTAGGGGGGACTAGCAGGGGGCAGGGGGACCAGTAAGGGGGTGGCAGGGGGCAGGGGGGACTGACAGGGGGACTAGTAGGGGGCAGGGGGGACTGGAAGGGGGTGGCAGGGGGGACTAGCAGGGGGTAGGGGGACTAGAAGGGGGCAGGGGGGACTGGCAGGGGGGACTGGTAGGGGGGCTGGCAGGCCTGCAGGCCTACTGTGTTTTTTTATTGAACTTTGATCTATAGCCACGGTTTCTAACCGTGGTTATAAGTCTTGTTTGTGTTTTACCTTCTGCCACGGTTTGAAATCGTGGCTATAATGCTTTATCCAGGGTTTAAAACCGTGGCTATAGGGCTTTAGCCACGATTTAAACTGTGGTTATAGGTTATAGCCACATTTTTAAACCGTGGCTATAGGAGTTGGCCTATGGCCATGCCAATACCAACCACGGTTCATTGAACCGTGGCTATAACCTATAGCCACAGTTTCAAACCATGGCTATAGCCTAAATTTCCAGTAGTGAATATAAAATAAAATTATTTGATATCATTATTATCCAATTGAATGATTCTACTAATTCCCATTCATGAAATGCTCTGGTACCATTTGCGGCACCCTGGCCCATCTTGCCACTCAAACAGTGCTCAGGTTTGATTGAACACTGGGCCTTAAGTGTGTCTCCACATACATCAAAGGCTACCGACTAGTAGTGAGGGTGTAAAGAGGTGATATTGGGGAGATTATACCCTCTGTTGATGGTAACAATATTTTTTTATATGTATATAACATTGCTAAAGAAAGACCATAAAACATTGGACCAGTAACCCACCATAACAGAAGGAAAAAATGAAATAGAAATAATAATCAACAAGATCAAACATACCATTTTCAGAATAAAATACTATTTTTAACTACTAAACAAACTTGATAGCATTTAAGAATCATAAATACAAGTTAGGTCATAAAAAATAGTAAGCAATAAGGGACACCCATGGACGATCTCAATACATACATATATAAGAATACTGATACGAAAAGATACTAAAAAGTAACTCCAGATGATGAAATAACCAAAATTCCTTTGCATCCATCACATGCTAAGAAATATGAAATTGTCAATAAGGTACATCTCTTGGTATTGAACCTTTACTTGATCGCAAAATCATAAAATATACACATGTTCTAAAGGTCATGTGTAGGGTGTGAGAATAATCTCAGTAGGAAACCACCAACATGTTCCTATCTTAAATTTGTGATAAAGTAGGTGTATACTACAAATAAATAAATCAATACATGCACATCATATAAATAAACTTTTTCCCTTGTGTTCAGTATCCACGAGGAGGCAGTTACCTGCTTTATCCAGTGCTGGTATAATGGTAGTGGAGAGGATCCTTAGCATAAAGCCTAAGGTATCCCCTAATGAAAGTCATCCTAGGTGAACCCTCAGGCTCCACCACCAAAACATAACCCAGAACTTTGTTCCATAAAGCATATCACTGGCATCCAAAAAATGCATGCCCAAATAGTAAGTACCTAGTCCCATAGACCTCAGCCCAAAATAATCCGCTTCAGCTCGAAGCATGACAACCAAAGCACAGTGATATCTATCCCCTAAATAATAACACCATCAGCTTAATAGTCAACGTCCTGAGGAACAGAGATATCCATCCTCGCAAATAATACTAGTCCAACGGCCTCAATATATAGTGAGCCTTAGCCCCCAACTAATGGCCTCAACACCATCAACTAATTCCTCCTCACCATTCGTGTGGCTTTATATGGAAAGAACATCCAACCATACTGATAGTTAACACAATTCTAATATTCATCTAAAGGAGGCCTCTAACCACACTAGTGGTCAACACCACCTCATCATCTGAGTCATATTTGTGTGAACACAACTCCAATGTCATGTCAGTTAATCACAGTGAGCAAAAATCAACAATAAAGTACCGAAGACACGTCATCTCGAAACCTCATTCCCTTACGAATGTGTCGCTCAAATAGATGGTCAACAACATCCAATATCACATGGGCCATGCTCGTATCCTGACGACCACATCACCTTAAACCGATAACCATGTCACCCAACCGGTGATCAACATCACCCAAAGTATCCAGACCAAGTCCAACATGAGGACCAACATCACCTCAAGACATGTGGTCATCATCATCTCAAACCTTAGTCCAAGACCATCATGTTCCCATGGAACTCTTCAAATTAATATAATCAATTTAATTTAATAAATAAACACCCTCAGGATAATCTTCCTAAGGTATTAAGCCTATCACTAGGAATAAACCATTTGTAGTCACATTGAACCATTCCCATAAGCATCTCACATAGTCTATTTATTAATTAAAAGACAAGCATTAAATTATTAGGGTCTCTCACGAACAACCCAATATCACGCTCAAGAACATACCCCCAAAACATAAGATAAATTAAATATAAATCTAGGATCCACCTACCTTGTACTAGTATATATTAGCTCATTAAATCTCGGCCTCTATCATGAGCTAATTCATAATAAATTGGTTTTTTTTATGAATTCCCTAAAAATAAGTTAAATAAGCTTTAATGGATTTAGTTCACTATATGGAAATAGAAAATAAGAAAAGAAGAAAGAGGATTGAATTCCTTACAGATGCATTTCCAACGAAACCAGCAACAATAGATTTAGCGCTCAAAAAGAGTGTGGCTTAAATCCTAGAAGGAGGGAGAGGAGTGGTCCCATGACCATCAGAGAAGAAACCCATGTTAAGGAGGAAGAAGTGGGGAAACACTCTTAAAGAAAATAAGGGGAAATAGTAATTTTCCCCTTTTTAAAAGGCCACATGGTTACCGCACAGTTTGTAAAACCATGCGATACCCACTATTTAGGCACCACACCTCACATGGTCAAGGTGCACAGTTTCCCAAACTATGCACAAACCATGAAAATACCCTCTATTAAAAGTTTCAAAGTTTTCACATGGTCATGAACCCCCTCCTACACAGTTTTTAAAATCGTGTCTAGTAAACTTAGAGTACCGCACAGTTTCTCCTGGGAGACCACATGGTTTTTCTAAACCATGCACCTTAGTCTGCCTTTACTAAAATTGGTTTTTCAGCCTCTAACACACCTGAACCCCATTAAAACCCCTGATTAACTTATTGATCATTAAAACCTATATAAAAATGATTCCTTTGGTCAAAGGAACTCTTGGAATTAAGTTCTTCAGATCAAGAAATATGTTGGTCTAACCACCAAACTCTAAAAATTCAAATGTGGTGAGGAATTCAACCTACTCCAAAAACATATAATGTTGCACTCTCAATCCCCACTAGATCAAAATCAGCACCACCACATTCATTGGATGTTTTGAGATCCAAGGAATCCCCTTATGGAGTGGTGATAGGATCAAATGTGGAAATCATAGGGTCCTCCAGTGTACATGAAAAATATGAAATATCATAAGGAATATAAGTCATTTATTAGAACATGACACATTATGATTTCTATTTATAATTACCAATATTCTTCTCCCTATCCACAGTAATAGGAGTAGATATGTCCTTGACCCTTAATACTTCTATCATCAAGTGAACAAACTCTCTAGTAGGAACCCACGCCTCATCTAGGATGTCCTCCTCAATCCTCAGGGGTTCATCTTTAAGCCCCTTGAGATAGGATAAAGGAGTGGGCCCTACAACCCATATAAGTTATTAAGAATTTATTATAGAAAAATCAAGAATAAATAGTGTTAAGAAAACTTAACCTAACTAATGATGCATTGGGATAAGCACTTCACTCTCTATCATTCCTTCACATTCTATGGAGCAAGGTTGGTGCTCACCCCCTCAAATACAAGTATCAAAGGTGGAAGTTGAGAAGGATCTCTGGCCATACCCTCCTCCATTTTTATTTGGCCTGAGGATAACTCCCTTGATTTAGGATCTGATTACTTGGCCCCCATAGGGGATCTTGTCAGGACATATTCTAGTGAAGGGATCCTAGTCATTTACCCCTTTACTTACTACAAATCAGGGTTACCCTTTCCTTAGCAATGATATTTTACATACAAACAAGAGGAATTTTATTAACAAGTAAATAAAGAAAAGGTAAAACTTACATCTTGAGGATAAATTAATTCATCCCATTCATTAGTGGATGGATCATCAAATATTTTAGCAGCCCCCCATTCTAGCATTTCATTTACTCACTTTTTGGTTAGGATTAGATTATCGATGGCATAAATGATCATCTCCAGCTCCTGGATAGATATTCCCACCTTGATAGGATCTACATCAAAGTTGGTCGGGGCTCGAACATCCCAAATCTATGGAATCCACAACCCAATGTGGAGAAGTGAACATAGGTCTTTGGCATCATAAGTCATGTCCTACCAAAACTAGACTACCTCTAGCTACAAAAAAATATAAGGTTGTTTTGGCTTACTATGAAGCAGACCTGACACTCCTTAATTTACCAGAATTCCCAAATCTCTCCATTACGGTCAAAGGGTGGGAAACGGAATCCTAGGATTCCTATTAGCAATGGTGGCCAGACTATTTAGGTACAATCTCAGTAAGTGTAGTAATTTTGACCCTTACTTGTAGTCTAAATGTTCACCGGGTTGTTTGGGAAAGCTTGGGGTCCCATCATTATCACTTTATGGAGTGAGTGGAGCCTTTCTACCACACTTTACCCACCCTATATTTGTTGCATCTTCGACTTGGGGAACACCCTTCATCAAAACCCCTTAGGGATATGATGAAATATATACCTCAGTATACTAGGAGGTTAACCCAGTGGGTTCACTTACTGGAGAAAAATTTATTATTTCTCGAGTCACCTCCACAACTGAAAGAACTCGGAGTTATCATGCCACCATTGGGTACCTCTTAATTGAATTTTCATAGGAGGGGATACATTTTTTTTGTGTATACACTTGAATTTTCATAAAAATATATATGAACCATAGGCCTCACATATAACATCACCATCAATTTGGGCTGCTAGAACACCATCTATGATGGTGATCAAGTATGATATCAATTAATCACTAGACTTATTATCATCTATGGAAGTTATAGTGGGTGGATCTCCATATAGAAAGAGGTTTTATTCATTAATTATATTCAATATCTTTAAGGCTTCATCATGCTTAAGGGACAGGAGTTGGATGCTAGAAATATCCTGAACAAATGGTTGGAATCGGCCCCCACAAACTTTGATTCTACTCAACACAATGTAATAAGTGAAATGTGTTATAATCCATACCTGCAATACTTGGAATGGACCTTAAATTATTAAGGAGTCCTTTCATGTGTGCACATGCAACAATAACTAATGGATCTTGGCCAGGATAGGGGCTTCCAACCATATATGATACCTTGCTACTAACTTGGAGGCTATAATAAATGTTCCCAAGCTCACACCACTGTTGTAATCACATAAGGGTAGCATGTAGATGTTTATCCACATTTACAAGAAGCTTGTAAGACATGTCTTAGCAGGTATGATATACTTCATGGCGTACCCCCACTGATTATATCGGGATTGATCCAATTTGGGCCATAATTTACCAGGAATTCATCACTTCTCCATTGTAGGATATCCCATGGGACATTTACACATGGGACCCTCCCCCTTTGGATCCATAAAATCACCCATCCATGCTTCAGAATGAATTCCCCCCTTTAGGCTAGGGTCTTCCTTCTTGATATCTTGGGCTATCTCTAACAGTTCATGGACTAGAACATGTGTTCTTTCCATATCTTCTCTGGTGGATTTTTGTGGGATAAATTCATCATACATTTCTCTGAGAATGGGAGCTTCGGAGATCTTGTAGACATCCCATAAAATGTTGCCTAAATCTATGTGCATTAGATGGATGGAATTGTTTGTGGGCTCCATCAGCTATGCAGTTTGGGAATGATATCATAATTATTATATACATGTTTCTGGGCCACCCATAAAGCCTCATAGATGTTGAATGCCTTTAGATCGGTTATAAAATCAACACAAGACCGGTGCACCTAGTATTCGTATATCCACTTGAGTCTAGAACCCCCTTTTGGGTGGAAGTACCAGCCATCCTTCCAGCCTTTTGATTGATCTTTCTTGGAGTCATGGAAGATGGATGAGTATAATTGCAGCTTTAAATCAAGGTAATTAAGTTTAAAAATTGGGTACAACTGATGTGATGCGTGACACAGGTCATGGATGATGTTCCCATGTTTATGTACATGCCTTGGGCCAAGATTTTGATAGGGGTAAAATTATTGTACTCTTATAACTAGGAAATAAAAACATAGTTCTTAAACTTTAGGATAAAGATGTCCTTTAGATGTTCATGGACATAAAGAGGTAGATAGTTTCTCTATGAATATTAATGATGGTGTTTCTTCATATGATTCACCAAATCCAGAAGGGTGGTATCGCATATGTGGTAGTAATCTAGCCCGATGGGATCAACCATCTCCTTGATGCGATTGACAACTTGTTCATAAGAAACTCTATCCTTATAAGAGACCATTGGGAATCTGTAATAAAGTACCAATATTTCATTAGGGAAAAATATTGGTTTTGAAAAAATTCATAAATCTATAAAATTTGGAAAAGGAATGGCCTTACGCAGGACACTCACCCAAGTGGCCTTGCGTAGGCCGCTCACCTAAGTTACCTTACACGGGTCACTCACCTAGGTGTATACATCATACAGATAAGTGAATCCTAGGTATGCACGAATAGAGGCTTAGAAAATGTAGCTTAACCACACAACCTATATGGGATAATAGCATGATGGGATCAACATTACAAAGGTGATAAGAATCGTTGTGACCATCAATGCTACTTATAGACATGAGGGGACCCCTGTGCAGAATAGCCAAACAGCTGACCTGCGTGACACCCTGCGCAACACACTTGTGTGACCCTAAATATCATTTCATCCCTCTACCTCAAGATCATAATCTCTTCTTTCGGTCAGATCCAATCTTAAGGGAGGCATTTTTTAACACTCTATTTTTTCACATGGAGATAAAGAGATATTAAAAGAAAATACCTCAAGAATAAGAGAATTGAATGATACCATAAATCACACATTATCTGAATCCATCTCACATAGGCCTAAAAACAGCATCAGCGTGTAGGTCTAAGCCACATGCCCAGTGGCCCCGCATGGTCCACACCCTACGTGACCTACCTTCTTCACTGAGGGTCCTATTCTTTACTATAAATAGGACCCTAAGGCTCCTCATTTTCACAATGAAAAAAACCCAGAGACATATCAAAGATATTCTCACCCTATTCCTTCACCCATGCCCTCAAAACCATAAATATAGCTCTCTAAAACCTGATAGAATATGGAATTAAGGAGAATAGTGGGATCAAACTCCCCTCCAGTGTGTGAAGTGTAAAATACCTGTGCAAGGAACCAATCCCCCCTTAATCAAGAATGAACTAGAATGAAGGTCCCCTCCTAAACCCGATACTTGCACGAGACCCCTCCAGGGACACCTAGGGAAACCCTGGGAGCCTAGATAAAGGCCTCACTAAAGTTTTGTCACCCAATTTATACATCATCCAGAATTCATCTCCATATAGCGCAGGCCCACCCTTTGCAAATCACTTATGATACACACAGGTCTTACCTTGTGTGAGATGTCTCTAGGTCACCCAAATTCCACCTGAACAGGCCCATTTCTGCTTCCCCAGACCTTACCCTGTGTGAGACTCTTTGGATCCATATTTCATGCCACTAATATTAGGTCACCCCCTTCCTTGGGACTCCAATATGGGGGAGATGAAATCAAATCCTCCACTGAAGCCTCCATACTTTCACAACCATGGAAAGGTAAAAACCCGTGTGTCTTATATTCAGTTATGTATTCCTTTAATCAAAGGTGTCCCACACTTGTCCTTCCTGATGAGTAGGGTTCTCTGGGTGTGTGAAATTATGCATCCATTTAGTCACAAGGATTCCAGCCCTAGAGGTAGTGCCAGGGACTTCTTGGTCTCAAAGACAAGGGTTAGGGACTTTTCCTTCCTACTTCATCTCTAATACATGAGGGTTAGATCCATTCCCTTAAATTGTCGTCTCTAAGACTAGGGACCTCCCATTTCATACATTGAGGGTGGGGAGATCACACTTACTTTTCCCTTTAATGGGTACTAGTGTCTTATCCTCCTCTCTTCACTATAACTGGGGGTAAGGCATCCCTCCTGGAGTAAACCCATGGACTTTATTATGAGTCATGCATAGATGGGTAATCAGATGTGACTATCCTAGTTACCAAAATGGGAGAGATGATGGGAACATCAAATCCCTTTCTTCTTCTCTCGTATCATTAGCCTCTTCCATCAGAAGAAGAAGGATTGTATAGTTTTCCAGATCTTCTACTTTATCTTGTTTCTCACATATGAGCATGACTCATGTGGGATTAGAGACTAGTTACGATCATGACATCTACATGATCATATGCATGTATCAGTAGAGAATAATTTTCCATATCTTCCTATCACCTTCCTTCAGAGGGCCTCCATAGGTGTGGGTCCTCAAATACATGTATCCAAATTGAATGGAATCCTTCTATAAGGTGTAATCCCAAACCATGTCACCATCTCAAAGGACTAAATCCCCTATGAGACAAACCTTAAAAGGGCCTCCATAGGCATGGATCCTTATATACAAACTACATGGGATTTGATTCGTGTCTAAATGAGATGCGTAGGAAGCCTCTCTAAGGTTCAAACCCAACACCAAAAATTATCCCTAATTCTATATAGAACACATTCCCAGTAGGGTCATATCTAACATGAGATCCCATATACCTACTAGGTCCCCTGATCTTCTTCAGTGTAATTCCCACACCAAACTTTTACTAGGCACCTTTTTTCTAGACATCATTTCCACATGATGTTAAACTACATGGTTTGGTCCTCTTCACATAACCTTAAAAGTTATGATGTGTCCCATTAAGTGTCATGGAACTACATGAGTTCTAATTCCTTTCATAAGGATATATAGGAAGCCCATATTGTGGGCTTGATCTTGATATCAAAACAAATCATGTCTCCTTGGATGATGATAAACTCTAGAGAGCCCCACTGCATGTCTTAAAACCAACATCATAATAATAAATAGCCAAAGAATATCTAATATACATGAAATAGATTACCAATGATGGGGAATCTCAAATACATAAAAATGTATTTGTTAATGAAGAACATCAGATACATACAGATGATTCTAAAATTCATACATGCTAATAATTTATTTTTAATTCAAGGGTGACCCGTGTCATACTTGGGAATTAATAAAGGATTCATGAATCTGTATTAAATATTTATGAGAGTCATGGAGTAGAAAATAATTCCCCCCAAAAGGGTGTAATTATATTGACCTCCAATACTCTCAACCAATGTGAGTCCCTAAGCATTGTTGGACCATTTCCTAATAAACACCTTCCTTTATAAAGAAGGTTTAAATAAGGGAACCATTGGGTGTTTTTAGATCCATGAACAAAACCAGTTGGAATCCATTCGGAAATGGTGAAACCAAAACATATGATTGTGAAACATTAAAATCCCATAATAAATCCACCAAGAATAAAGTCAAAATTTCACATTTTCATTAAAAACATAAGCATTACCTTCATTATTATCCATGATATTTTCGCAATGATATTATCTCTAGATACATTTCATTATCAATTATTTATTAAATAGAATGTATTTTTAGTTATTTACTTTTCCATATTTATTATTCCTATTAAGTTATGATAGTCATGTTATTGATTAAATGACATGTGTTTTTAGTTATTTATCTTTCCATATTAATTATTATCCATGATATTTTTACATTGGTATTATCTCTAAATGTAATTACTTCTCAATTTATTGATTACATGACATGTTTGTTCGGTTATAAACTTTATAATATTGATTATTCTAATTGATTCATGATTGATTCCACTATACTTAACACTTATTGATCATTTTAGATAACCCTTAATTTTTTTCCTTTCCTAGGAATCCATGAAGTGTACTATGAAAGATATGCAAGAATATGCTAGAGGGAATAATGATAATTCTCGAAAAAAAATATGATGTGATTTGAATTTTAAAATGTAATGTAAGGCTCAAGTATGTATCTAGTTTACCAATACTACTAAACCATTTAGTCCTTCAAGATTTGATTCCTTATATCTTATGTCAATGTAATAAAGTAGACACTGGCTCCAAGCTACTAGGGTTGGGGTCACTATACATTATATCTAATATAATGACTCCAGTGGTATAATTATATTATAGATATCATATATATACTTTAGACCCATCATAATACCCAAATATGAGAGGTGGTAATGGAAAAAATGAATGACATCGGTTCATGAGGTGGTACTCTATCTAACACACAAATGATGATTTTGTAACCCATTTGATGGAAGTAAAGATGGTTTTGGGTCATGAAATTAACATAAAACATCTAAATATATGTAAGATGTTGTGATTATTATATCATCATGGTTTAATAACAATATAAGGATGTGGACAAAGAAATAAAATAAATACATTCATTGAATAACGTTACCACTTCTTTGATCATCCTCCTTAGGTTTGCACTAAAAACCTTCCTAGTTTAGCTTTATGCCCAAAATAAGGATTCTAGGATTAAGGGGAGAAGTTTGGAAGTGATTTGGGAAGTTATTTTCTAAACTAAAATGGTGTTAAGGTGTGAATAAAAGAGGATAGGTGTGGCCTTTTATAAATGAGGTGAGTGGCACACTTGTAATTTTTAGAAACAAAAAAGTTGTACCAATATTTTTCACATGACAAAAGGGTTCAAAATGGAGTATAATAGATAATTATAAATTATAGGGTCTAAATATGGCCATATAATATATTTTAGACAATTTTTTATTCCATTTTAACCCTTATCTTTTTAGTTTAACCCCCCCTGATAAATCCATTTTTACCTTAACCGCTATAAATAACTATTACTATTTTCACTATTCATTTTGGTAAAAATTTAAATTTAACTTATTAAATAATATAAATTATTTTTATACCAACTATGGAATCCTTTTTTTAAAATTTCATTCATAGAAGTGGTAAAATTTAATTTAAAATTAATCCCGCTGACACAATGAGAAAGTGGGGTTTTAAAGAGAAAATGTTCAAAAGTTTACAAAGTTTACAAAGTTTTTATATTAGAATTCAATATAAAAATAATTCAAATAACCTAAATTGGATTAATAGATGTATAATTAAACTAATTTTAATTTAAAACAAATTCAAAACATAATTTATCTTTATAAAACATTTAAATGAAAATGCAGTTATCAATTAAAATTCAATATTTTTCACTATTCATCAAAAAATGAAAAAATTTAGAAAAATCTCAAAAATTAACCCTAAGATAATTTTAATGTAATTATTTAAAAAATGAAAGTTAATTTTATCAAATAAATTTTCTAAAATTGGTCAAAAAATTATTTTAAATTATGTGTGTGAAGTGCGACTAAACTTTTTTTTAAAAAAATACAGTTTTTCATAAAACATTTTTTTCCTTTTAAATGATTTGTATTTTATTTATAAACAATAAATAACCATAATTTTAATAATTTGTTTAGTACTATTCATACACACTAATTTAATTTCTAGGTTATAACGATACACCGTATTATGGTTCATTTCGACTCAGGGTTGCATATTCTGCAAGCTATTAAAGAGATTAAATTTAAAGAGATATATTTCATAGGTTGTTTAAGCTCGATGTTTTGTGTCAAATATTCTATCAAAAAAAATGTTATTATTTTATAATTTTTGAGTGTTACATTCTACCCACATTAAATAAATAATGTCCTCACAATTTAAACTTGATCTCAGTGAGTAAGGATTTCATATTTGAAAATTATTTTTTTGAAAAACCACATCGTAAAAAGAGTTAATAAATTATCCTCTTGATAAGATGAAAAGGGAAGTAGAAATATTGTATGTAAAAACACATAAATATGTTTCCAAGTAGGAGAAAATTATTGGAAAGTGAAGATATATACATGGAAGAAAATCATAAATAATTATAGAGTGAT
Organism: Viscum album; assembly: GCA_963277665.1. Classification (NCBI taxonomy): domain Eukaryota; kingdom Viridiplantae; phylum Streptophyta; class Magnoliopsida; order Santalales; family Viscaceae; genus Viscum; species Viscum album. Next base: position 970,429,275 of record OY728150.1, read on the forward strand.
TGAGGTCATTGATTACAAGCAAGTGAATGATCAATAGAAAGTTAAGGGCCTAGAAACCATAAATATGTGATAATTTAAAAGAAAATATAATTAATTGGATATGAATTTAATAGTATATAATTTTTGTTTCAATAACATTTTCCTAAATTTGAGTAATTCTTTTACTATCTCAGAATATAAGGAAATATACTTACTTGATACGTTTCTATTTCATAAGAACGATTTCATCCTTTGATTTTTCTTTGATTAATTTAAAATTCATCACTTACTCTAATAAATTAATATCAAAAAATGAATTTTTTATACCTAAATCACTAAAATTATATTTTAATCGATCATAAGATCTATAAAAGAGTGACAAGTCTTTCTGTAACTATTTTCAAAAACCAATATAGTTAACACAAGTTATCCAATATAATATATTAATCTCTAAAACTAAAAAGTAATACCACTGGTTCATAATTAATATTTATTTTTCAAATTTTTTAACTAGAAATAATGACATATTAATAAGGAAATCATGTAGTCCAGTGATATATTCTAAATCCTTATCATTCTTTGGTCATGGGTTCAAGCCCTACAGCCTTTTTGGATGTGATGGGTTGTAACCAAACATACAAGTTATATTTTTTCTAAAATATATTAATATAATTACTATAATGTTCCAAAAAATATTATGGAAATATTTTAAATAAAATTAATCATTAAATAAAATTTTAACCAAGTTTTTTAATACAATTTTTTTAAAAAAGTCTAATGATCTTATTTAACTATTATTACAATGTCATTAATGATCATATTAACCTTAAATGTTCTTAATACTTTTATAATTATGTTTATAAAATGTAAATTCATTACTACTTAAATAACCTTTCCACTAAAGCATATTATTTATGTAAATTTCTCCCAAAATATCCTTAATCTTGGTAGAATCCCATCATATAATACCTAAAAAAAAGGTGCTTAAGACTTTGAACATATGATCAATCTTAAACTCATTAACCCATGATGGTATCTATAACTCTTAAGTTAATAAAGAAATATATGATTTTGAATTTTTATATAATCCTTAAATGTTTCGTGATTCTTATACCAAAATACCATTGGTAAAAATAATTCTATAATATAATTCTGGAATCCCAATAAATACTTTAACCATTTTATTTCAGCATAGGTCCTTCCTTGGTCTATGGGTTAACCTTTAGATGAGGTAATTGACTAAAATAATTCCCAAGATCACCACATTTAAGATAATGAAGTATAAATGGACCCCTAAGGTGAGATTTATTTTCTTTCATCATACTCTTCATTTTTTTCTTAGTAATTAATTGCTTTATTCCCTTCTTTTTTACACATAAAACATTTTTCCATTGCTTTGATACACCTTAATTTCAATCTAAGACACCTTAGTTTTAACCTAGGTCATTTATTATTATCATCTATTCAAATACTTCATAATGTTTTTTAAATAAAATGTGAATTATCCAATGTATATACCATAGGAGTGTCAAACCAGGTGCACGGTAAGACCCGTTGTCATTCACCATGTAATGATTGGGTCAATACTAATGTTACCATTTTAGAGTTATTACCCCTAGGTGCCTCTGTTCTAGAACCATGTCCACTTATAGTGTCTATATATGGATGTATTTCTAGGAAAAACTATATAATATCTTCCTTATCAAGACTTTAGGGTGTTATTCTATACTTATCCTCAAAGTTTATAATAGGGTTATGTTCCCTAATCTATGTTTTCCTATATCTATTTTTTAAGGTTCCTACTAAACTTATTATAAGGCCCCGGCCTTAAACCTTACTTAATATTGAATTAAATGAATAATTCACATTGAGGATCTTTTCAGGTTTAGAGTTTTAGAGAATTAGGACATAACTATTACATCTCAAAAGATTACAAAGTATACACTTCTACTAAGTTTCCATAAAATAAAAACTCTTAAAAAGAAACATGTCTAGTTCCATGTTTTAGATATCATGACTTTTCCTTGATCCCATCCTTGACCCTATTCCACATTAAGTCCTGTGAAAAACATTTCAAAAAAAATTGGGGTGAGCATAAAAAGCTCAATAAGGGATACATAAATCATGAAAACTGTTAGTTTTTCAAAACAACACGTAAACCATGTATACTTTATCAAAGTAATACTTTTCACCTTTATAAAGTAGTAAAAACTCTTCACTTAATAAAAGATCATTACTTACCCTTTTGTAACCAAAATATTACCATAAAACTCATATAAAGAATACATAACATATAAAGGTAACTTGGGACATAAACATACTTAAATGGAATAACCATACGGTCAACTTCCACACATATCACTTAATGGAATAGCCATACGGCCGACTTCCATACCCAATTCATTGGAGGTTATAACGTAACCACCCGTCCTGGTATTCACAGCACCATCCGTCATATGGTTTATCACGTAACCACCCGTCAAATGTCCAATTACCATTATAAAATCATAACAATTATAAAGGAAAGAAAAAATTTCCACGTTTCAATCACAATATATCACTTAAATATATTGACATAAAAAAAATCATTATAAAAACCCTTTTTAATACCAAAATACATAAAACCGTATATGGTATTTATTTCATTTTAAAAACATTATGGCTTGTTGATGAAGCCAAAGACTAAATAATACTCACGGCGGCGGAAAAGGTCGTTGTCGCCGCATATGTACGACAAAAACATTCCCTTTTATCATTTAGTAAAATGCTACATATAAAAAGATTCCTTTTGAATAAAAGTCAAAGTAAAGGGGTTTTATACACCATATAAAGAAAAGTTGTGTATAAAACAAAATATGCCTCAATGAAAGGAGATTGAGACGAGGTCCCTTACCTCGGGTCTGACTTGACTCGATCGTTCTTTAATGTCCTGAATAGTAAACTTGAGTTAATTTATACTTGATTAAGAACATTTTTCAAGTTAATTATTCCTTTTATATCTATTATTACCATGTTATGAACATTATGTAATCATTTAAGTTAATAACGGTCATTTTGTCGATATTTGGTACTTGAGTCAAAAGTGAACTTCTTATATTTACAAGTTGTTCACGTAGTCAAATATCCATTATATCAAGAATGACATTAATGATTTAGACGCCATATATATCATATATATTCAGTATATACATGAATTTATAATATTACATAATAATTTAGAGGTAAGAAATGAAATGCACCGTTCATGGAGACGGTAAGTCGTACGTACGCATGAACGCTACTTCCATTTCTATGTCATATTAATGGAATTAAAACTAAATGAGAGATATGTATATTTTAATTCTAGAATTATATTCATCATTTAGATGTAACATACATCATATATATCCATTATATATATGTACTTATAATAGTACATTACATTTGGGGATAAGAAATGAAATGCACCGTTCATGGAGACGGTAAGCCGTACGTACGCATGAACGCTACTTTCATTTATATCTCATACTTTAATGGAAAGAAATAATAATTATATAAAGGTATATTATAATTCCAGTATAATATCATATATAATATCATTAAATATATCCTTTATATGTACCACATATGGTATTAACGAATCAAATCACTTTGAGGGGGCGGTAGTCCGCACTTCCTAAAATGAAGATATCGTCTTTACCCATAATGGAAACCATAAAGGTATGACACAAATGAAAAATAAAGAAGCATAAGGAAAACATAAACATAATATATATCATATATAAATATAGTTACATCTTAATGGCCACCATTAAATGTGTTAAAAGAAGATTGAACAATCATCATTTCGTGAGGCAGAAATTCGTCAACCACAGAAACAGTATGTTCTTTAACCATTAGATGAAGGTGTGTGTAAGTGTAGCTCGAATAATTATTATAAAAAAATCCTAGTATATTGAAGATACTGGTTTTGTTAGAAAATAAATTAATAAAAAGAGTTTAGGGGGTTGGAGAAGCAAAATAAAACAAAAGAGCACAAGTGAAGATGTTACCTTAAAATCGGGTAACTCCCTTTGGTTTGAACCAAAAGGGTTTCTTGAAGAGCTTCCTACCTAAGGTAAGGCTTATAGGATGAGGAGAGGGATTTGTAGAGACAAAATTATCAGATATTGGCCGAGCCAAAGGCTTGAGAGGTGTGGGTAAGGAGGTAGAGGCGGGGGCCTTTTTATAAGAGGAGAGGAGGGGCACTCTTGGAAAAGTATAAAATGTTACTTTATTTTCAAATGAGTTTCGGATTTTAATGGTCTCAAATTGATTTTTTTCGAGGATAATGTGATAAGGGTTATAAATCCACCCATACAATAGGTTTTTTACATGTTTAGGTCTTAGATTTTACATTATCTTTCCATTTTATTTAAATCGTTAAATAGTGAGGTAAACGCTGCATCATCATGATGTCATAAATAATTTAATTTATTTAATGTCTAAAAATTATAAAAAAAATACTATTATGTATGAAATATTTTTATCTTTTCAATTACTATTTATAGTTAAAAATATGACTTGCATAACCCCATGTAAAATTTGTTTTAGTAAAACAATACATGTTTGTGTCATTTTTACTTTTACTTTAAATAAAAGGCACTAATATCATTATCTTACCCAAGTGGCTCCATGGGGTCCCAAAAATAGACCCATGGGTTGTCTTGGTATTAAATGACTCATCCAATATGGTTAGGAAAAGTGTATATATATTTTCATTTTATTATAATATCATTTTTACCTTAAATCACACTAATTGCCCTTTAATCGTGATTAATAAAACTTAAAAGTTACTTTTCATCAAAAATTATTTTTATCCCATTGAACCACATTTTACTTAATAATTAAAATCATTTATATTGTATTTTTAAAATTCAAATCACAGAAGTGGTAAAGTTCCATTTAAACAAAAAATCAGTTTTTGTAACTACCACTTTGTGGTTTCACTATTCATCAAAAATTAAGGTTTTTCAGAAAAATACCAAAAATTCACCCTAAGATATATTTGATATTACGAATTAAAAAATGATTTCTATTTTACCAAATTCATAACATAGAAGTTTTATTAATTAATTTTTTAATTAAATCCCGTTGTCAAATCAAATAGCGTGTTTTTAAGAAACAATACCTATCAAAAGATTGACACTCGTTTATGTCCAATCTCAAAGTGATATTAATTCCAATTACCACCATTGGATTAAATGGTAAAAATATATTCTAATTTCACTTTAAAACCAATTAAAAAGATAATATAACTATATAAATAAATTAGATTAAAAAGAGGTTTTGAATTAAAATACAACACTTTTCACTATTCATTAAAAATGAACATTATCAGAAAAATACCAGAAATTTATCCAAAGTAAATTTCAATGTCCCAATAATAAATAATAAGTTTATTTTGACAAATATATCTTATAAAATTGTCAAAAGTAAGATTTAAAAATGGTTCGCCATCAAAAGGCGGTAAAACAATCTTTTAAAAATATTAGAGTATTACATGCTTAAGATTGGATTTATTCTCATTTTAAGCCTCTAAAACACTATCTAATTCATAAATAGACATAGATAAGAATATCTATTATTCATTACTTACTTGTGATGTTACACTTCTTCTAATACCAACTGTAGTGACCCCAACCCTAGTAGCCCAGAGCCAGTGTCTGCTTTATTACATTATGATAAGATATAAGGAATCACATCCTAAAGGACCAAATAGTTTAGTAGTAATAGTAAACTAGATACATACATGATTCCCATATTATATTTAAAAACACAAATTACAACATTTTTTTAGGATATCATTATTCACTCTATCATATCCTTGCACATCAATTATATTACACTTATTGGAATCCTAGACAAAGGTAACAAAATAAGGATGATCTCAAATGTTTAGTAAATTTTATGTATGATAGAATATATCATGAATCAATAAAGGATAGTCAATATGGAAAGGTGAATAACTAAACACACATTCCATTTAAATAACTTTACTATCATAATCAATATGATAAGTTAAATAACTGAAAACACATTCCATTTAAACAATATCATGAATATCATATCTTGATAATGCAAAATCAATATAGAAAGTTAAATATATAAAAACATATTCTATTTAATCAATAAACTCAGAATGAAATTCATCTAAAGATAATATCATTTTGAAAATATCATGGATGATAATAACTGAATTATTAATGAAGGAGATGCTGAATTATCAGATTTTGTATCTCAGGAACATGATACCTCTACCATCAAGACCTTTTACAAGATGGTTTAGAGCTACTGGGTACAAACTCATCTGGTTTGGCCAACTAATTTAAAACTATTGGGTACAAACTCATATGGTTTGGCCAACTGATTTAAAACTACTTGGTATAAACTCATCTATTTTGGACAATAGATTTATCTCATGAGATATATCGATGAATCTAGGGGCTATCTGTAATTGGACCCCACCTGTGTCTAAATGTCCAAATCATTCCTCATTTATTGAATAATCAATTTAATTCATGAACAGCATGCCTTACCATTAAATATTCATATCAGAGAAATAATATGGATTATAAATATTTCCCCAATCAAAAAAATAACTTTCAAAGTAAAACACCATATTAAAATGAGATATGGTTTAATAAATAAGAATATACAAGATATATAATATGGATATTTAGGGGAAATTTAATGTCTAATGATCACATTAAAGTGAATATTTCAAGGAAAAGTTAATGACTACAACAATAAATTGATAAAGTGAATCTCGATACTTTCCTTGGTCAAAATGATCATAAAACATCCAAAGGAATAATAAGGATGGTATCAATACAACATATACCTATTGAAGTAATAATAAATGGTTGTTTTTGTTGATGACTAAAAATACTATAAAAATATTTAAAAACATTCTTAGGTAAAATATCCTTTTTGAAAATAACTTTTTAAAAATAAAATTTCACAAAACATTTTGAAAATAATTTTATTTAAAAATAAACTTTTAAACTTCTAAAAGAATCTTTAAAAAAAATTATTGGTCATGATGGCTAGAAATTTTGTTCATGTCATACATGTTAAAACAAATATTCCTTCCACTCTTTTAGAAAAATCCAAATGGGAATTGGTTTGAAAATGACATGAATATTCCTTTAAAAAAATTGTAAAAATTAAAAATTTATTTAATAAATAATTTTGAAAAGGTTTAAAAACATTTTTGAAAACATTTTTGGAAAACAAGGTTTTGGTAGAAAATGGATTTATGACCGAAGAGAGAAGTGAAGTTAGATTTTCTTAAAAAATATCAATTATCTTAAGTACCAAAGAGTGGGAAAATGGTAATATTACTTGAAAATATCATGAATAACTAGATTATAAGAAAATTAAATTGTTTTATTATACAATGATCAAATAATTTACATCAACTGAAATTCAAGAATAAACAATCTCAATTAGAATGAGATTGTGAAATAAACCCTTAAAATGATCATAATGTTGAAGTGGGAATTAATCAATGAATCAATTATGTGTATTAGATATAAATACACATAAAACAAGTGTAAATACAACATTATATAATCAAAATTAATTACACACATAATCATATAATATCAAATACGACAGAGAAGTAATATAACTCAATGAAAATAAATTGAGTTATGAAATTCTTTACTACTTGATAACCTTTAAGTCAAATACCCATGGATAAAATAATTCAAATTGAAACTAAAAATACCGTGAATTATTATGTATTCATGATATTACATGTGAAATGGTAAGTTTATACACCAAATAAAATAAATTGGTGCATAACATACAAATGTTCCTCAATGAAAGGAAATTGAGACAGAATCTCTTACCACACACTTTATTTTGGTTGAAAGTACTTTAAACACCTTTATAGTGGTTTTAAACATGTTATTAACTTATACCCAAACTATATTAATATTTATAATAACATATATTATCCTTTTATAACATCTTATCACCCTTATGTTGATAATATTTCATTATTTTCATTGTTTCGGGTGCAAATTGTCTTGTTTTCTCATGCGTGTTTCATCATGAAAGATATGACTATTTCCAATATTATATAGTTCCATAATCTACAGAATAATAATAATGAAATTATTATAATATTTTTACATAAATTATAATTTTAAAACCAATCATAAAATATGGTTATGAAAATGGACTATGTTACAATCATGGAGACGATAGGTTGTATGTACGCATGAGTAACATTTCCATTTTTCAATGATCATTATGGAAAGTATTTAAGTAATATTTTATCTTTAAATAATAATCATAATATCATAAATAATATATTTTTTCTTTAAATGTACTTATATATATCATTTATGTGATGTGGTGATGAAAATAGAGTCACATCGCTTCGTGAAGACGGTAGTCCACCCGTACATGAACGATGTTATCATCTTTAAGAGAGTGAAGTGGTGAGAAATAAAATGATATATTATATTTTTATATTTATAAATATTTCATTAATATAATAATTATTTCATTTATATCATATATATTTATTAAATTTATCCATAATAACTTCCATGTAAAGTGTTAGTGAAAAATGAATCACATCACTACGTGAGGTGGTAGTCCGTCGTACACACAAGCGACGTTATCATATCCCCTACATAGTGGATGGTAAAATTATATATCTAATATAATTAATCAAAAGTTATAATTTTGTTATAAATATAATATATATACTTTATATTCATCATTATATCCAACCGTGAGAGGTGGTAATGGAAAAACGAATGACATCGGTTCACGAGGCGGTAGTCCACCATACATACGAATGATGATTTCATAACCTATTTGATTTAAGTGGATATGGTTTTAGGTAATTAATTTAACATAAAAATATATAAGTATATTAAATATAGTTATTTTATTATATCAACATAGTTTAATAATAATTTAAGGAGGTGTAGGAAGAAATAAAATAAATACGCTCGTTAAAGAACGCTACCTCCTCCTCGAGTATCCTCCTTAGGTTTGGAAAATCCTTCCTAGGTTAGAATTATGCCAAAAATAAGGATTCTAGTATGAGGGTATGAAATTTTGGAAGTGATTTGGATAGGAACTGACTGAACCAAAAGGGTTTTAAAGTGTTAAGAAGAGAGGAGAGGGGGTGGCCTTTTATAAGTGAGGTGAGTGGCACACTTGTAATTTTTTTAAAAAAAAAGGTGTACCCGTATTTTTTACATTTAAAAAGGGTATAAAATGGATTAATCTCCAGAATTAGACATTATATGGTCTAAATATTTCCATAAAATATATTTTAGACAATTTTTTAGGTTATTTTAACCCTTATCTTTTTAGTTTAACCCCCGGTAAATCCATTTTTACCTTAACTATGGTAATTTTATTTTACTATTTTCACTATTAATTTTGGTAAAAAAATAAGTTAAACTTATTTTATAATATAAATTATTATTATTATAAATATGTAATCAATTTTTCAAAATGATATTCAAATAATTTGTAAATTTTAATTTAAAATTAATCTCGCAAATGTGATGAGAAAGCGAGTTTTAAAGAGAAAATGTTCAAAAGTTTACAAAGTTTTTATATCAAAATTCACTATGAAAATGATTTCAATGACCTAAATTAGATTAATAAATATATAATTGAATTAATTTTAATTTTAATCCTATTTAAAATATAATTTAACTTTATAAATAATTTAAACGAAAAGACAATTTTCAATTAAAATTCAGTATTTTTCATTATTCATCAAAAAATGAAACATTTTAGAAAAATCACAAAAAATAAACCTAGGGTAGTTCTTATATTTTTATAAAGTTTTTTAGAAAACATTTATTTTTCTTTTAAATGATTCTTATTTTATTTCTAATCAATAGATAACCATAATTTTAATAATTTAGTTAGTAATATTCATACCCTCCAATTTAACACTTCGGTTATAATGTTATACCATATTATGATTCATTCTGACTCGAGGTTCTGTGTTTCGCAAGATATCGAAGAGTTTAAATTTAAAGAAATATATTTCATGGGTTGTTTAATATCGGTGTTTCATGTCACATGAGCTATCAAAAAAAATTTCTTATTTTAAAAAAAATCAGTGTTGCATATGCAACCAAAATGTATCCTTGATTCACTTTCCATGATCTATTTGAAAATATCATTTAATATCCTTCCTCGTCAAGTTGTACTATGAAAATGAGGTTCTTTTGTAGTCCCATGAGGTCTCAAGAACCCACTATTATGCATATGGATATTTACATCACTCTTTATGGTGACATCCAAGGCTTAATCATCTTCTAGATGAACTTTAACAAAACTTATGAATACATAATTTACCATGTATCCACATTATTTCATTGAATGGAAAGATACTCTAGAATCAAACACCCATGATTCTGCTAGAATATTTAAACTAAACAAAAATATATTTCTTCCTTCAGTAGTACTTATGTATTTTGAACTTCTGGAAGTTTATGTCCTTCCTATGTTTTTTTTATAACTTCTATAATTATTTTTTATATGTCCTTTATTCCCCCAACTTTAGTATGTAGGACCCGGACCATCTGATTTTCTCCAAATTATTTCTTGAGATTTATCATCCGATTATTTCTTATAATATCTTCTATTGGGTAACCATCCTCATCTGTCGGCATTGAATGCACTACCAAATGATGATCAGACTTCCCTCTGACGTAGTTCTTCATTGAGAATTAAGTTATGGACATCCACATATACTAAGTTCGTCTTTCCATAGGAGAAACTTGATATTATTACCATCATGTCCCATGTATCTGAAAATGAAGATAGCAATAGTAGTTCTCAAACATCATCCGTGAATTTCACCTTCATAGATTTGAGATACCCTTGGATCATATTGAATTAATTCACATGATCCACTACCAGTATTCCTTCCAATAACCTCATGCTAAATAACCACCACATCATGAACACTTTATTAAATTTGGTAGGTTTATCATATATATCTATAAGGGATTTCATGAGATATACCATTTTCTTCACTTAATATATATTAAAGGAAACATTTTTTCCAATGACATCTGGACCAACCCAAGTTACCTCTTGTCCAATTGATCCCATTCTTCCTTTTCTATTTTCACTAGACATGCACTGGTTAATGGAATATTTAGGTCCATTTGAATCAAATTATCTTCTATATGTATTCTCTAAAATCCAAAATCCATTCCATAAAACTTATCAACCTAAACCTTACCTTCATCTAACACCATACCTTCCATTAATAATAAAATCCCATTGGAAACAAAAAAATAAATTCAAGGAAAGATTTAGCAAAATCTAAGCTGCCTATAAGAGTTTTTTTTTTTGAGTGAGCACCACACCAAAAGCTATAATACCACTTGATAGGAATCCAAGAACACTCTTGAAAAAAACTGGAAGTAACTCACTATATGAAGCAAGGAATAACCAAACCGTCTATAATGACTCCCTCGACTAAGTGTTCCAGAAGATGAAAAGTCTCTATATCTTACTCACTGCACAAAGTCGACCCTCACACACATACAAGTGAACTCTTAAGCATGAAAATAAAATTAAAATCAATAAAAGAACAAAATAGGTTTACATAGTTCAGACAATGTGTTTTACATGCATGGGAGAAACACTATTGTCATTTTCATTACTATCAAAAATATAAGAATTACATTCAATAGACAAATGAGTCAGTAAGGAAATGATTACAGGGATAATTTTTATGTAATCCCTTGAGTGGAATTGGGTATGGTTCAATGTGTAGGATTTGATCACCATTGTTCATGCAGTCCCCACTTCCTTTTATAGAATAAACCAGCTAATCATTCTAGTCACACTTACCTCCTAACTCAATGGAGGTACCTTCACCTAGAATGGTGACTTCCGATCTCCGGTAGCACTCTGACATTTGAATACTTTCCCCAGTGAACAACTTCAAGTTACACTTTTCAGTAAATTTTGTTCACCATACTTTAAGAACTCTTTTTTGAGCATATATTCATTGGAATAGTTCAACTTCAAATGGTTATGTTTCCTCCTAGATAGGTTTTCTTGTATCACCCCAAGTTTTTATTATTTTGAATAAATTTAATTTTTTTTAATGGTTTTCATTGTGTGTTACACCAAGTTAAGTTTGTGTTATATGCTACACCATGTTAATATTGTGTTATATGTTATAACAAGTAAATATTGTGTTATACACTACAAAAATTTAAGCTTATGCTATATAAAACATTGGTTTTAACTTGTGTTACATGCAACATTGAGTTTCTACAAAACAATATTTTATTATTATAATTATTTAAATAAGATAGTTATAATCTAGCCATTAAACTTAGTAATATAAATAGAAATAAATAATTTTTAAATATTATTTATAATTGTTTTATATAAATAAAACATATTTATAATTAAATATATAATTTTCGATAAAGTCTATATGTTTTGAAAATACTATTTTCTTAAAAGAACTACTTTTTATGTCCTTCTGTGAACAATAATAAAATTAATTTTTGACACTTTTAGAAATTTAATTTGATAAAATAAAATTCATTTTTAATTTATAATTTCAAAAATATCTTAGGGTGAATTTTTGGTATTTTTTTGAAATATTTCATTTTTTGATGAATAGTGAAAAATACTGAATTTTAATTGAAAAATGTCTTTTTTATAATTTATTTATCTAGTTAAATTATATTTTAAATTGATATTAAAATACAGTTATTTAAATTATACATCCATTTATCTTATTTACATCATTGTAATTAATTTCACATTGAAATTTTATATAAAAACATTTTAAACTTTTGAACATTTTCACTTTAAAAACCCATTGTTTCATTCTGTCTGTGGGGTTAATTTTAAATTAATTTATGCCACTTATTTGAATTGAATTTAGAAAATTAGATTCCATATTTTTAATCAAAATAATTTATAATTTATAATAATTCTAACTTAATTTTTGACCAAAATTATTAGTGAAAATAGTTAAAATTAATCACAAAAATTAATAGAAAATTGAGTTTATCAAGGGACAAAACTTTAAACTTAAGGATAAAAATGACTTATAAACTTGTAAAACACCCATTTTATGGCCATATTTCAACCTTAAACATTCATGTATCTAATTTTTTGTATTATTTAATCCTTTTTATAGGTAAAAACGTAGGTACACCTAACTTCTTTTCAAAAATGGAAAGTGTGTCCTATCCCCCACTTATAAAAGGAAACCAGCTCGCCCCCTCTATTCACACCTTTAAAACCAATTTTTTCAAAAAAAATAACTAAATAAGTTCTAAACTTCCATACTCTCATCTTAAAATCCTTTCATTTTGAATAAAAATAACCAAGTCCTTTGGTGTAAACCAAAAGGAGATACCTGAAGAAGAGGTAACATTCATCAACAAACATTTTTGTTTTATTTCTTCCTAAAACCTCTTAAATTATTTTTTTATCAATGTTATATAATAACATAGGTATATTAAATATTTTTATATATTTTTATTTTATTTTTATGACCTACAACCATACACACTTCCATCAAATGGGTTACGAAATCATCATTCGTATGTACGGAGGACTACCACCTCACAAACCAATGTCTTTCATTTTTTCATTACTACCTATCAAGGTTAGGAATAATGATATACATGTTGTTTATATTTTATATTTAGTATTTTTATGATTTTATTATGATTCTAGAATTGTTATATCAAACATAGCTTCATGCCTTCCCTTTTGTGGGAATAAGATAATGTTGTTCGTGTGTATGGAAAACTACCGTCTCGTGAAGTGATGTGATGCATTCACGCTTTACATAGAATGTGTTAAGGATGAGATTAATAAAAATATGTGATATATATGATATTAAAATTATTCTATAATGATAATATCTCATATAATTTTCTTTCTTTCAATCCGATAAGGAAATGGAAACATCGTTCATGCGTACGTACGACCTATCGTCTCCATCAACGGTGTATTTCATTTCTTATTTATATATTTTATATAGTAGTATAAATACATATATACTGAATATATATGATATTTATATCATAATTATCATTTTTTATATAATTAAATCATTATTAAATTAATATGACAAAAAATATGATAAATCAAAAAAAAAATATACGAAAAACATTGTGGTTATTACCCAAAACATAAATTTAACATGGAATTGTTAATAAATGGGTAATAAAATGTCATAAAAATCATATGTGGTATGGTATAAATTAATTTGGTTATTTAATATATTTATAATAAACTTGTATTTATTATATAGGTGGATTAAATGAGTACAACGGAATTGAAGACTTAAGGTAAGGGATTTCCATCTCACTTTTGTTTTTCATGAGACACAGGCCATGTTCAGCACCTATTTCTTGTATATGGTGTGTATAATACCTATGGATATATTTTATAATTATTATACTGATAATTATTGGAATTTATATATCCATTTTAGTATCTCTATTTCATGTGGTTTATGGTTAAAACATTACTAATGCGGTAAGGGGATTTTTTTGTCTCAATTTTCCTTCTTTGAGATGTATGTTATGTTATGCACCTATGTTCTTTCATAAGGTGTATATACATCCATTTGAAATATAATATCTTGAATTTTTTTATTATAATAATATTTTAAGTTTTATTTTATGTTATTCTTTCATGGGTTTTATGATTCAAAGTCACCAAAGTGGTAAGAGTTTATTACTACAATCTCATCGTCTATCAGGATCGTTTATGATTATGCTTCCATTGATGAAATATTATGATCCATATGATAATAATTATCATGAATTTTATTATCCTCTATTTATTCATGATATATTCATTTAATGGTACCATTTTTCTACTCTTTGGTACTTAATATAATTAAGAAAATGTTTTTAAGAAAATGTGACTTTATTTCTCTCTTCAGTCAGAAATCTATTTTCTTTCAAAACCCTATTTTTTAAAAATATTTTCAAAAGTGTTTTTAAAATTTTACAAATGATTTATTAAATAAATTTTTACCCTTTTTTATTTAAAAAATAAAAATAATCTTCTTTTCATTTTTCGATCAAGACACTTTTCTAAACTTTTTACAATGTAAAAGGAATGTTTGTTTAACATGTACATAATGTACGGATTTACCCACCATCATGACTGTCATTTATTTGAAGATTCCTTTTAAATTTTACAAGGTTATTTTTAAAGAATTTTTTTTTCCTAATATTCTATAAATTCATTTTTTTAAATTGGTTTTTAAAGAAAAATGTTTTCAAAATTTTTTTGTGTTTTAATAAGAATTTTCAAAGCATAAAGGATATTTTCCTCAAGAATATTTTAAATAATATTTAAAAATTATTTTCTATCTATGATGAAATCTATTAGTGTTACTCATGCCTTAATGTGGATATGATCCAAGGGTAACATTCATATTATTTCTATGAATGGTTTATGTTTTGATGATATGATGTTTATGAAATCCGTTTCTCTTCCACGAGTTATATTCTTATGAAGCCCACTTATTTTCATAGGTTATGCTATGATTATGAAACCTGTTGCTTTTACATAAGTTAAGATATATTGAAATTTTTATGATACCCATTTCATTTCATAGTTTATAATATAATGGATGTTTATAATCTTGTATCACACATGTGTATGATTTCATTATGTGACAGGTGGGACCTATATCTCCCTCCAATTAATTGGATAAAGATTTATATCTCATGAGATAGACATGGTTGGAATGGGGAAGGAATATGGTTCGGTAAAGGACTATGTCCACTAATATGGTATTGGGAGTGAACCTTGACTTACTAATATGGTTTGGGTAGTGAACCCATTCCACTATGATATCCTTGGTAGTGGGCCATGACTACTATGGAAATTATTGTATATGTTATGTGTTTACCACAACTCCATGTCTTATGCCTATGTTATTATCACATGGATTGTGCTCTTTGATTCCTTTATGATTCATGTCTTATGACAATCAATCTTTATGTCTTGAATCAAAATTATGATCTTTGATATACAAGGTATGATCTTTTAATGTTATGTTCATGTTCTCATACCCTTATCACTACTAAAAAATCGGCCATTATCGACCACCATTGGCGGTCGCTATAGGCCTATAGAGACCGCCCAGCAACCGCCATTGGCGGTCGCTTCAGCTTTGTCGTTGTAGGCCAATAGCGACTGCCAATGGCGGTCGCTATAGGTGGCCGAAATGTCGGCCTTAAGCGACTGCCTTTGGCGGTCGCTACACTGGGAAAAAAATTTTAAAAAAAATCATACTGAAAGAAATATATATATATATATATATTAAATAAAATATTTATATATATAATATTAAATAAAATATTTTAAATATATATATATATAATATGATTTAAATATTTTAATATATATATATATATATATATTAAATAAATATATATATATAATATTAAATAAAATATTTTTTATTTTTTTAATGAAATGTACGAATTGTGTTTTTTTTCTTCACGGTGCAAAATCAGAGATAAAACAAGGTGACAATCATAAAAAATGGAAAACAATTTCAAACAGCATAAACATCAAGATCATCATAAACGATAAACGTGCTTCAACGATCCGAGCAGGTCCATCTATTTCAATCTTCTGCTTCAATAAACCTACAATAAGACAAAAAAACAACAAAACAAAACAAATGTAAATTGAACATAATTATTCAGTTATTATATACATATAATAAAATTAAATCTGACATCAAATCATGGTTATATAATAATTTAAAACCCCCAATTTAAGAAATGCTATCATTTCAGGTCATTCGGAGCACGTTTGCTCCGAATTCGACCGTCTCACGCCGTTTTTGGTGTTTTATGACACCGAAAATGTGTTTCTGGTCACCGCGGTCAAACGACACCTCCGATTGACGTGAAGTCTACCCGACCATTCCAAAAATCACACAACGGATGATGTCGTACGGTTTCATGGAATTCTGAGGTTGTTCGGGTGGTTTTGACCCCCCAATGCGCCGTTTTAGCACGCACTGAGCTGCTGAAAACGACACAATCGGCCTTACCACGCGCACTGCACGTCCAATGGGCACGTAGTCTCCTCCTAAACATCACGAATAATATTCCTAATGTTTTTGTGTGGTTTCAGGTCATTCGGAGCACGTTTGATCTGAATTCGACCGTCTCATGCCGTTTTTGGTGTTTTATGACACCGGAAACGCGTTTCCGGTCACCACGGTCAAAAGACACCTCCGATTTACATTTCGTCTACCCAACCATTCCACAAATCACAAAAAGGCTGATGTCGTACGGTTTCATGGAATTCCAAGGTCGTTCGGGTGGTTTTGACCCCCCAACGCGCCGTTTTAGCGCGCGTCGAGCTGCTTAAAACGACACAATCGGTCGTACCGCACGCACCGCATGTCCGATAGGCGGGTCGTCTCCTCATACACATCACGAATAATATTCCTAATGTTTTAGTGTGTTTTCAGGTCATTCGGAGCACATTTTCTCTGAATTCGACCGTCTCACGCCGTTTTTTGGGTTTTATGACACCGGAAACGCGTTTCTAGTCACCGCAGTCAAACGACACCTCTGATTGACGTGTCGTCTGCCCGACCATTTCACAAATCACACAACAGATGATGTCGTATGGTTTCATGGAATTATGAGGTCGTTCGAGTGATTTTGACCCCCCAATGCACCGTTTTAGCGCGCGTCGTTTTAGCGCGCGCCGAGCTGCTGAAAACGACACAATCGGCCATACCGCGCGCACCGCACGTCCGATGGGCACGCCGTCTCCTCCTACATGTCACGAATAATATTCCTAATGTTTTCGTGTGGTTTCAGGTCATTCGGAGCACGTTTTCTCTGAATTCGACCATCTCACGCCGTTTTTGGTGTTTTGTGACACCGGAAACGCGTTTCCGATCACAGCGGTCAAACGACACCTCTAATTGATGTGTCGTCTGCTCGACCATTTCAAAAATCACACAAAGGCTGATGTTGTATGGTTTCATGGCATTCTGAGGTCGTTCGGGTGGTTTTGACCCCCCAACGTGCCGTTTTAGCGCGCGCCGAGCTGCTGAAAACGACACAATCGGCCGTACCGCGCGCACCGAACGTCCGATGGGCACTCTGTCTCCTCCTACACATCACGAATAATATTCCTAATGTTTTCGTGTGGTTTCAGGTCATTCGGAGCACGTTTTCTCCGAATTCGACCGTCTCACGCCGTTTTTGGTGTTTTTTGACACCGGAAACGCGTTTCCGGTCACCGCGGTCAAATGACACCTCCGATTGACGTGTCGTCTGCCCGACCATTTAAAAAAATCACACAAAGTCTGATGTCATATGGTTTCATGGCATTCCGAGGTCGTTCGGGTGGTTTTGACCCCCCAACGCGCCGTTTTAGCGCGCGCCGAGCTGCTGAAAACAACACAATCGGTCGTACCGTGTGCACCGCACGTCCGATGGGCATGTCGTATCCTCCTACATGTCAAGAATAATATTAATAATGTTTTTGTGTGGTTTTAGGTCATTCGGAGCATGTTTTCTCTGAATTTGACCGTCTCACGCCGTTTTTGGTGTTTTATGACACCGGAAACGCGTTTCCGGTCACCGCGGTCAAACGAAACCTCCGATTGACGTGCTGTCTTCTCGAACATTCCAAAAATCACACAAAGGCTGATGTTGTACGGTTTCATAGAATTCCGAGGTCGTTCGGGTGGTTTTGACCCCCCAACGCGTTGTTTTAGCGCGCGCCGAGCTGCTGAAAACGACACAATCGGTCGTACCGGGCGCACCGCATGTCCGATGGACACGCCGTCTCCTCTTACATGTCACGAATAATATTAATAATGTTTTCGTGTGGTTTCAGGTCATTCGGAGCATGTTTTCTCGGAATTCGACCGTCTCACGCCGTTTTGGTGTTTTATGACACCGGAAACGCGTTTCCGGTCACTGCGGTCAAACGACACCTCCGATTGACATGTTTTCTGACCAAACATTTCACAAATCACACAACGGCTGATGTCGTACGGTTTCATGGAATTACGAGGTCGTTCGGGTGGTTTTGACCCCCCCCCAACGCGCCGTTTTAGCGCGAGCCGAGCTGCTGAAAATGACACAATCGATCGTACCGCGCGCACCGCACGTCCGATGGGCACGTCATTTCCTCCTACACATCAAGAATAATATTCCTAATGTTTTCGTGTGGTTTCAAGTCATTCGGAGCACTTTTTCTCCGAATTCGACCGTCTCACGCCGTTTTTGGTGTTTTATGACACCGGAAACGTGTTTCCAATCACTGCGGTCAAACGACACCTCCGATTGATGTGCCGTCTGCCCGACCATTTCACAAATCACACAACGGCTGATGTCGTATGGTTTCATGGCATTCCAAGGTCATTCGGGTGGTTTTGACCCCCCAACGCGCTGTTTTAGCGCGCGCTGAGCTGCTGAAAACGACACAATCGGCCGTACCGCGTGCACCGCACGTCCGATGGGCGTGTCGTCTCCTCCTACACGTCACGAATAATATTCCTAATGTTTTAGTGTGGTTTTAGGTCATTCAGAGCACATTTTCTCTGAATTCGACCGTCTCACGCCGTTTTTGGTGTTTTATGACACCGGAAACGCGTTTCCGGTCACCGCGGTCAAAAGACACATCTGATTGACGTGTCGTCTACCCGACCATTCCAAAAATCACACAAAGGCTGATGTCGTATGGTTTCATGGAATTCTGAGGTCGTTCGGGTGGTTTTGACCCCCCAACACGCCGTTTTAGCGCGCGCTGAGCTGCTGAAAATGACACAATCGGCCTGTCTGGGGTGCGGGAGGGCTGTCCGGGGTGCGGGGAGGGCTGTCCGGAGTGCGGGGAAGGCTGTCCGGGATGCGGGAGGGCTGTCCGGGGTGCGGGGAGGGCTGTCCGGGGTGCGGGGAAGGCTGTCCGGGGTGCGGGAGGGCTGTCCGGGGTGCGGGGAGGGCTGTCCGGAGTGCGAGGAGGGTTGTCCGGGTGCGGGAGGGTTATCTGGGGTGTGGGGAGGGCTGTCCGGAGTGCGGGGAGGGCTGTCCGGAGTGCGGGGAAGGCTGTCCGGGGTGCGGGGAAGGCTGTCCAGAGTGCGGGGAAGGCTGTCTGAGGTGCGGGGACGGCTGTCCGGGGTGCGGGAGGGCTGTTCGGGGTGCGGGAGGGCTGTCCGGGGTGCGGGGAGGGCTGTCCGGGGTGCGGGGGGGCTGTCCGGGGTGCGAGGGGCTGTCCGGGGGGGGCTGTCCGAGGTGCGGGGAGGGCTGTCCGGAGTGCGGGGAGGGTTGTCCGGGGTAGGCCGGGGACTACAAATAGTGAACTCAGCTCATTCATCAAAAACAAGTTTAATGATTTATATTAGGAATCACGTGTTTTTTTCAAAAATATTACATAACATGCAATTCTAAACATTGAAAATTAAATGAACAAAAAATATCCAAATCAATAATCAGTTTCATGGTTATTTCTCAATTCGTGCACACAAACATTGCATGAGGCCAAAACACACATGATACCCCCAAATCAAAAAAAACTCACTAGAAACCCAACATAAATATCAATAACAACCCCACCATTAAAAGCAGAAACACACCTCGTGAATATGATGCGTTATGCGTGTTCATCACTGACCTCCATCCGGTGGGCCAGGGGCCTACAACAAATAAACATTATGAATATTTTCATAACAAAAATAATTTAAATTAAATAAATAAATACATTATAAACCTGTGTCGTGTGATCCCCTGCACCATCACCTGGATGCACATATTCTCGTAGTTCTCTAACCTCAGCAGCCAATTGCGCATTTGCCTCCTTGGAAGCCCGCAGTCGTGCCTCGAAATTTGACAACTGTTGTGTCATCTGAGCAACAGCAGGACCGACAACCTCAACGCGTGACACTACAGAACGAGGAATCCTTGTTCCATAGGTCAAACTATATCCATGCCCGTCCCGACCAATAATGCGATGAAAGATCTCATCCCTTTGCATGGGAAGCTGTCGCTGGTCCTCTGGCAGATGTTCTAATTCAGCTTCAAATTGAGCCTGTGAAATATTTAAATATATATACATATATTAATATACAGATTTTATGTAAGTATTGGTAATGATTACAAGCACTTACTATCAATGCTGCAGCCTCTGGATCATTGTGATCACGAGTCCTCATCCACACCGACATTTTATCAGTTGGTGCACCTTTCTCCCGCAACTATATATGAATAGAATATAAACACAAAACCGTATTAATTAAAAAAATTAAAAAATGAATAATAAATACCTCATGTCGGATCTGAGACATGTGACGAGTCCCAAGCCTGTGAGGTGGTCCCTGCAACGCTCGATTCTCAGAATGGCGTGTAGACACCTCCTACATTCAATTCATTCAAATATCAAACAAATCACACATTATTGAAAATATATATACCAAAATAAATATACAAACTGCAACACCCTCAGTAGACCAATATGCAACTAAATCACGCCATTGATATGGGAGGACACCTCTCGGGACTTTTTCCAGAATGTCTGGGGCACCCACATTTGGTACCCAGTGGTCCCTCTTGACTTTGCCTTTATAGTCTTTCCACATCTTACAGCATTTTCTCATACACACTGGCCGAAACTCATCAGGACATACTTTCAAATTTTGCTATTAAAGAAAAAAATCACATATGTTATTGTTGTTTATACATAGGAGATAAAGTAAAATGGTCTTCTTACCTGAACCTCCCTCCAAAGACAATCTAATGTGTCCTGAGGGATAGAAGCCCAGTCACGCGTGGTCAATGGAAATCGATGTGGATCATGTATGATATGACCCAACTGATGAATAAATGCAGGGGCATTCCGTCCCACATGATGAAATACCTCATCAAATGAAACATCAAAAGTCATGTCGGAATTCCATGATAATATGCCACGACCAGGGCCTCTCCTGCGAGAGGAAGAAGCAGTCGAGTCTGATCCTGTTGAAAACAATTTTATATACAAATTGACAGATGTTATAAATATATATATATATATATGTTTATTAATTACATAAAAAATAGAGACAATGACATTCCAACATACCTCGACCCTGAGACGTAGATGCCTCAGATGGATGATGTGGATCTTCTGCCTCTTCCCCTGACATGCCTGTAGTCATGGAAAACATTAGTAAGGGGACTATCCAAAGTGTCCAAATGATAAATTGGATTGTTTTTAAAAAAAATCAAACTAGTACAGTTGTTAATCAAACAAAAAGGATTGAATAATTAGTTGTGAATGAATTTTAAAAAATCATAAAGTTCACAAAATAGATATACAAATTATGTACAAAACCAATCAATGCATAGCCAAATTTCAAATTGAATTATTAAAAATTCAAGCAGCACATGAACCAGATGAAGAATACCTCAATGGGAAGATACACCGACAATAACATCAATATAACATGAGTTAAATCACCTTAAATATTTATAACTGAATAAACTTCCAAAAGTGAGGATTAAAACTTACAAGGATTTATAAAATTTTTAGATAATTTATGATATCTTATGCTGAATAGAGAGAAAACAATTATACCTTTCATTAAGCATGCAAATCGACCGTTTCTCCTTCAACAGCCGCTCTGACCCAATAAATATATTCTTCACGTTGAACTACGGTATATTGATCAAGCTGTTGGGAAACAAAAGGAACAGTCTCGAGTTCATCTTGTTCAAATACAAACACTCCTCGCCGAGACATTTTGATAACAACTTGCCAACTTGGATTCGAAGGCAAAGTAACGAAGAATACTTGTTCCACTTGTGATGTCAAAATGAAATGTTCATTATCAACTCGTTCATTTCTATATAACATATAGTTAAAATTCACCAATGAAAACTGATATTGGTCTACTTTACATCCACATACTGGATCAACCCAATTACACTTTAACAATATGTACTTCAAACCGTGTGTGTATACAACTTCAATGATGTCTATCAATTGACCATAGTAATAACCAGAATCGACAAATGGACAACTAATTCCACTGTTTTGCGTTGCTCGTTTGTCATCAACATCTTTAATGTGAAATTGAAAACCATTAGCATCTATAGATTTATAACGACGAGCCGTTATAGATGGACCCTCAGCCAGTTGGATAAATTCTTAGGTTAGCGTGGGGTCCCCTAACTCCCTTAGCTTATGAACCTACATAATTCATAGAATTAAATAATGATATATGAAGAAAGAAATTAGTATAATACTTCACTCATAATGAAAATCAATTTATACGTACATAATCCTTGAACCAATCATGAAATGACGCATAATGAGACTGTTGAATTTGCAACTCAGTCGCATGATACATCTCTTCTTTTATCTCATTAATGTGTTTTCTGCAAATGATAATGCAATGTTTAAATGATCAACTTATGCAAACAAAACATGTAAAAGTTAAACAATAAAATTGATAAGATACTTACTGCATTAATGGTGCAACTGATGGAGTATTGAACAAGATATATCGATGCGCTTGTATCCACTCGATGTTGTCCATATCATATGTGGTTCCTTCTCCAACTGGACCATCCTGAATCCGAGAGGGCTTATCTAATTTTGTTTCAACATCCATAAGATATTCTGCACAAAAATTAGTACACTCATCCATCAAATAACCATTGGCTATTGATACCTCCGGACAAGCTCTGTTGCGTACAAATCGTTTCAATGTACTCAAATACCACTCAATAGGATACATCCACCTAAATTGCACTGGACCAGCAGCCATTACTTCATTAGTTAGGTGCACTGTCAATTGGACCATAACATCAAAAAATGAGGGGGGAAATAGTTTCTCAAAGTGACAAAGCGTAAGTACAATTTGGTCCTGTAAACTTTTTAAATCACTCATTCGTTGATTTCTTAAAAAAAGCTGTCTAAAAAAATTACTCATCTCAATCAACGGATGAACAACATTGGGGGGTAAACAATCACAAATTTCGATTAGAATCAACTGTTGAAGTAGTATGTGATTGTCATGACTTTTCAGCCCTTGCAATGTCTTGCTCGTCAGATTCACACAATTTGAAATATTAGAAGAGTAACCATCAGGCACCTTGAGCATCTTCAAAATGGAAAGAAATGTCTATTTCTCCTTTGTAGTCATCATATACTGTGCAGCAGGCATATATGCCTTGTTTCCCTCAGCTAACTGTAAATGCAACTGTTTCCTTAAACCCATTTCTTCCAAATCATGACGTGCATTAACATGGTCCTTTGATTTCCCACTGACACCTAAAATGGTTCACAATATGTTATCACAAACATTTTTTTCAATGTGCATGACATCCAAATTATACCTCAGCATGTTAGTTTTCCAATACGGAAGACTATAAAAAATACTTTTCTTTTTCCAATTGTGACTGCGCTGCCTACCCGCAGCTCGAATATTACGTACCGGAGGAGCCACCAAATCCTGAATTTCAAATACCGTGTGGATGTTTTCTTCCTCAATCTGCGATAACATTTCGACTCCTGTCATGATCTTTGGTGCTGGGATGAACTCTCTAGAACCATCAAATTCCACTCTGTCCTTTCTGAACCTGTGCTGAGGGGGGAGAAAACGTCTCTGACCCATGTATGCCCATTTTTTGGAATGCTTAAGCCATACAGATTTTTTACTTTTGTTGCAACAAGGGAAAGAAAATTCTCCTTTCGTACTCCAGCCTGATAAATTTGCATAAGCTGGGAAGTCACTGATTGTCCACAATAAAGCAGCCTGCAGTTTGAACATTTCATTCGTTTCACAGTCATAATTCATCACACCATCACCTCAAAATTCATTCAACTCGTCAATCAATGGATGAAGGTAAACATCAATCTTATCCCCCGGACTTTTAGGTCCATCAATAAGAGTGGAAAGTAATATAAATTGTTGCTTCATACAAAGCCACGGAGGAAGATTATACGGAACCAACACCACGGGCCATGTGCTATGAGTTGCACCAACCATAGACTTGAATGGATTGAAACCATCTGTTGCCAATCCCAATCGGAAATTACGAACATCTTTGGAAAAGTTGGGATGTCTCTTATCAAAATCCTTCCATGCATGAGAGTCTTCCGGGTGGGTTAACATACCACTTTCATGAACTCTTTCTGCATGTCATCTCATTAAATTAGAAACTTTAGATGACATAAAAAATCTTTTCAACCTTGGTTTAAGGGGAAAGTAACACATTTGCTTTACGGCAATCGGTTTCCCCTGTATCACAATCTGACTTTGATGAGTCTGATTTCCCCTGTTCTCTTTCCACCTGGAAGCACCACAAACCGTACAAATATCCAAATGGGCAGTTTCCTTTATAAACAACATACAGTTGTTTGCACATGCATCTATGGTCTCATATGTAAAACCTAAGTTCTCTTTCATCTTACGAGCATGGTAATACGACTCGGAAATCTTAGCGTCGACAGGAAGAACCTTTTTCAATAACACCAACAGCATGTCGAATGATGTGTCTGGCCAATGATTCAAAGTCTTCAAATGCAACAACTCCATGATAAACGACAATTTATTGAAATAATTACATCCAAGATATAATTCTGTTTTTGCATCATCAATTGCTTCATAAAACCTCCTCGAATCACGATCTGCACCAGAGCGAAGATTTATCTCACCGGTCTCAAGATTGTGGATGTCAATGTCTTCTGGATCCAACCCATGTACCATTTCAGTAAGCATTTCATGCATTGGATCATTCATCCTTGCATCAACATCCATCTGAACTGTATCCGTATTTTCACAATGAACATATTCTTCTCCATGACAAGTCCAACTCTTATAATTTCTTAGAAATCCATTAAAGAATAGGTGCTCCCTCACAATATCTCGTGTGAATTGATATTTGTTAGCACATTTTCTACATGGACAAATAATATAGTAACTTTTAAATCCTCTGGTGAAATCAATAAACTGCATAATGCCATTGAAATACTCTCTCGACGTTCGATTTGGAAGATCAATCCAACTCTTATCCATAATAAGATCCCTATAACAAACATTTACACGACACTTATTACATTTTCATTTTTCATATCAAATATATTTAAAATAAATACTAATTAATTGTTTGTGAACCATTTATAAAATAATAATGTAAGTGAAAGCCCATGTCATACCTGATTGCGCTACAAACCTAGAAGGGAGGGGAGCCGAAGGCGGTGCTGCGAGGGAGAGGAGAGGCAGCGATGGGGAGCCGGAGCCAGAGTTGGTGCGGCGAGGGAGGGGACGGTGAAGGAGGGGACGGGTGGCGATGGTGCGGCGAGGGAGGGGATGAAGATGAAGGGGACGAGGGTTGGCGGGGTGCGGGGGGGGTGTTCGGGTTGCTGGGGGGAGGGACGAGGGGGCGGAGGGCCGAGGGCGGAGGTCGGAGGCCGGAGGGGCTGGAGGCCGAAGGCCAGAGGGCGGCCGGAGGGCGGCCGGAGGGCGGCCGGAGGGCTACCCGAGGGCTTCCGGGCTGCCGGAGGCGGGTGGCGGGAGGCCTGAGGGCAGAGGGAGGCCGCAGGGCAGAGGGCAGCCGGAGCCGGAGGGCGGAGGGCGGCCGGAGGGCGGCCGGAGGAGGGTGGGTCCAGTAGAGGGTGGTCGGAGGGCGGACAGAGGGCGGCCAGAGGGTGGCTGGCGGAGGGCGGGGCCGGCGGAGGGAGGCCGGCCGGAGGGCGGAGTGGCGGAGGGCGGGGCGGTGGAGGGCAGGGCGGTGGAGGGCGGGGCGGCAGAGGGCGGGGTGACGGGGAGGGCGGGGCGACGGGGAGGGATAGGCGACGAGGAGGGCGTGCGGCGACGGGGAGGGGGGAAGGGATCAGGGGGGCGCTTCGCGAGAGGAGGGAGGGTTTGGGGGGCGCGGATGCGTTTTTTTTTTTAGGGAAATGTAGCGACCACCAGTGGCGGTCTCTATAGGTAAAGGGGATCAAAAGACCATATTTCTAGTAGTGTATTCTCGTGATTATGCTTGTGTATCTCCCTTGTTTACCCTTAATGAACATCTAAGATCTTCCTTTCTTATGTTTCCTTTACCTAGGTTATGAATATATGTATTATGTATTATGAGTCTAAGAATGTTATTTGTTATGGATAACCTAGTGGGAGATAATGTAGTTCACTTATGGACTAGTGTTTATGTTTCCATGTTTCTAAAGTTACTAAACTAATATGGTCTTTGGGCATATATTTGTGTAATGTAATGAATATTACAAAAAAATGATGTAATGTCTATGTATGTTCAGACTGGTTCGTTATAGTTAGTATCAGAGCATAGGTTTAGTTAACCTTTGGAAACTAAGTTGAGAAAACTCTAGTACGAACCATTGGGATAAACCTAAGTATAGGTGAGCATCCTATGTTATGGTAAGAAATTGATTATGCAGTTTATCTAATAATGCATCACTGTTTGGATACTACAAGTGGGTGTGGTTCTGGTACAGATGTACCTAGGGTAAACAACCCTGAAAATAATGTATTGGGCTAGACTTGATTGGGAATTAGTGCACAACAATGAGCCATACTACGTACCTAGTTTGATGCTCCCGGTGTATATGCTATTTTTACTCCACATTTTCTTTATAAACCATTATGAAGGATTTTTAACAAAGGATGATCATGAATGACCTAGGTTAAACCTAAGGTTTCATATATTGGAATTTTATAAGTAATTTATCTTTATTATTTGGTTTTAACACTATGATTAGTGTTACTCATACTATGCTTTTTGGATTTAGTCAATGGTCAGAACCCGAAAGAATTGCATTAATTCTGAATGCAATGAACAATGCAATGATTTCCCTCTTGAGAAACCGAATGCAATGGGATCTAGAATGAAAAATATTTTTTTATGCTCACATAACTTTCTAAATCTACAAATAATTCTAGACTCCAAAATTAGCAAATAAGGGGACAACATTTTTTTGAGTCCTTCATGAGGAAACTTTCACCTTCTTTTAGTGGGTATTTTAATCCACTAGTGGCTGAGCAATAGATCAGTACTGCTAAAAAGATATTTTTCATTCTCTAATTTCCAAAACATGAGAAATTCATTTTGGTTTTTTATTATTTAGAAGTTTAAGTGGACCAATGGTGGACTCTAATCAAGAATGTAAGGCAACGAGATGAAATTGACTCCATGGATTGGGAAAATTTCAAGAACTTGTTTTTCAATAAGTATTTTCCTCTTATTATTCATACGAAAATAGTTGAGTTTCTTAATTAAAATCAAAGAGGTGATGAATCTATCAGTACCTATGAATCCAATTTTATAAGACTTGTAAGGTATGCTTCTTGAATTATCATCTAACCCGAAAGTAAGGTTGATCAATTCTTTAGTAGATTAAATCCAAGTCTCTGAAGGGAATTACCCATAAGGGTCTTGAGTGGATATGAAGAAATTGCCTAATGTTACATTAAGGTGGAAATTGAGGTTGGATTTATGCATCAATATCATGGGTTTGATAATAAAAGAAATATGGAATTCAAATGTAAATCTAAGAACCATAGAGAAAAGGAGATGATCTTTCCTTTATGCTCAATTTGTGGAATGAATAATAGAGGAAATTATCTTAAGGGGACTATAAAATGTTTTAAGTGTGGTAAGGATGGTAATCAAGCATTTGATTATCGATGTGGTGGTAAAAAGTTATCTAATGATGCAAATTGAGAGAAAGCTACACAAAATCCACCTCCCACACTTCAGTAATTCAAGTGTAAGGAGAATGGGTATTATGTTAACCAATGATCAAATCAAAGGTTTAATAATGATTATCGACATCAAAAACCTCTCAAGTCAAGGGACATAGGTAAATCCCATGCGATCACTGATTCTGATGAGGGGTGTGATCACGACATGGTGAAAGGTATACTAACCATCCACTCTAGAACTGTTAATGTCTTATTTCACTCTAGATCAACCCATTATTTTATATATAAATAATTTTATAAGGGTATCAAGATTCCACTAAAATTATTAGGTGTTTAATTATAAGTAAACCCCCTAATGGTACGATGATTTCATCACAAGTCTATGTTTCCTCTCTGGTTGAAGTTTGTGGGAATGTGCTTCTTGAAAATCTTGTTATTCTCCCTCTGGTGGAATTTGATGTTATCTTAGGAATGGATTGGATTTCTATACACAAGTCTCACATAAACTTATAAGGAAGGAAAGTCACATTTGACATTCTAAATGATACTATGACCATCTATCAGTGCAAAGATAAATATAAACTTTCTATGGAAATCACATTCGTTGTATGGGTAATGATTCCTTTTCAGAAGGGGTGTTTATGCTAGATGGTTGTGAAGAAACATAACATCAATGATATTACTATTGTTAAAGAGTTTTTGTATGTCTTTATAGAATAATTTCCTAGTATTCCACCAAATCATGAAGTTTATTTCTCAATAGAACTCATACCTGGTGCCTCGCCTATTTCAAAGACTCCCTATAGAATGGGCCTGATTTAGTTGTAGTAATTAAAGGTGAAACTCTAGGAGAATCTTGAAAAGAGATTTATTCATCCAAGTGTGTAAAATTTGGGTGCACCTGTTCTGTTTGTTAAGAAGAAATATGGATCAATGCAACTTTGTATTGATTCTCGGGAATTGAACAAGATCACAATCAAGAACAAGCATCCTCTTCCCTGTATTAATGACTTGTTTGATCAACTGTGTGAGGCTCAATACTTATCCAAGATTGACCTTCATTCTTGATATCATAAATTAAAGGTTAATAAGTATTATATACACAATATGAAATTTCGTACAAGGTACAGACACTATGAATATATAGTGATTCTATTTGGTATTACTAATTCCCCTTCTATATGTATGGATTTAATGAATATAGTCTTTAGAGATTACCTTGATTAGTTTGTGGTAGTATTTATAGATGATATTTTTATCTATTAAAATAGAAATTAAGGTCATGAAGATCACTTGATAATTTTACTAAATACCCTATAGAAGGAGAAACTATATTCAAAATTTACAAAGTGAAAATTTTGGCTACAAAAGGTTTCATTTTTGGGTTGTATAATCTCAAGAGAGGGTGTATCAGTAGATGCATTAAAGATAGAGGCTATTGAATGTTTTCTAAAACTAACCATAATGACTTAGATCAATAGTTTTCTTGGTTTATCCAAATATTATCAATGGTTTTTGGATAATTTCTTGTGATTGTCTAATCCTCTGACCAAGTTGACTCAAAAGGGAGAAAAGTTCCTCCGGATAGATGAATGTGAAGAAAACTTCTAGTAAATAAAGAGAAGGTTAGTTAGTTCCCTTATACTTACATTACCCTATAGTGGATAAGGGTATGTAATCTATAGTGATGCGTCTAAAAAGGTATTGGGATGTGTTATCATGAAAAATGGCATGGTTATAGCATATACCTCCTAATAATCGAAGGTTTGAGAGAAAAATTACCCAACTCATGATTTGGTGTTAGATATGGTAATATTTGCATTAAATATATGGAGGTATTATATTTATAGAGAAAATTGTGATATATATACTAATCACAAAATTTTTAAGTATATATTCAAATATAATGATTTGAATATAAGGCAGAGAATATGGTTAGAGTTTATTAATGATTATGACTGCTCAATACATTACCATTCTGGGAGAGTGAACAAGGTGGTTGATGCTTTGAGTTGAAAGGATCATTCTAGATTATATATGATGAGGATCAAAAAAGATACAATATTTATGGATTTTCAACGGATGGATCTTGAAATCTTAAAGGAAGGGGAGAAATATTATCTCTATCAAATGAGTGCTCAACCATCTATCTAAGTTAATATTAAAGAGACGTAGAAGGAAGATGCAGAGTTGTAAAAGAAGGTGGGGAATTTTCCTGAGTTTAACCTTGATCATGATGGAATGATAAAATTTAGGAATCATGTATATGTTCCATCTATACCATATTTGAAGAAGGAACTTCTAGAGGAGGCCCATATTTATTCATTTTCTATTCATCCTAGAAGTATAAAGATGTATAGAGATTTGAAAGAGTACTTATGGTGGGATAACATGAAGAGAGATATTGATGAGTTTGTATCTCAATTCTTGGTATGTTAGTAGGTTAAGGCTAATAGGAAAAATTCTAATGGGATTTTAGAACCATTATCCATACTAGAATGGAAATGGGAAAATATCACCATGGATTTTATCGTAGGACTCCCCCAGAATGTCAAAAGGGTATAATTCTATATGGGTAATAGTTGATTTCCTTATAAAGTCAAAACACTTCATCTCTATCAGATAAGATTCCTCTCTAGATCATATTTCTAGGATATACATTAAGGAAGTGGTAAGATTTCATGGAGTTCCACTCTCAATTATATCTGATCAAGATCCAAGGTTTACCACAAAGTTCTAGCAAAGTATTTAGTAGGCTTCGGATACATAGTCAAGCTTTAGCACTGCATATCATACTCAGATAGAGGGTCAGTCTGAGAGAAAAATTCAAACCCTAGAGGATATATTGAGATCTTGTTCTATGGATTTCAAAGGTGGTTGGGATCAACACTTTCATCTTGTCGAATTTTCATTCAATAATATCTTTAACTCGAGCATTCAGACGGCTCCTTATGAATCCCTATATTTAAATAAGTGTAGATCTCCAATATTCTAGGATTAAGTTGGAGAAAGAAAGCTATTGGGACCTAAGTTGGCTGAGGAAATGGCAGAGAAGGTTAGATACATTCAGAAACACATCAAGGTGGCTCAAAGTTGGTAGAAAATTTATACTAATAATCACTGGTGTGATCTATAATTTGAAGTTGGTGATAAGGTGTTTCTATAAATCTCTACCTAGAAGAAGGTTATGAGATTTGGAAAGAAAATGAATCTAAGCCCTAAGTATATTGTCCCTTTTGAGATCCTTGATCGATTAGGGATAGTTTCTTATCGCTTGACACTTCCACCAATTATTTCTCAATCCCACAACATGTTCAATGTATCTCTCCTGAGAAAGTACATACCTAAACCTTCACATGTACTGAACTTAGAGGTCATATCACTAGAGAAGGATATTTCTTATGAGGAACAACCAATGGAGATTTTGGATCATAATGATGAAGTTCTACAAAATAATACCACTCACCTAGTAAACATTTTGTGGAGAAAACACCAATTTGAAGAAGCAATGTGGGAACTTGAGGATATGATGAGGTAGAATAATCCTCATTTTTTTGTTTAGAGTGATAAATTTTGAGGGAAAAATTCATTTTAAGGGGGTAGAATATAACACCCCAAGTTTTTATGAACTTTTTTTTAATAAATTAATTTTTGTATGGATTTCATTGCACACTACACCAAGTTAAGCTTGTGTTATACACTACATCAAGATAATATTGAATTATACACTACACCAAGTTAATATTTTGTTATATGATACACTAAGTTAAGCTTTTTCTACACGCAATACTGGGTTTAACTTGTGTTACATGAAAAACTGAGTTTATATGATTCAACATTTTATTTTTATAATTATTTAAACAATATGGTTATAAAATAGCTGTTAGAATTAGTAATATAAATAGTAATAAATACTTTTTAAATGTTATTTATAATTATTTTATATAAATAAAACATATTGATAATGAAATATATACTTTTTATTAAAGTCTATATGTTTTGAAAAAACTATTTTCTCAAAAGAATTTTTTTTATATCCTTCTGTGAATAGTAATAAAATTAATTTTTGAAACTTTTAAAAATTTAATTTTATAAAATAAAATTCATTTTTTATTTCATAATATCAAAATTAGATTAGGGTGAATTTTTGGGATTAATCTGAAATATTTCATTTTTGGATGAATAGTGAAAAATACTAAATTTTAATTGAAATATGTATTTTCATATAATTTATTTATATAGTTAAATTAAATTTTAAATTGGTTTTAAAGTATAATTAGTTAAATTATACATCCATTAATCCCATTTAGTTCATATAAAAACATTTCAAAATTTTGAACATTTTCACTTTAAAAACTTGTTGTTTTGTCCCGTCTGTGAGATTAGTTTTAAATTAATTTTTATCACTTTTGTGAATTGAATTTGGAAAAATGGATTAATTATTTTTAATAATAATAATTTATAATTTATAATAATTCCAACATAATTTTTGACCAAAATTATTAGTGAAAACAATTAAAATTAATCATAGTGATTGAGAGAAAAACGAGTTTACCAAGGGACTAACCTTTAAGGGGGGAATAACCTAGACACGTGAACAACACCCATTATCTGGTAATATTTAGACCTTAACCCTACATGTATCAAAAAAAATTCATTATTTAATCCTTTTGTTAGGTAAAAACGTGGGTACGCCTAACTTCTTTTCAAATATGTCGAATGTGTCCTCTCCCCCACTTATAAAAGGCCACCAAATCTCCCCCTCCTCACCTTAAAATACAATTGGTTCAGAAAATACCTACCTAAATCACTTATCCACTTACATCCTCTCATCTTATAATCCTTACTTTGGGCAGAAACCCAACCAAGGAAGTCCTTTGGTTCAAACCAAAAGGAGATACCTGAAGAAGATGTAACATTCATCAACGAATGTTTTTGTTTTATTTCTTCCTCAAAAACCTATTCAACTATTTTTATATCAAGAATATATAATAAAATAAGTGTCTTAAATATACTAATATTTTTTTATATTGAGTTTACGACCTATAACCACACACACTTCCATAAAATGGGTTATGAAATCATCATTCCTGTGTATGGCAGACTACCGCCTCGCGAACAGATGTCATTCGTTTTTCCATTACCACCTATCAAGGTTGGGAATAATAATGGGAATTGTATTTATATTTTATATTTATGATTTTTATGATTTTATTATGATTATACAATTATTATATCACACATACCTTCATGATTTCCATTTTTTGGGAATACGATAACATCGTTCATGTTTATGACGGACTACCGTCTCGCGAAGCGATATAATTCATTAATTTTTTACATAGAATGTATTAAGAATAATATTAATAAAATTATATGATATATATGACATTAAAATGGTTATTTAATGATAATATTTCATATAATTTTATTTCTTTCAACCTGACAAGAAAATGGAAACAACATTCATGTGTATGTATGACCCACCGTCTCCATGAACGATGTATTTCATTTCCTATTTATATATTTTATAGATTATTATAAATACATATTTACTGAATATATATTATTTTTATATCATATTTATCATTATGGAGATAATTATATCATGATTATATTAAAAGGACTAAAAATATGACAAATCAAAACATATATAAAAAACAAAGCAGTTATTACCCAAAACGTAACTTTAACATGAAATTGTTAATAAAAGGGTAATAAAAGGTCATAATAAAATCATATATGTTATGATATAAATTAATTTGGTTCTATAATATATTTATAATAAACTTATATTTACTATACATGAGGTTTGAAAAAGTACAACTGAAGTCAAGACTTAAGGTAAGGGATTTTCGTCTCACTTTTATTTTCTATGATACACAACCATGTTCACCACCTATTTATTGTATATGGTGTGTATAATACCCATGGATGTATTTTATGATTCTTATAATAAGAATTATTGGTATTTACATATCCATTTTATGATCCCTTTTTCATGGGGTTTGTGGTTAAAACGTTACCAATGCGGTAAGTGGATTTTTTTTGTCTCAATTTGCCTTTTTTGTGACGTATGTTATGTTATGCACCTATATTCTATCATGAGGTGTATATAAATCCATTTGAAATGTAATATCATGAATTTTTTCATCTTTACAAAATTTTAAGTTCAATTTTATGTTATTTCTTCATGGGGTATATGATTCAAAGTTAACAAAGTGGTAAGAGTTTATTGTTACAATCTCATTGTTTATCGAAATTGTTTGTGATTATGATTCCATTGATGAAATATTATGATCCATATCTTAAAAATTGTCATTAAATTTATTATAATATGGTTATTCATGATATATTCAAGTAATGGTACAATTTTTTCACACTTTGATGCTAAATATAATTAAGTGAATATTTTTAAGAAAATTCGACTTCATTTCTCTCTTCGGTCGAAAATATGTTTTCTTTCAAAAGCATGTTTTCTAAAAATATTTTCAAAAGTGTTTTTAACCTTTTAAAAATGATTTATTAAAGAGGTTTTTAACCATTTTTTCATTTTAAAAAAATGTTTTCAAAAGAATATTTTTGTCATTTTCTGATCATGGCACTTTTCTGAACTTTTTATAGTGCAAAAGGAATATTTGTTTAACATGTTTTTGGATTTACCCACCTTCATGACTGTCATTTCTTTGAATCTTACTTTTAAAGTTTACAAGGTTATTTTTAAAGAATTTTTTCCCCTAATATTCTATAAATTCATTATTTTTAAAGTATTTTTCAAAGAAAAAGGTTTTCAAAAATGTTTTTTGTTTTAAAAAGCATTTTCAAAGCATAAAGGATATTTTTCTCAAGAAATGTTTTAAATGATCGTTCAAATTTATTTTCCATCTAAGATGACATTCGTTGGTGTTACTTGTGCCATACTGGGGATATGATCTAAGGTTACCATTTGTATTCTTTCCCTAAATTGTTTATGTTTAGATGGCATGATGTTTTTGAAACTTGTTTCTCTTCCATGGGTTATATGATTATAAATCCACTTCTTTTAATGGGTTATGCTATGATTATGTAAACTATCTATTTTCTATAGGTTAAGATATGATGAAATGTTTATGATACCCATTTCATTTCATGGGTTATGATATGGTGAATGTTTTTGATCTTGGGGCACACATATGTATGATTTCATTATGTGACGAGTGAGACCTATATCTCCCTCCAATGCATTGGGTAAAGATTTATATCTCATGAGATAGACATGGATAGAATGGGGAGTGAACGTGGTTCAGTAAATTACTTTTCCACTAATATGGTCTTGGGAGTGAATCTTGACTACTAATATGGTTTGGGGAGTGAACCCATTCCACTAAGATAGTCTTGGCAGTGAACCTTGAAAACTATGGAAATCATTTTATTTGTTTATGTGTTTGCCACAATTCCATGTCATATGCCTATATTATGATCACATAGATTATACTCTTTGATTCCTTTATGATTCATGTCTTATGACTACCAATCTTAATGTCTTGACTCAAAATTATGATCTTTAATATGCAGGGTATGATCTTCTAATGTTATGTTCATGTTCTCATACCCTTATGCACGTGATTATGCTTAGGCATCTCCCTTATTTACCCTTACTGAGCATCTGACCTCACTTTTTATTATGTTTTCTTTCCCCAGTTTATGGAGATATGTATTATGTATGATGTGTCTAAGAAGGGTGCTAGTCATGGAGAACCTAGTGGGAGAAAATGTAGTTCACTTATGGACCAGTGTTTATGTTTCTATGTTTCCAAAGTCACTGAACTAATATGGTCTTTGGGCGTGTGATTTTGTAATGTAATGAATATTCTGAGAAAATGATTTAATGTCTATGTATGTTAAGTCTAGGTCATTATATTTACTACCTCTCGCCCGCAGATAAAGTTGATCCTCGTTTTGGAACAACTTCTTTTGGTAAACTGAATCTTGTGAACTAAAACAGACTTTGCATCCCAACACCCACCACCATGAAATCAACAATATATATAATAAAAAACTAGAACATATTCTAATTTTTTTCCACCCGTGAAATGTTCTGCACTGAGACAGAAATACCCTTCAATGGACATCTGGAAACGGATTTTTACCATGTGTAAAAGTGTTGATGTGTCATCACCCAATTCCATTGCTAGAAGTTCTAGTGAAATGTGGAAATGAGGATAATAAAAACTGAGCAGAGAGGGCTCAGAAAGGGATGGGATTGGAATGAATTGATATGGGAGGGAGATGGATTATAACTTGTGGGGAAAATGGATGGGATGGTGGGGCCGATGATAGGAACATGCATGAGGAGATAGAACAGGTGTGGGAGGGAGGTAATAAAATAGGTCTGGTGGGTGTTTGTTATTTCTTATGGGGAGGGGTGAGGCTTGACCTACTAGGATGTTTGGATGTGTGTGTTGCTTGTGGTTTGTAACCCACTCCACCTAATGTAGATTATTAATTATATTATCATTATTATTAATGTGTTATTAATCATAATATATTGTTATTGTAATGTGATGGAAAAGAGGAACTTGAATCCTACATAGAAAATCTGTAAAGGATGACAACGAGCATTATCTTATAAAAGGGAGACTTGGGTCACTACGCTAAAATTTGTATTTAGCGGCAGTTTGTTTTTCGTTTAACGGCGGTTTAAACCACCGCTAAATTGTGTGTCGGGAAATAATTAGTGGTGGTTTCTTAAAACTGTCGTAGAACGATTTAGCGGCAGTTTAAATCGTCGTAAACCGTTTTTAATTTTTAATTTTTTAAATAATTTTTTATTTTTTATTTTCGTAATTTATTTATCTATTTATCTATTTATTTATTTATCTATTTATCAATAATGATTAATCAGTAATCACTAATTAATAATTAATAATTAATAATTAATAGGTAATGAGTAATTATTAATATTTAATCATTACTAATTACAAATTACTAATTAATAAATATAATATAAATAAATAATAAATAAAGAAATATATAATATGGAAATAAATGGTAAATAAAAAATAAAAAAATAATAAATAATAAATAGTAAATAGTAAATAGTAAATAGTAAATAGTAAATAGTAACTTGTAAATAATAAATACTAAATACTAAATACTAAATAATTTATAATATATAATATATAACATATAACATGTAGCATGTAATATATAACACATAATATATAAGACATAATATTTAATACATAATATATAATACATAATACATAATACATAATATATGATAGATAATATATAATACATAATATATAATACATAATATATAATATATAACATATAATATATAATATATAATATATAATGTATAATGTATAATGTATAACATATAATATATAAGTAATGTATAAATAATAAATTAATTAAAAAATAATTTAATATATGATAAATAAAAAACAAATTAATAATAAATAATAAATAGTAAATAATAAATAGTAAATAGTAAATACTTAATAATTAATAATTAATAATTAATAATTAATAATAACGAATAATTAATAATTGATCATTAAGAACCAATAATTAATAATTAATATTTAAAAATTTTAAATAATTAATAAATTATTAATAAATCATTAATAATTAATAAATAATTAATATCGATGAATGAATAATAAATTAATAATAAACTAATAATAAATTAATATTTAGTAAATTAAAAATAAATTAATAAATAATAAAAATAAAGAATAAAGAATAAATAAATAAATACATAAATACATAAATAAATAAATAGATAGATGGATAAATAAATAATAAATAATTAATAATTAATAATTAATAATTAATAATTAATATTGAATATTAAATATTTAATATTTAATAAATAATTAATAATTAATTAATAATTAATGAATAAAGAATAAAGAAATAAATAATAAATGAATAATAAACTAATAGTAAATTAATATTTAGTAAATTAATATTTAGTAAATTAAAAATAAATTAATAAAGAATAAATAATAAATAATAAATATTTATTTATTTAATTTATAATTAATAATTAATAATAACTAATAATTGATAATTGATAATTAAGAAGTAATAATTCTCAGTTAATAACTAATAATTAATAATTAATATTCAATATTTAATATTTAATATTTAATATTTAATAAATAATTGATAATTAATTAATAATTAATTAATTAATAATTAATAAATAATAAATGAATAATAAACTAATAATAAATAATTAATTAATAAATTAAAAATAAATTTGTAATTAATGTGAACATAATAACTAAATAATAAATAAATAAATATTAAATATTAAATAAATTAATTAATTAATTTATCAATAAATAAATAAATTTATCAATAAATAAATTGATAAATAAATAAATAATTAATTAATATTAAATAAATAAATAAATCATAAAACATTAAGAACCTCTGAAAATCGTAAAAACACCAAAATGACCATAAAATCTGATCTAGTACTCCTTTTTCAGCGACATAACCAGTCAAATTGAAGATCATGAAATGATCTTCGATGTGATATGTGGTACATTCCAAACGAACATCTGGATCAAAAGTTATAACCGTTTGAATTTTAAGAAATCAGGATCTCCAACTAAAATATATGTTTCGGAGGCCTTTTGGGCCTTTATGGCAGAATAAAAAAAGGTATAATACTCAAAGAGTTGGTACCAGACCTAAACGGTGTAGAGCTCGTCGCAAGCTTTGA
Source organism: Viscum album (assembly GCA_963277665.1). Taxonomy (NCBI): domain Eukaryota; kingdom Viridiplantae; phylum Streptophyta; class Magnoliopsida; order Santalales; family Viscaceae; genus Viscum; species Viscum album. The sequence goes on from OY728150.1 coordinate 970,468,706, forward strand.
TTTGATATGTGGTAGAGCCCAAACGGACGCCCGGATTAAAAGTTATGGTCGTTTGAAACTCGAGTTCGATTTTCAACTTTTGAAATTTGAATATATATTTTTCCTTTGATCATCACATTATTTAAATCTCACTTAGTTTAAACTCATTTGATAAGCTTCAATTTGACTGGTTGTGGAGTTGAAATGGACTTCCGGATCAGAAGTTATGGTCATTTGATGTCGAAGTTTGTTCTTCTACTTATTGAAGATTTGTTTTCAGTTTAAAAATATCATTAACTAATAATTATAAATATTAATTAATTGAAACATTATAAATATTTAAAATTATAAATAATAAAATATATTTGATTGTAAATAATAAATATTTTTTTCTTCAATTTTGCGGCGGTTTTGAAAAAATCGCGCTATTTCGCGACAGTTTTTTTAAAAAACCGCTGCAGAAAAAATTTAAATTTTTTTAGAAGAAATTTTAAAAAAATTATAAAAAATATTTTTAAAAAAATTTAGCGGCAGTTTTTCCACGGCGGTTTTTAAAACCGCTGCGAAAAAACCGCTTCTAAAACCTTGTTTTCTTGTAGTGGGTGGGGTTTTAACCATTTGGATTAAAGTGTATAAATATTCAAGGGGGTGGGTATTAATTGGATCACTATGTTATTTAATGTGATTATAAAATATAAGAAAATTTATGATGAATTGAGGAAAATTTCTATAGTACATGCGTATAAAAATAAATGTGATATTTTAAGTTGTGGGAATTATGGTGGCAGTAAGCTTATAAGTCATACCATGAAACTTTTGGAGAGATTGGTTGAACACAAGATTCGAAGTGAAATTAAAGTTCTAGATAATCAATTTGGTTTTATGTCTGGATAATCAATTTAGAGGTCTGATGAAGTATTAGCAGCAAAAAACTCAAGATTTGCATATAGTTTTTATTGATTTGGAAAAGGCATGTGATAAAGTTCCTAAAGAGGTTTTATAGAAAGGTTTTGAAAGAAAAAGGGTGTGAGTGACATATATCAAACTCATCCAAGACATATATGAAGAGAGTTTGACTTGAGTTAGAACTCCTGTAGGTGAACTACAGACTTTCCTATCTCTAGAGGACTACACAAAAGTTCGAATTTAAACCAATACCTTTTTTCTCTGGTCTTGGATAAAGTTACAAAACATATTCAAGATGAGATACTTAATTGCATGTTTTTTTGCAAATAATATAGCTCTCATTGCAGAATCCAAAGATATTATCAATTTGAAGTTAGAATCTTGGAGAGAGACTTTAAAATCAAAATGTTTTTGTCTTAGTATGGATAAGACATAATATATGAAGTGTCGTTTTAGCAAAAGATTGTCTAGAAATACTATGAATGTGAGATTGAGGCGCCATAATATTTCAAAAGTTGATCGTTTTCGATATTTAGACTTGTTTTTGCAATGTGATGAATATATTAATGGAGATGTCTCTCATAAGATTCAAACTGGATTGATAAAATAGTGAAAGACTTCTGGGGTGTTTTGTGATCGCAAAAATTCCTTTGAAATTAAAGAGTATATTTTATAGAACTTTTATTAGATTAGCTATTATATATGGTAGTGAGTGTTGGACTTTGATGTGACATCTTGAACAAAAAATAAAGATAGCATGAATTAAAATATTAAGATTGACATGTGGACATACTGATATGGATAAGACTAGAAATTAATGTGTTAAGGAGAAAATTAGAGTGAATTCAATTGATGAAAATATAATTGAGACTAAATGGTTGGGACACGTTAGAGATGCATTCGTTAATAGGGTAAACTTAATGATGAATTTCAATATTAAAAGTAGAGGTAAACTTAAAAAGACCCTTAAACAAATCATTCAAGATGATCTTGTTATAAATGGCTTCAGTGAAAATATGACTTTCAGTAATGCTAATTGATGATGTTTGATCCATGCAACTGATTTAATTTTATTGAGTTTAATGCGTGTTTGTTGTTTTTTTAGAAAAAGAGACGGAATATATTACTGATCAGTCAAACCAAAACTAAAAATCCACTCGGGGAAAGAGTCCACCCAACAATGATCACCCCATGATTTCCCGTAACAAGCCAAATAATGAGCATCCAGATTACCCCCTCGTTTTACGAAAGAAAAATTTTATTCAGCGAAGCATTCAGTCAAGGACCAAAACTTTCTCAAAATAAGGCCAAAAGTCTGGGAGTCCTCCTCCTTCTTTGATAAAGTGTTAATCACTTCCAAGGAGTCAGATTCCACCAAAACATTGATCCAATCTTTTGAGCAGGCGAGAAGAATCCCATAGAGAATGGCAGATGTCTCCGCCGTTATAGGGTTCTAGGAGGCATAAACAGTCCTGCAATGAGCTTCCACGACCAGACCATCACTGTTATGAATGATGGATCCAATATCAACTCTGGAATTAGCAGAAACAACCACATCCGTATTAATTTTGACGAAACCCTATGGAGGGGGAGTCCAATAGGGAGGTGCATGCCGATTACTACCCACAGTGGGCACAACATCATCAGTCGTCCAACAATTCATCCATTCCAAAGCCCTCTTGACCAAAATACGGTCTTGGGTCACCTTATTATGAAAAATGTATTCATTTATTCGAGTCCACACCAGCCAAGTAATTGTGCAAATCAGCCCCACAACCCTTAGTTCCAATGAAGACGCCCATTTAATGAAGTTTTGGATCAACCCAACAGATGGATCAAAGAACTTTTGGAAATCCGACTCTCATTCCTTCCACACCCCTTCCACCCCATGACATAAAAGAATAGCATGCAAAGAAGATTTCACCTCTTGGAGAAACAAAGGACAACTGTCGTCATCCACAAGATGAAGTCTCACCAAAAGATCACGAGTAGGCAGGACACCAGAGCAGACCTACCACCAAAAAAAATTCACCTTGGGAGGGGAGGTTAGTGACCAGAGACTCTTCCAACGATTATCGGGGAAGACCTGGGCCATGTCATGAACCCACATTTTGTAGCCTGATCGAACTGAAAACTTCCCAAAAGATTCCCAGTCCAGCAAAACTGATCCTTCCCCATACTTGGTGTGAGAGGAATACTTAGAATGAGAGTGCGATCAACATCATTAAACCAGTTGAAAATTTTCACCTGATCTCAGTCATCAAGCGAGTCATTTATCAGGTCTCGCACCTTTTCATTTTCAAATCCTAGAGCAACAATCGAAGAAACTTTAAGATTGACGTCATTCACCAGCCACGAGATCATTCCAAACACTCACATCATTTTCATCAGCAAATCTCCAAACGCAGCCTAAATCAAGAAGAGATTTAGCGCCCCAGATGCTTCTCCATAAAAAACTCGCCCTCTACCCCAGTTGGGCGTGCAAAAAATCAAAGCGAGGGAAATATTTAGCCAGCAACACCTTTGAGAACGGGGTATTTGGGTCTGTGAGAAGGTGTCATCCTTGTTTAGCCAAAAGTGACTCATTAAACCATTTGAGATTCCTAAAATCGAGACCTCAACAGAATTTTGAAACACACGGTTTTTTCCAAGACATCCAACGGGTGTTATGTTTTCCCTCGTGGGAGCCCCACCATAAGTTGGCCAACCGAGAATGGATGTGATCAACAAGAGTTTCCAGAAATTTGAATAAGGACATAGCATAAGAAAGGATTGTTTGGGTCATAAACTTAACGAGGACTTCCTTTCCTGCCTTGGAGATCTTCCTACTTGACCATAAACAAATCAAATTGTCCACCCTCTCCATAATCGAGGTGAACACTTGTTTCTTCGATCTTCCGACAAGGGTCGGGAGACCAAGATATTTAGGATATTTTTCAACCAGTGGAAATCCGCACACCCGCTACAGTTCCTCCCTTTTTGCATGTAAAACACCTTTACTGAAGGATGATTATGATTTCGAAAGATTAATACGTTGTTCATAAGTCCTTTCATACATATTAATAATTTTCAGCATTGAACCACATTCTTGCGGGGTAGCACGAGCAAATAGGAGACTATCATCTGCAAAGAAGAGATGAGAGATGGGGGACATTTCGACATACCTTAGCACCATGAATAATTCTTTGATCCGCCGCTTTCAAGAGAAGATGAGAAAAAACATCACCCACCAAAATGAAGAGATAAAGCGAGAGTGAGTCCCCTTGCCGGAGACCTCTTAGGGTTTAAAGGTTTCTAAATGACCCCCATTAATATTAATTCTGAAAGAGACACCCGTTACACAGTTCATGATATTAGCGATCCATTTCGACTCAAATCCCAATTTGAAAAGAAAAAGTTCAATAAAAAACCATAAAACAAGAATATGATTTCCTCTCCAAAACCATACTAAGTAAAATAGTATGGATGAATAATTAATTTTAGCATTTGTTTTTTATTTTCATTATATATGAAAATTTGCCTTTTGGCGAACCTACATAAAATGAGTTTTCGGATTTATCGGGAGATTTTCATTTTTTTAAACATTATATAAAATTCATGTCATTTTCTAAACTTTAATGTGTGGGGATCATTGAGGCCTTTTTCTTCGAAAATCTCAAATTGCGGTTGCCTGCCGGTCGAAGATCTCATATTTTCTACCTCCCAGTACATCTCCGTGGAGGAAGAATGGGGATCAGATTCGTGTTAATGGTAAACAAGCAAGGGCAAACCCGTCTTGCCCAATACTACGAAGACCTGACTCTCCAAGAGAGAAGAGCTCTCGAAGGCGAAATTGTTCGCAAGTGTCTTGCTCGCACTGATTTACAGGTCTATCCTTATCCGTCTCGCTCTCTTTGCAACATTTGATGTTTTTGTTTGGGGCTTCTTAATTTGATCCAGTTTATTGGGACTCCTGTTCTTCCCAAAAGCTGATTCCGTGAGCAGTGGTTTGAGTGGCGTTCTCGATTGTTCAGGACGATGAGCACCAGTTGATTGATTTTGATATTTCGTTTCGTGTCTCTGTTTAATTTTCTCAAAAGTGAACCTTTTCAACTGCATATGCATTTGGAGATGGCCATCGCACCCCGCTGGTTTGTTCAGACGGAAATTATGGAGCCGCTCTAGAAAAGTATTGGGGCTGCTGGAAGACCCAAATAGGATGGAGTCTGCCCATTACCATTGAATGCGATATCTTGCCCTTTTAATCAGTATAATTGAAATTTGTGTATAAAGGGAGTGTCCTTTGCATTGAATTCTGAGTACTTTCTCTACTGGTTTTTTCTTATTTGGAATCAGATTCATATCACCTCTGGGAGGGCTTCACCACCTGACAACGCTTATTAAAAGTTGCTTATAGCATTCATCACTTATGATAAGTGATTCTGTCTTAAGTGTTTCCAGATTACTCATTAACACTGTGTTTGGTGATATTTTAATACAAGAAAAGAAACGTTTTTATAATTTATAAAGGAAAAGAAAAGAAATTATTATCATTTTCCTTGTATTTTTGAATCGTTAATTGAGTAAAAGAAAAGAAATGATTATCATTTCTCTTCATATTGTTTGGTTAAGTTCATTAAAAGAAAAAAAAAAAAATCTTTTGTGATATATAATGAAAATAAGGGTACTATTGGAAATTTAAAAAAATGGATTAACCTCCGGCAACATCTCTTTCCAAATCACCCCAATTTTGGTTAAATGGCTTGAATCTTTTGAAAAGATTGCAAAACACAAAAGCAATAATAGATATTTGAGAAAATGTTTTGTTCAATGTTTCATGAGAAGGTTTACATTGATGTTTAATAGGGTGGGAACTTTAATGAGCCAAAAAAAAACTAAAATTTCTAAACTTAACAAATATTGTTCACAATATAGAAAAAAATAGCTACTTTGCCTGGTTTATGAAAATCGGTTAAACATGGTTGGAGTCATTAAAGTTATCCAAACATATGCATAGTTACGTTCTCAATATATCTTCTTTTTCATCATTAGTGACGGTCATTTGTAGGAAAATAAGTTTAAATGCACAATTTTTTCTTATATTTTGGATCATTGGAAACAATCGCCTTTTTCTTATATTGTGGATTGAAGGTTGTAAATTGATAAACAATACAATGATGCAGCTGAATTGATCCAGGCTTGATTTGTATCAACCTTTTCTAGCTGAGAATATGTTGCTTTTGGAAGTATTAGAATATATATATATATATCAGTCGAAAAAAACAAAATGGGCTTTGATAGGTGATTTCTGAATATAGAGGAAAGAATTTCAAAGAAGAGTTACCTTTGATTAATTCTGTAGAAAATCTGTTACAACCGATCGAAGCTTTAGTTGCTCCTCTTGGAAGAATATTATCTTCCCAGGCCCAGGCTACAGCCAGAACTACTCATCCATGTCCCGATCCCCTCCCCTAGGCACCAACCCCTTTATTTATAGCCCAAACAGAACTAACAACCAAACAAAACTAACTAGACTAATTATTACAAAACTACTCCTTGGCAGTTACACCCCAACCCGGGCAGTTACACAGATACACCCCAACCCGGGCAGTTACATAGATACATCCCAACACTTTACCCAGACTGCTTCCTACGCTGGTAAGTATAATGGATAGGTGGCCTTACCCGAATTGGACCACCTCCCTCCCTATAATTTTATCCTCCTTGAAAATTCACCTTGTCCTCAAGGTGACAATCAGGGAACTGATTTTTTAGTATGTTCGCATCCTCTCAGGTTGCTTCTTCCTCCAGTCTTCCTCACCACTCAACTAACCAAAATTGGGAAATACCTTGTTTTCCCACTGCCAGTATGGCTTCAGGATATTCATCTTCTACTAAAAATTCCTCTGGCAGCTCTTTTTCAACAGAATGATTCCCCACAACTGCTTTTAATTGGGACACATGAAAAACTGGGTGTACCTTACTAGTTTCGGGTAAACTCAACTGGTAAGTTACTGTCCCAAATTTTCCAGCAACCCCAAAAGTTCCAAAATACCGTGCAACCAACTTTCTGCTAAATCTGGCATTGTCCTCAGGTAAACTCGGTCTCAGTTTGACCCAAATAAGGTCACCTACCTCAAACTTCATTTCCTATCGATGTCAGTTTGCATACTTTACCATCAGTTGCTGTGCACGCTGAAGATTTATTCGTAGTTGTTTTAACGCTTCATCCCTGTCCACTAAAGCGTCTGTCACTGCTTCCACAGCTGCTTCCCCTCTAGAATATTGAATAATCGGTGGTGGTTTCCTTCCATATACTGCTTCAAACGACGTCTGTCCAATATAAGTATGATATGAAGTGTTAAAACTATATTCTGCCCATGACAGCCACCTTATCCAACGCCACGGCTGATCTGAAGTAAAGCACCTAAGATATATCTCCAAACATCTATTTACAACTTCAGTGTCTCCATCACTTTGAGGATGACATGATGAACTCATCTTCAAAGTGGTACCTTGTAATTTGAATAACTCTTTACAAAATAAACTTGCGAATAAAGGGTCTCGATCACTAACTATTGCATTGGGTATCCCATGCAACCGAATCACCTCTTTCATGAATACCTCATCCATTGTTTTAGCTGAATAAGGGTGCTTCAAAGGAATAAAATGTACATATTTACTCAGCCTATCGACCACAACAAGTACCACTTCATACCTTTGGGATTTAGGCAATTCAGAAACAAAATCCATTGATACTTCTTCCCATACCAATGCTGGAATAGGTAAATGTTGAAGTAATCCGTCCGGGCTTAAAGCCTCATATTTACTTCGTTCACACACTTCATATTCCCAGACATATTTCTGCACTGTATGCGTCATGCCAGGCCAAAATACCCAATTTTCCAGCCTTTTGTAAATCTTTAAATACCCCAAATGTCCTCAGTGGTAATGCTGCATTAATCGAGGAATTAAAACAGTCTTCCGGGATAGTACCAGTCTATTTTTGTAGTACAACAACCCTTCCTGAAAATTATAACCAAATTTCACCTTGTCGCCCTGCTGTATAGCTTGGATTACAGTCTGCAACTCCTCATCTTGCAATAATTTTGCTAGTATCACATGTATATCTACCCAACTTGGTCCAGTAACTGCAATATGACACAACTTTCCCAGTGTAACAGACCTGGAAAAAGCATTAACAGCGTTGTGCAACTTTCCAGGGCGATATAAAACCTCAAAATTATACCCCATCAATTTTGCTTGCCAATATTGTTGGTTTGCTGACATTACCAGCTGGCTCAAGATATGTTTTAAACTCGGGTGGTCAGTAAACACTTTAAATCGTCCTCCCAGTAAATGTTGTCTCCAATGTTGTATAGAAAAAACCAATCCCATCAATTCTTTTTCATAAGCCGATTTGACCAGGTTATTACCAGACAACGCCTTGCTGAAGTATGTCAGGGGACGCCCATCTTGAACTAAAACTGCTCCGATTCCCAGCTCGAAAGCATCACATTCAACAGAAAATTCTTTTGAGAAATCTGGTAACCCCAAAACTGGCGCGGTTGTCATTCGTTTTTGAAGTCCCTCAAAAGCCAACTGTGCTTTCTTTGTCTACTTAAATTCCACCTTTTTCGTTAACGTCTTCAAAGGTCTTGCAATTTTTCCATAATCTCTAATAAATTTCTGATAGTATCTGGTAAGACTGATGAACCCTCTTAACATTCAACGACACTCGCCATTCTTCTACAGCTCCCAACTCCATAGGATCCATGGAGACGCCTTTAGCAGAAATTATATGTCTTAAATACTCTACCACCTGCCTCTCGAAAAGGGCATTTTTTTCCTTTTGGCATGCAGCGAATTACTTTCCATTAACTGTAAATTGCTGTAACATAGCTAAATGTTCCTCCCAACCTCTACTATAGAGCAAAATATCATAAAAAAAAACCAAAACTCCCTTGACATTGGTCGAAAAATATTGTTCATAGTAGCTTGAATGGTTGCCGGTGCATTCATCAATTCAAAAGGCATAACTACGTATTCATAATGCCCTTCATGAGTTTTAAATGCTGTTTTACAAATGTCCCCACTCTTCATCCGAACCTGATAAAATCCCGACTTGAGGTTCAATTTATTAAAATAAGTTGCTCCATGCAATTCATCCATCAATTCCTCAATCACCGGAATAAGATACCTATCAGCCACTGTTATATTATTTAAAGCACGAAAGTTAACACACATTCACCACCCTTCATCTTTCTTTTTAACCATTATTATTGGGCTTGAATAAGGACTTTGACTATGTCTGATAAATCCTAATTCCAACAGCTCTTGTATTTGATTCTCAATCTCATTTTTCATGTGATAAGCATGCTTGTAAAGCCTGGCAGGTTCAGCCCCTACCTTTAACTCAATTGCATGATCAGTCTCCCTCATTGGAGGTAATTTGCTAGGTACATCAAACACAGTGCTAGAACGTACCAAAATTTTCTGTAACTGCAGTTGCTGAACAGAGTCCAACCGTGTATCATCAGAATCCTTTGCTGACGCTGCCCACTGAATTCCCAGCAACTTCTTCCCTTTTCCCAAATATTCCTGTAAAGCTCCTGGAACATTCTACGAGGAACGAACACCCTGCAGAGCCACTTGTTTTTCTTTCCAAACAAATTTCGTAGTCATTTCCTTCCAATTGGTTGTCACATATCCCAGGGTCTCCAGCCACGAAATTCTCAAAACTAAATTTGGCCCCGTTGTATCAAATATGCGACCATCTACCCAAAACTTTTCAGTTCCAAGTTCAAATCTGGTATCCGCATTGCTACCCGTTCGAACTCATCTACGTAGGCATTGTTGCGGAATCGTCGGGAGACACAACGACAGAAACGAGAAAACAAAAGAAAGCAAGCAACAAGGACACAACGATTTACGTGGTTCGGGAATAATCCCTACGTCCACGGGAGAGGCAGAATTTTCACTATTCGGGAGCACAAAATTACAGAGGATTTTCAGTAGTAACCCTAGCCCGAAAATGAGCTATAAAACAATGGAGAAGACGATCACTATTCGAAAAGTGAGTCCGCGTCGCTACAGTGAACGACGGCTGACTTTGTCAAAAGCGCTACAGTAGCTGCTGGCTGGAAGTCAAAAGCGCTACAATTAAGTTGACTCCGAAGTCCGCACTGCTACAGTGCCTGTCGGTGGCGGTCGGTCAGCTCCGCTACAGTAGTCAGAGATGCTACAGTGCCGAAAAAATTGGGTCGGGGACCTTCGGCCCCCGGATCCCCGGAGCAAGGGCGCGTTGCCCGTTGCAACCCCCAACGAGCTCACCACAAAGCTTGATCCGTGACAGTTGCGGATCACAAGCATTCAACCCAACCGGATTGGGCAACACCAATCCAACGAGCATCCACTGTTCCTATTTGACGCAGCCTCTTCAGGAAAACCATGAGATCTTCTTCTTCAGCGTTACCATACCGTCCCATTAACTCCACTTTTAACTATTTCGAAGTTAATTCCGGCTGGGCTAATCTTAGCGAAATGATCCAATATTGAACCATTCCCTCTATGCTGAGCTGTGCAAGTGGCACCTTAAGCTCCTCCTGTGTACGTTGGATCGCGAAGAATAACTCTGCTCGTGTGATCCACGCGACTGGATCCTCTCCAGAAAACAATGGCATCTTCGTCTGCCTTGTCATGACACATGATTCTCCCTGCTCAACTACTCGAAAATCAGGTTCCTTCATAACTTTCTTGTTCCAACTCCCTCCTTCAATATCAGACTTCAGTTTACTTTCTCCCTCCACTAATTGTACCGCCTTGCCTTTGTCGTCTCCCTGTCTTGAACTCTCAAATTGGCTTGGCCTGAGTTGAGCTACCGTTGTGATTAATTCCTGAAGCCGAAGTCCTCGCCGTTGATATGCATCTTCTTGCCGTTGATATGCATCTTCCAGCTGTTGTATTCCAGCTTCCCAGCGTTGCATTCCAGGTTTTAGATCAGCAGATGTTGCCTCCAATTGTGTTACTCTGTTTTGTTGGGACCAAAAAATGATTGGCCTACCGGTGCAACAATAATCACGAGATAAAAGGAAGTGCAAAATGCGGAAATAAATGACACCAGATGTAACGTGGAAAACCCCTCAAATAGAAGGGGTAAAAAACCACGGGCAAATAGAAGGATCACTATGGGTAAATGTGGGTACACACTCCCTCACTATTATATGGAGAAAACCCTCGGAAACATCTCTCTTGAATAAAGGGGAAAACGACCTCACAAATACCGCTCAAAAAAGAGATCTGTTGGTGGTGATGAGAATGGATGATGCTGACGATAAATCCCAGGGGAATCCACTGCCTTTTATAGGCATGCCTCCCCTTGCTTCCTCCCCCCGCTGGATGGTTGGTGGGGTTGGACACCCACCACATCCGCTTACCACGCTCACTTCTTTTGACAAAAGTGGGGGCGACACCGTCCAACAAATGAGTTGTTGCCGACACATCTCCCACTTGGAGATTTGATTGAGAACCAATCACATCTCCGCACATCCTTTTTATCTGGCAAACATGCTGCTCATGTATCTGCGAGCCCGCTCGAGGATCTGCACTATCTAAACTTATCAAAGTTAATCGCCTTCGTCAGGAAATCTGCCAAATTTTCTTTAGTATGAATTTTCTGCATCTCCACACTTCCTCCATCACATCTCGGACAAAGTGATATTGTACCCCAATGTGTTTCGTCCTGGAATGAAAAGATAGATTCCTTGCAATGTGCAAGGCGCTTTGACTATCACAAAACAATGAAATCTACTCCTGTCTGTGTCCAAGCTCCTCCAACAACCTTCTCATCCAAATAGCCTCTTTGTAAGCCTGTGTAGCTGCCATGTACTCCGCCTTCGTCGTGGATAAAGACAAACTGACTGTAACTTTGAAATCCAGCTCACAGCTTTTGAAGAGTAAACACATGACCAATAATGGATTTTCTCTGGTCGGAATCTCCTGCAAAATCTGAATCAACATATCCTCTGATAGTGAAATCCGATCCTCCATAACATAATGCAGCATTTGAAGTCTTCTTGATGTATCTCAGGATCCTCTTCACTATGCTCCAATGCCCCCGTCCTGGATTCGCCATGTTCCGACTAACTGCTCCCACTGCATGTGCAATATCTGGTATAGTACAAAGCACAGTGAACATCAGACTACCCACTGCTGATGCATATGCTACTCGAGACATCTACATCCTCTTCGCTTCATTGCTAGGACTCATTGTTGAGGATAACTTGAAATTAACGGAAAGAGGGGTAGATATTGGCTTACAGTCTTGCATGTTGAAGCGTTTTAAGACTCTCTGTAAGTAATTCTTCTGTGATAGTCAAATCTTCCCATTATTTCTGTCTCGGTAAATTTGCATCCCAAAAATCTTGTTTGCTGGTCCAGAGTCCTTCATATCAAATTCCCTAGTCAATTGTGCCTTCGTCTCCTGAATCTGATATTTGTTGGTGCCTGCAACCAACATGTCATCCACATACAATAGTAGAATGATGAAATTATTACCATCCGAACCCCTGAAATATGCACAAGGATTTGAATGAAGTCTGCTGTATCCAAAGCTCATGATATAGGAATCAAATCTCTTGTACCAACACCTCAGTGCCTGCTTGAGACCATACGGAGATTTGTTCAACCTGCAAACCAAGTTCTCTTTGCATTCTTCTGAAAAACCTTCTAGTTGAAGCATATAGATCTTTTCATCAAGATCACTATGGAGAAAAACAGTCTTCACATCCAACTGCTCTAGATGTAAACTTTACGTAGCACACATCGTCAGAACTATCCGAACAGTTGTTAGTCTAACAACAAGAGAAAATATTTCATTGAAATCAATACATTTCTTCTGAACATATTCTTTGACCACTAGTTTTGCACGATATCTTTCCACCTGGTCTTTTCCATCCCGCTTGATCTTAAAGACCCATTTGTTTTCGATAGTCTTCCTTCCATGAGATAATGGAACAAAATCTCAAGTTTTGTTCTTGTGCAAGGCTTCAAGCTCCTCCTGCATCACCGTCATCCATTAGGATACATCTAGACTCTGGGTCGCCTCCACAAAAGAAGATGACTCTCCATCCTCCGTCAATAAGCAGTACACAATATTACTCTCAGTGACATAGTCCGAGTGCCATATTTGTGCTATTTTCTCCCGAGTTGACCGTCGTGGTCCAGATTCAACTGGTACTTGATCATCGTGCTTTGGTAATGCCTCAGAGGAAACTGGTTCTTCCTTGGATTTGTTCTCCACTTCGACTGTTGTTGTTTCTGTGTTCTCCTTCTCCATGTCTCGATCAGTTGTCATTTGTACCCTGTCTTCTGCAAAAAATGACATCTCTGTTGATGATAAGTTTGTGGGCGGTGGGGTCCCACAAACGATACCCCTTCACACCATCAGCATACCCCAAGAAGATACATTTCTTGGATCTTGAATTCAACTTCGATCTTTCCTAGTCATTAAACATTGCATATACCGGACTTCCAAAAGTATATAACCTAGAATAGTCAGCGGGTTTACTTGTCCACATCTCCATCGGTGTCTTCAGATCAATCGCCATTGAAAGAGATCTGTTGGTCACATAATAGGCGGTATTCACTGCTTCTGCTCAAAAAGTTTTGGCAATCCCTGCAGTCTTCAACATTACCCCTATTCTATCCAATAGGGTTCTGTTCATCTGCTCTGCCACTCCATTCTGTTGAGGAGTGTACGCCACCGCGAACTGTCTCTTGATTCCTTTTTGTTCACAAAAAATATCAAACTCCTCGCTTGTATATTCTCCACCATTGTTGGTCCTCAAACACTTGACTTTCTTTCTAGATTCAAGTTCCTTCCGCGCTTTGAATGTTTTGAAGACTTCAAAAACATCCGCATTTCTCTTGATTGGGTACACCCAACATCTCCTGGAATAATCATCAATGAATGATACAAAGTACCTTGCTCCTCCCAGGGATATAATCGGTGCTTGCCAAATGTCGGAATGAATCAATTATAAGATCTCTTTGCTTCGTGCTGTTGACGTCCCGAACTTTAACCTGTGTTGCTTGTTCAAAACACAATGCTCACAAAATGGTTAAGATATCTTTGTAAGCCTAGAGAGCAACTTCTGATCCGCAAGAATCTTTAGACCTCGTTCTGACATATGACAAAACTTCCAATGCTATAACGTCGTCAACGCTTCCGTCGAGGTAGTTGATGCAACAACTATCTCCGCCTCCTTGTACGTTTCACCCATAAGCACGTACATGTTCTTTGAGATCTTCTCTGCCTTCATTACCACAAGTGCGTCCTTCACAATTCTCATCACAATTCTCATCACAATTCTCATCACAATTCTCATCACAATTCTCATCACAATTCTCATCACAATTCTTTGAGATCTTCATGTGCCATGTTGCTCCTGAGTTAATTATCCATGCGTCGTTGAGATGCTTCTTGTTTTTAGCAGTCGCCGCTGCTTCGCTGACTAGTATATCTCCACTTCCAGAAGTACTCGCCGCATTTCTTTCCATGTCATGATTCTGACTCCCACTAGAACCACACTCCATCGTCACATCTGCCGGTCTTTCATCAATTGTCAGTTGACAATTATCCTTCCACAACACTGCTGCATCTTCATTTTCCACAACGAAAAATTATTCCCGTTGAATTTCTCGATCTCGAATTTCGTCGCCATCTGGACACGCCGTCAGTCCAGAATCTCTGTTTCACAACGGTGTATTTAATAATCTCAATAAATTTTTTCTGATGTGGCAGATCAACTGGAGTTGCAATCACAGAGCATACTCAAATCTACGAGAATTATTAGTATCTGAAAACGTGAGCAACACCGGTCCAAAACCTACTCTTTGATACCACTTGTTGAGACCGAAAACTGATTGACCCACCGGTGCATTGATAATCACGAGATAAAATGAAGTGCAAAATGCAGAAATAAATGACACTAGATGTAACGTGGAAAAACCCCCAAATGGAAGGAGTAAAAAACCACGGGCAAATAGAAAGATCACTATGGGTAAATGTGGGTACACACTTCCTCACTATTATAAGGAGAAAACCCTCAGAAATATCTCTCTTGAATAAAGGGGAAAACGACCTCAGAAATACCGTTCAAAAAAGAGATCTGCTGGTGGTGATGAGAATGGATGAAGCCGATGATAAATCCCAGGAGAATCCACTGCCTTTTATAGGCATGCCTCCCCCTTGCTTCCTCCCCCCGCTGGATGGTTGGTGGGGTTGGACACCCACCACATCTGCCTACCACGCTCACCTCTTTTGACAAAAGAGGGGGCGGCACCGTCCAACAAATGAGCTGTTGCCAACATGTTTTCCATGCCTGTGGTCATCCAAAAACAGATCGGCTTCCAACTTCTCTCCTAGAAAATTTTCTCTAAAACCACTCTATCTGCAGGAAACTAAGCAGTGTTTTCTCTCAATGAAAACACCGAGATGATAGGTGATTTCTGAATAGAGGAAAGAATTTCAAAGAAGAGTTACCTTTGATTAATTCTGTAGAAAATCTGTTACAACCAATTGGAGCTTTAGTTGCTCCTCCTGGAAGAATGTTATCTTCCCAGCCCTGGCTACAGCCAGCATTACTCATCCAAGTCCCGATCCTCTCCCCTAGGCGGCCCCCTTTATTTATAGCCCAAACAGAACTAACAACTAAACAAAACTAACTAGACTAATTATTACAAATCTACCCCTTGGCAGTTACACCCCAACCCAGGCAGTTACACCCCAACCCAGGCAGTTACACAGATACATCCCAACACTTTACCCAGGCTGCTTCCTAACCACCTCCCTCCCTATCAGGCTTGCTTTTACTTCTTGGTGTCTATGCATGATCATTGTATGCTCAAAACACAACATTTGAACAAGACAATTGGCCATGTTCATTTTTTGTCCCATAAACCTGTCATCTTCTACATAAATTAAACATCAAAAAATGCTTGAATTGTGTAACCATTAAGAAAAAGGTCCTGACCATTACATCCATTATCCATCATTGCCTTGCCATCTTCTTCCATGCGGGCTTCTCTTTTGTGTCTTCTCATGTTAAATGGTTAATCAAATCTGGCTTGCTTTTGTTTCTTGAATGGTAATTTAGACGACATATTAAAATCAAATAAATAAAAGTAGTGTCAACCTTGCAAAGGATCTACTAGCAGTTGGCTTAAAAGATTCCACTTAAAATATATTTCAATGTTCAATGTCCCAAAAAAGAAAGCTCAAATCAGTATTTGTGGTTGTGGGATGCAAATCTTGACCTTGATATACTAGGCATGGGGGGACAAAATGTAACGATTCAATTAAAATAACAAAATAAAAATAACTAAATAAATAAAGTCAAGTTATGCTTATTACACAATGCATGTTTTTATGCTATCAGCTACGGTGTTGGTGTTTTTTTTATGACATGCTCTTCCTGTGGGAACAGTGTTCTTTTGTTGAGCACCGGAACTACAAGATCGTATACAGGCGTTATGCATCCTTGTTTTTCTTGGTTGGAGTTGACAATGATGAAGTAAGACGTCTTTCCATATTTCTTATTGAAAAAATGTCTTTTGACTACTTATTCAAGTGTTTTTTTTTTTTAAATTTAAAGGCAAGTGTTTTTTTAAAAAAATTTAAAGGCAAGTGTTTTTTTTAAAGAGTACGATTACTTATTTTTTCAAACCAGTTAAGTAATAAGTGTTATTAATGATTTTTAAATAAGTGATGTCAAACACAACTTCTGTAAATTTCATGATTGGTAGAGACATGCTGCTACCAACTGAATTCCATTACAGGTGTGTTTGGTTTTGTAAAAAACACATTCTTGTTAGGGAAAATTTAAATTAGGATTTTTAAGGGATTTCCTAAGATGTTCCGCTTCTTCTTTATCTGGTTTTATGTATCATCAGTTAACAAAAGGGTTTCTTTTGAACTTTTTGTCTTCCATTCCACAGAATGAGCTTGCAATTCTGGAATTCATACACCTGTTAGTTGAAACCATGGACAAACATTTTGGCAATGTGGTAAGCCCCAACTAAAATCCTTTAGCTATCTCTCCACGTAACACGATCACTATGCTTTTCTTAGCTTTTGGTCCTTGGCATGTGAATTGAGCCTGCTGGCCCGGTCTGTCTTCGAGAACAGTTACTTGGGCCAAGCCCAGGATATGGGCCCTGTCAGCCTAGCCCGGCCCTGGCCATTTAATATATTTTATTATTTTAATTGTATGCTAATTTTGAAATTGATTTATTTATTTTTTAAAATAAAGCCTGGCCTTTGAAAGATACATGCCATCATGACAACACCCTTGTCTGTCTGAGAGTTATAATTCAGGTGCATGGGATGACATGAAGTCACTTATGAGGTAAAATCATTCTTGGAGAAATTATTTTATGAGGGGTTGGGATGATGGATAATGTTCTTCGAAGACATTATGACTCATGCTCTTTTTCCTAACCCTCTAAATTGGAGGGTCAATGATGGAAAAACCTGAAAGATGGTTTATTTTTATAAAAATATTCACAACAGTAATTTGGGAAAATATAGCGGAAAAACCTGAAATTTATTTTTTAATTCATTTATTTTCATAAATATTGAGTGGGTAAGAGCATTTCATTCCATCCTGAAAACATCTAATCCCATTCCATTCCATGTCATTCTATTCCGTCACATTACATTAGTGACCATCCCATTCCATTCCACCCCATGAAAACTCCCAAACCTCTTAAACATTGCCTTTGGGCCTGTTTGATTGCACTTATCAAAGACTACTTATAACACTTATCACTTACGATAAGTAGTGTTGCTAGATTACTTACTGAAAAAGTACTTTTATGCTTCTTATTTAAGTGATTTTCTTCATGGAATTTTTGTGCAAGGGTTTCTGTACAAGTGTTTCCAAATTGCTTAGTGAGAAAGTGATTTTCTGCCATATATTTGGGTTGTTTGCTTATTGAATTTATTTTTAGGTGTTTTTTCTGAAATAGAACAAACACCACTTGTATTTTTGAATTGCTCATCACAGGTGATAATTTTCATAAGAAAAAAAAAGCGATATGTTTTTTAAGTAGTCTTCTACGAGTGTTCAAATGGACTCTAAGCATTCCCAAATTATTTATTGAAAAAGTGCTCGTATGTCACTTATTCAAGTGGCTTTCTTCTGAAATTTAAGTGCATGTATTTTTTTTAGAAACAGAACAAGCACTTATTTGTTTCAAATCGCTTAAGTGCTTAATTGTTTTTATCAGAAATAGAACAAACTAGTGTCATTTATTTTTTCAAACTGTTAGTGCCTAATTGTTTTCATCAGAAATAGAACAAACAAGTGTCATTTATTTTTTCGAACTGTTAGTGTTATAGTAAGTGCCGTCATACAGAGCCTTCATCCTTAGTGATATTCTTGAAATGCTTATGTTATTGCCAATGCAGTGTGAGCTAGATATCATGTTTCACTTAGAGACTGCACATTTCATGCTGGAGGAAATGGTGATGAATGGGTGCATCGTGGAGACAAGCAAGTCAAACATATTGAACCCCATACAGCTAATGGAGAGATCCTCATGACCATCCTCAAGTACCCAAATATGGCTTTCTTCAAGTTTATTCCTGTTGTAAAACTAGCCAGCCAAACAATGAATAGAATTTAACAGATTTGTGCTAGCCTTTTCCTTGCACTGAAACAACATGAACAACTTTCTTATCATGCATATGATGTAATTCTTGATGGGGATGATGGAAAAGGTTGGGCAGTCGGTCCACATGCATGTTGGAGGAGCTATCCGAAATTTGGTTTGCTAATGGAGTTTTTGGGTGACATGGTGGTGTCGTTTGGATGCTCCATTTCGGGTCTTGTATTTGGTGATTCTATCAGATTTTATTTTGAATTGTATATACTTGGTGCACTTGTCGGTTTTTGGTTTCGTAAGTTTTGAAATGTTTTGTAACATTCATCAAATTGCGGATATTTCACTGTTTTTTTCTTGTCTTTTGCAGGTTTGAGTATGTCTATATGGATAGCTCATGTCAAAATTTTCGTAGAATCTCAGAATGAGTAGTGGTGTGTTTGAGCACCACCCCCCAACAATATTATATGATGACATTTGGGGACGCACTTAAGACTTGGTGACATTACAGCTTGACCCGGGCTAGTAAGATTGTAACAACCTGAGATTTTATGAGAATTAGTAAGGCTGTAACAACCCGAGATTTTATGAGAATTATTCTTTTTAATTTCATTGATGTCTTGTGTTGTACGCTACACCAAAAGGAGCTTGCACTACACGCATCCCTGACTTGACTTGCATTACACGCAATCACAACCTTCCTCGATAGCGTGTGTAGTACGCAATACCGGATTTCACCAAACAACGATATATTGTTATAATATTATTATGGACTAGCCGTTATGAATAATATTAACTACATTTTGAATTTTATAACATTATTATCTTACACATTTTATAGAACATGGTATGAGAACAAAATAATTTTTTCGGGTAAAATAAGTATTTTTCAAAAAATGCAGTTTTGCTGCTTTTTGATGACACACCCACTTTAAATCTAGTTTTTGACATGTTTATAAGTTCGATTTGACAAAATAAAATTCTTCTTTGAAATCAGGATATAAAAAATTACTTTGAATAAATTTGTTATATTATTCTGATAACTTTCATATTTTAATGAATAGTAAAAACACGATATATTTTAATTAAAAACGACTTTTTTTATCGCAATAATTTATATGGTTAAATTATAATATTGAATGGTTTTAAAGTATAAATATAATATATTTTTACCATTTAATATAATGTATGTCATTACCATTAATTTTACATTGAATTCACAGGTAAAAACATTTCAATCTTTGATAATATTTTAACTTTTAAAACCCGTTTTCTTAACGAGATAAATTTTAATTTAATTACTGCAACTTCTGTGTTTTGAATTTTGAAAAATGGATTCCATATTTGGATTCAGTGGGTCCAAATTATGCTAATAGGTTTTATTGTTTTGATATTATGAATAGTAACTACGGTAATTTTTATTTATTTCAGTTAAAGATAAATCAGGTAATTAAGGGTAAACCTAAGATTATAAAATTACCCTAACACATGCCAAAATTCTATTGGATGACTAAAAGTTGACCCATATCACCTAAGGGTCGGATTAGATTCATTTTATGGACTTTTGACCATGAAAATAATTTAATTATTATTAAAACCAAAGAAAGTGACAACATGTCACTCTCTTAAATCTTATAAGTATAATAATTTTAATTTAGTGATAAACTTCATGAAACTTCGAACATGAATAGTCTCCAGAAAGCTAATAAAATTATCCACATCATGTTGATTTATTTAGAATTTTTAGGGATTAAATAATTATCATTAAAGGTGACACAATAGTGATGTTGAAATTATTTTATTGATTGAAATATCAAATAAATGGTTTTAAAAATATTAAAATAAATATTATATGAACTATTTAATGTGCTCTACTAATTTTCTAGATAAATATGACATGTTATGAATCTATTAAAGCTTTTAGTTCGAACATATCTTCTGTGAGGATTTTATTTAAATTCAAATAAATGAATAGTGTCAAAATTGACACTTGTTATTTTATAAAAATAACATAATATAAAATTGTTTAAAAATCACACAAATATTTAAAAATTATAAATTAAAATTTATATGGTCGACAATGTCATAAATTATCCAATTATGGAAAATTCACAACACACAAGTAATTATTTATAACAATTTAAAATTTAGAATCTTATTACCACAAATAAAATTAAATAGATTAAATAAGGATAAATCAAGTTGATAATGTTTAAAATAAATTCCCAACATGTCTCAATTTTATTGGTTGATAAGATTACAACCCTATATCATCTAAGCTTCGGATTTGAGTCATTTTGGAAGTTTTTATGCGGGGTTTTAATTTATTATAAATTAATATTTCTTATGTTTCCAAAGGTGCCCCTCTCCTCCCTTATAAAAGGGCACCTCTTTCCTCTTCTCTTTACATAATTTTGAGCTTTCAAGCTCGGTCAACCCCTGCCAATTTCCCTTCTCAACTTCCCTAGAAACATTATAGAGGTCCTGGTCTTCTTCAAAGACCAATTTTAGTGCCCTAAGAGGAGGTTTCAAAGAGGCGTGTCGAAGAAGAGGTAATATCCGTTACCGATTCTTTCAAATTTATTTCTTCTTCTACTTCCTCTTCTTTAGTTTTTCATTATGAAGTAATAACATCAGTATCACTCATATACTGATATGTTATTATTAATATGAAACAACCCCATTTCACCTTCTATCCATCATACGGAAAACGAAATCACCGCGCGTGCGTACGTACAGAATACCGTCTCCACGCCGTGGTGTAATCTGTTTTTCCACCACCACCTTACTTGAATGAGTATAATGGTGTAAAAAATAACTATATATGATTATTATAAAATCATAATGATTTTGAGATATTATATCATCTACTCCAATTCCATTCAATAATTATAGGAACGATATCATCGCTCGTGCGTACGTACGGATTACCGTCTCCACGACGCGATGAGATTCATTCTCTATGTTAACCATTCAAGAATGATTATAAAGTATATATAATGAATAATAATGAAATATATGACATAATGAAGCTATTTATGTATATATATATATATGTCATCTACTTACTTCCATTCAAGTCAATAAGAAAAGGAAAACAACGTTCATGCGTACATACGGCCTACCGTTTCCATGAACGGTGTATTTCATTTCATTCATCTATCTATTATATATATATATACTGAATATATATGATATATAAATCATGATTTACATTCTGGATGTAAGTAAATCATGATATAAGTAATAATAATATCAAGAACAACAAGTCCAAACACGTACGATAAATAAAACGATTTTACCCAAAACGCTGCTTTAACGTGGAATTTACAAAAGAACGGGTAATATAAAGTCATAAGTGAACCATATATGATATCATAACAATGAATATGATTCTGTAATAAGTAAATGACATTATTTAAATCATTATACTGGAGGTTCAAATACGTACGAAGCATATCAGATCTAAGGTAAGGGATAACTTTTCCAATCTCGTTTTTATCTGAGATTGTTTATTCGTAAGTATTTACTGAGGTTATATTTATCATTCATGTCCATGTTTTCTAAAAATGGTTTCATGTATGTTTAAAGTCTTTTTTACTCATTTTTGACTTTTACTGCATGGTATGTAAGAAATCTTTCTTTTGTTTACCATACGAGATACTTTTTGACTTTTCTGGCAAAAGTACGAGAAGAATGTTTTTTTTAACTTATACGACATGAACGGATTTTTATGGTTTTATAACGCCTTATTTTCATGAAGCTTACTCTACAAGATTTCATGACCATTTTCAACAAAATCCTTTTATTTTAAAATTGCATGACATTTTGTGAAAAGAAAATGTTTTTGAAGAAGAAATGATATTTTCCTCAAGAATTCATTTCAAGTGTTTTATCAAAACCATTTTCCATCTAAGATGACATTATTTCATATGTGTATGTTTCAAGTATAATGTCTCTATGATTTACATGGTTTCACTTTTCTTATGATGAAATGATATCCATTTGTTTTATATGGATTATGTTATGATGAGATGATGTTTATGAAACCCATTTTATTCTTTGGGTTATGATGAATGATTTATGTTTATGTTGTGGCACATGTAAGGATGATTTCATTATGAGATGAGTGAGACCTATATCTCCCTCCAATGCATTGGGTAAAGATTTATATCTCATGAGATAGACATGACTGAAACAGTAAGTTAATCCGGTTCAGTGATACATGACTGGAATGAGGAGTGAACTCGATTCAGAAAGGGACTTTGTCCACTAAGATGGTCTTGACAACAATGCCTTGGCTACTATGGAAATCATATCATGTTCTTAATGGTTTTCCACAATTAAATGTTTTATTCCCATGCTATTTTATCATGATTAGTGTTCCTTTATGATCTATGCCTTATGTACTGCCAATATTTATTTTTCACGATTTTGATGTTTAAACTTTATGTTCATGTTTTGAAGTTCAAATGTATATGGTTTGTTTTATTTTCTCCATGCTTACCCTTACTGAGCATTTGATCTAACCCTTTATATGTTTTCTTTTCCCCAGGATATAAAGAAAGGTTTTAGGTAAAAAAAGGGAAGATCTTTATGGGAGATGTTGAAGATCTTTCACCAAGATTAGAAGATTATGTTCCAAGTTTCCAAAGACACTAAACTATTACAGTCCTTTGGTTTATGTTTTTGTTATGTATTAAGTATTCCACAAAAGTAATGTAATGTCTATGTACGTCAAGTTTGGGGTCTCTACAAAGGTTGAGGGGTGACAGGTCAGGCCGGGTAGGGACCCTTCGTGTTTTCCAATTTACTAATTGAAAAAATGACTATCTTTTGAAATTTAAGTGTGTTTTTTAGAAACAAAACAAACTCATTTTTCCAAACTTCTTATTATAAGTGTTAAGTATTGAATACAATTTTCAGTAAGTATTGTCAAATGAACCTTACACTATTAGGTATAACAAAACAATTGCTTGAATGAGTGAAGCGAACAAGTGTTTGGTTCAGGGTAAAGGGAGAGACCCAAGAGAATGTTAGCTTCATTATTTTCATTCTTTAATTGAAAAATAAATTCCGTTGATTTGATTCTCTCTAGTTTTATGTATTATTGACAAAAATACCACTTAAACAATGAAGATTTTTTTTTGTTATTACGAATTTATATTATTTATCATTTATATCACACCATTTTCATTTATACCAAATGAAAAATTGACTAAAAAATCCTCCTTTTCTCTTTGATTTCCATCGGATGAGTTTTGTAACATCCTAACCCAGGAGCCATTAAAACGGGGTCTTGAGTTGGTTTGCTATATGGTCTCAAGCGTGCCTCTCCATATGTCAGAGGCTATTGACTAGCAGTGATGGTTTAAAGAAGGTACAATGAGAAGATTATACCCTTTGGATCAGTAATAAATACATCAAAATCAATAATAAATAAGGGTAACAAAAGATATAAATGAACAACAGTAATCATAAACAAATAACTTGGCAATGCCAATATAATCTAACCATGCATGAACATGTCAAGCCATAACTACAAGACAATCATCATACAATAGGAGATTCATATAACAGGACTAGATCGACAAAAGAATAAATAAACAAAGACCCAACTCTTGTAGGCAGCCTGAGTACATGCTCGACCCCTAGCTTCATGTCAGGTCGTAGTCCATAAATAGGTAATAATCATCAAATACAATTCAAGGACCTATCATGCAACCAAGAGGTCTGCCTGGGTACCAAACGACGACACGAACAGGGTGTGAGATAAACTTAGTAGACTGCCACCAACGACGTCTAATGCAATCCAGTCCGTGAGTATTAAATAAAGTAGTGTGCAAGCATATCAAAAGTAAAACAGTAAGGCAAACTGTAAACAAGTTGGCTTGGGTTCCTCGTGAGACACCTGGTCGACTCTATCTGCTTCAGCTTAAGCTAGAATGTCTCTGAACATTTATCATCTTAAATTTATAATTATAGGTTCAGGACCCATGGTGTATAACCAAGGCGTCCATGTATAGTGATAATCATATAAAGCTCTACATGTTTCATAACATTAAAAATTTAGCAGTCAAGGATAAACTATTTAGCAATCAAGTGCTAAGTAATATCATATGACCTGTGAGCCTATGCAAGGCATTCTGCATCTGAATCCAAGTGTTGCGCAAGTCATAACTTAATCACATTTAACCACTGAGCCCGTCCAAGTCATTCCGCTTCAGAACCCGAGTGTCGCCCAAGGCTTGCAACAATTTCATTTAACCTATGATCCCATACATGGCATTCCGTATCAGGAATCCGTGTATTGCTCATGGTATATATGATCACAACCAGCCTATGTGCCTGTTCGAGACATTCTGTATAAGGGACCCAAGTATCGCTCAAGGCATAATATAATTTCAACTAGCCTACAAGCCCGTTCAAGACATTCTATATAAGGGACCCAAGTATCGCTCAAGATATAATATAATTTCAACTAGCTTACAAGCCCATCCAAGACATTCCGTATAAGGAACCCAAGTATCGCTCATGGCGCATATAATTTCAATAAGATTATGAGTCCGTCCAAGGCATTCTATGTAAGGAATCTTGGTATTTCCCATTTCATAATCTAACATGCAAGCATGTTACATTTAATAATCAAAGGCCATGAGAAAATCCAATATACATGCCATTTAACAATTCGATTCAATGGTTTAAGCATGGTCGAGGGTGAATCCTTTCCACATTCCAATTCACCATGACTCATGTAATCTATCAATTATCAACTTAAATTATTTAATTCCATTAACCAATTCCTTCATGAATGTCTTAAAGGGGCAAGTGATGGTATTCAACCATCTAACATCTCAATTGACAAGCCAAACCCAACTTAGGAGGTGGTTTGGTCATATAAGAATATATAAATGTGCTAAGGTGTTTAAAGAACACAACCAAAGTGTGGTTTAATCACAAGGAAAGAACATAGACGTTAGCATGTAATCAAATTCACCCTACGTGGTGGTTGGGGTTGAGGACGTCGACCTCCTATCCTGTAAGGGTGTCATACCATGTCTAAACATGGTCTAGGTGATCAATTTAAAGCATTACATATTTTAGGAGCAAGCACGGGAAGTCCGGCGTGCGACATAACAACACATTTTATAAATGGAAAGACTTAAGGAAAAAAATATATAGACCACCTACCTTGTACCAAGGAAGCTTCACTCGTCCAATACCAGACGTTGATTCGAGTCGGAACGAGAGAAATCAAAAGAACAAACAAATGTCTTAAAAATAGGGCATAAGAGCTCGAACAAATATAACGCTGAAGATGGGGAAAGAAACCAAAAAAAGAAGCATGAGGAAACATAAACTTACCGTTGGCTATCCAACGTGACCGACGACGCTCGAATCGGACGCCGAATGAGGGAGATCTCACAATACCTAGGGGAGGAGGAGAAAGGGATCTTGAGCGAGTGCTACTGTTGTGCGAGGGAGAAAGAGGAAGAAGAAAATATGGTTAAAAAGGATTTAAGGTCAAAAGGGTAAAACCACCCTGACCTGTAGTATTTAAGACGTAAAAGGAGGTTTTATTGCGTAAATTCCTTATCTATACCGTAATAGGTCACCTTATGATGTAAATGGGTATGCTGACCTTATGGGGTATGCCTGAGTGAAATTTACGGCATAATAAGACTTTACACCGTAAACACTCAATTTATGGCGTAAATTCGTATGCACACAGACCCTCCTCCATTTTCTGTAACTTATAGATATAACCCAAAAACTAAGGAAAACATACCCCAAAAAAGACGGGATCTTACAACCTCCCCACCTTAGAACTTCTCTTCCCTGAGAAGCCCCGGTGGACAACAAACACATCACCTGACCTACTAGGGTTGAGAATTCTAGCTCAAATAGCCGCGTTACGTTTATAAACGCCTGACGTGCTTCTAAGGGATACTTTAAACATATGGTACTTAAGCCATTAAAACTCGATCCAACACTCGTAACCACCAACTAAAAGCTAAGATGATGCTTACCCGAGCCCATCTATCGTAAGACACAATCACATCATCGTCTCTTTCAAAAAGCGGCCTATGGTACTCCTTGCCATAGGCTCTAGCTTTAAAGGCCAACTCTGAGCTATGGTACTTCCACTGTCAGAATTGCCTATCGAAGCACGTCCATAGCGTCCTAATGACTCCCTCAACACGTTTAACAAATTACACATGAGGGCATTACTCCTGATCCTTGATTTGGTTGAAATGGTCGAACTCCAATCGAACAAGTTCAAATTGTCGCGCTAGCTTTTCCTTGAAAAGCTCCCGCCAACCTTTAGAAAATACCCATCTCATCCCAACGACGCGCCCAATGCAGTTCCACACCGACCACATCCAACTGAAAAGGAAACTCAAGTCGAACCTCCTTCGGCCAACTGTTTGTGAAAATGCTCAACTTCAATAGCTAACACATCACTAAAACTAGATTCCAATAGCCTTTATCCGAGACACATTAAGATCATCTCGAGCACGCTCATAAAAGTCCATAATCGACTTCCAGTGGCATCTCCTGATCGAACTATCCTTGTTCAAACCATTGTCGTGCTACAAAACAAGCACCAACACATTCTCGATCCAACATCCATGGATCATCATAAACCAACCACCAATAGAGCCTGACTGTAAGTCCAGGGTAACCTCAGTATCAACTAACGGAGTCCAAGGAGGTCATCCAAGGTAGTCCATACTTTGGAGTTTATGAGTGAAACGTCGATGCATAGTCGAGACATCCACACATCAAAAATTCTGACCGAGCCCAAGGTGGTATCTCACATAGCGGTCAAGTCAAAGAATCAGCTAGTGTCTGTGAGTCTATCCAAAACATTCCTACTCAGGAATCCGGGTGTTACTTAGGATAAACCACTGCTACCTTGAGATCCAAGTACATGACCATAGTGAAGCATAAAAAAACCAAAAGATTACCTAGTATTTATCGGGAAGTCCACTAGTATTTGGTTCCATTTATCAAGGCACTCAGAATTGAAACAACTTCCCAACGAATGGCCCAACACTCATATGAGGGTTACCCTCCAACAGCTGGTGGTGGGCATCCACACCATATGGATTTCTTTTCATCGCTCCTCGAGCGTAGCTCCCAAGGAGTCCATCTATCTAATTGATGTTATTAATATTTTCATTACTTATTATATACTCTCTTTACTCATTTTATATGAAATGTTCATAATTTTTGTGAAATATTAATGTTTTAATACTAAGTATAATTTTTGAGCATTTTTAGAAGTAGTCCAATTATTTCAGTTTACTATTTTATTTATAAATATCACCCTACTGATCCAAATTGTGTGATTATTATTTTTTAGGATTCATTATTCAATTTACAACATATCATTAGAAGGAATCAGTGGCCAATTCTTCCATTTTAAGGGTCATATGGTCCACACAAGAAGACCCAAAGAAACTGTGAAGAAACTGGACCAACCATGATGATTGAGTTACTAGTCTAAATCCAGAGGCCCAAATTTTATGAAACTCCACCATATGTTTTTGATTATCTAAAATAATCATGGATAAAAATTTGAGGGTCCAAATACACGAACAAGGGGCCAAAATTATTCTTTGAAGTCCAGCCCACCATTCTGGATGGAAATTAAAATCTGGACACTGTTCATGGCATAAGTCATGATGTAATCATCAAATCAAGATGAAATTTTGCAGTGTAAAAGAGAAGATATAATAATACGACTTTGTTGAATAAAGTGTTTGGATTTGAAGACATATTCCTATTGATAAACCCATTCACATTTCGGCCTTCTAAAAAGTCTAGATTGAAATGGACAGATTAAAATTGTTTAATCTAACCGCCATAACTTTGGATAATTAAGTCCAAATGGCTCAAAATTTTGATATTAGTCGGAAAAAATTATTATCTACAATTTTGAATAAGGAGATATCTCGAGATTCAGCTGTATGGATGTCCAAATCGTCGATCCAATTGGAGGGGTAGTTTTGGAATGCAAACAGTCCACCACATTGGGCTATAAATACATCCCCTCCTCTCCTTTCAAAATAGTTGGCATTTCATAAGATAAGAGAACATATTGGCACAAACAAAGCATTTCCAAGGTCTTGGGAGGACCTTGCATACTCATGTTTTCACTTGAGATACCTTTCCTCCTCTCTTTGTTTCCTTTTACTTTTGTGTTTTTCTTCATTTGTAATCTTGTAAGTGTTGATTTTGTAATTATATTTTAGTGTAAGTTTCTTCTTCATATTCTGTTTTAATCATCCACCCTCTGTTCTTTAATATCAATATTCTTAAAATAGTTTAAATATAGTGAATACCCTTCCCTTATTTCTCTTTCTCATTCAATCTAAAGTTCGTTTTTAATTCTCATCATCGTTCGTGTGTGTGTGTTCAGTGCACAACTCTTTTCTTATCCCGTTATTTTTGTTCTATTTATAATTCATCACCAAAAATACATATTACTAGATTAATAACCATATTAATGACTGAGTAAATCTACCATTAGGGTAAGTCATTATTTAGAGATGTTAAGCAATTAAGAGCTTTTGCTCGATGAGTATTCTTTAATTTAACATTGTGTATATTGGACTTAACGTGTCCTGGATTAATGACTTGTTTTGTTTAAGGAGTGGTTTCCATGGATTATTGGAACCATAAATACACTACCATAAATAATATATGATTAAGATTAGAACCCCAAGTTATGTTAAGGCTTGAATTAAAGGCTTAACACTTGGGAATTCCAATCAACGTCAACTTGTGACATGGGTGTTAATTTAATGCAACATAAAGCAAAGCTCAAGGCTATCACAAGCTTAACTACCTAATGATGAACTCACCCCAATATTTATCAATTTGTTAAATCAAAAATCATCCATAAATTATTTCATAAGCTCTGCAAACAAACCCCCAATCAGAATATAATCAACTAAAAACAATCGACTATTAAAAAGTATTATCATTGAGGATTCGACCCGAGTGCTGCTATACACATTAGTATAGTATCGGAACCTTGACCGGTCGATAGATGAAAATCGGAGACACTTTCACTAACCAAAGGACATTGTCTTAATTATTTAGCTCGACGCATAGTCGATGCTCTCTCAGCGTACTTGGGATAATTTCAAGATATTGAGGATGATCGCCACCAGACCAGGAGTACACCAAGATGCTACACATTACCCATTCCTGATCCATAAATATGAATATCACGACATTTGTCGAAAATTCTATCGATAGGTGTGTATAACTCCCCCGATCCACGCTCCATCAAAACATGCTATACTTGCCTTAAAAAAACCCTTGGAACCACATATATCAACCATGTGTGGCCATGTCCAACTATGGGTCAACCACCTCACATAACCCATCATATTTAACACAATGCATAGAAGGTAGTCTCAAAATTTGATCACCAAAGTGTTAGTAAATCCACTTCAAGCTGACCTATTTAAGAGATGTCCAGCTTAATATCCGATGTTTTAATTAAGGGATCGATCACATCGCCTTAGATCCTAAGATAATCGTGATCATTCAAGCACAACCACCAAAGTCCAACCCTGACTCTCGGTGTTCATCAACGGTTGGGTACTAAACCAACCAATTTTCTATCGCGCTACCTTACAAGCATAGATGAACTATAGACCCATCAAGATCCCAGATCGCTTATCCATCCCAATCCTGAATCTAGCATCCATACTCGGTTTAAACTCACACCCAAGTTTTAAAACTCATCATTATTTCAGAGACTTAAAAGATCAAATCTATCAGATCATCAAATTCTAGATGTCATTTTGACCATTTCCATTGGTCCTTTATGGTCACGTTCCCTCTACTTGGAAAGATACGCTCCTCACGACTGACGCAACACTCCCCACCTTAGGGGTTTCCTGGTCATTATTTTACTAAAAATGGTAACCCATCCCCCAACACATGCTCCATCACCATCGAACATGGTTCATGGATTTGGACAACACACTTATATCAATCATCAACATTAAAGGAAAGAAATTCCAACCGCTTACAAGCGTGCTAGTACAATTTCACTCTTAGACGCACGCATGATACTCATCCCGAGTCACGTTCACGCTCATCATCAGCATTCATCATAAATCCAAACCTAAAATCGATTGGAAGTGTTATCACACCCGATCCTTTTTACAACACCATCCCAAATACTGGGAAAACTCATCCTTCTTATGACAACTTAGGGCTATGTCGCTTTCACCAAGCTTTCACATCCAAGTCACTCTACTCTGAAGATGACCTGTAAACATAGCCTTATTGAACTCACAACCCTTTTTCTATATTTTCGTGAAAAAAAACAGTTTAAGGTGTTACATGACCTTGTCACCCAAACAAATTATGGTTTAATGCATCACTTCTTTACTCGATGGGCAACACATGTAACAATGCATGCTACTGCGATATCGAAACAATGTAACAGGCGCTGTGCATTCCTAGCATGTGATAGCGTACACATGGATCAACTCAGAGTCATGTTATTCACATGACTATTAGAAGGATGATGAATCTTGAGTCATAAACTATTAGAAAACAAAAAAGGTCACATGATTATCAAAATAGATGACCATGCCCGAGACATGTAAAACACAATGAACTAGAGCACTACACGATGCTCACATCCTTCACAAGGATTAGCTTACAGAATGAACACCTATTTACTCAGGGGGTGTTGTTTCATCACTATAAGTCCTACTTGAGTCAAACGATACCTAAATGACACCTCTTGTCAGAAACTCAACACAAGCGTTTACTAGATCTTTTACATTCAAAGGCTCCACCACAATCGGCTAGCCCCTTACTTATCGTAAGGCATCAAATCCAAAACCAAGGCCATGACTAAAAGTTCACTAGGCCTTATCGCCTAACCATTAGGTCTAATGTAAAAGAAAACCTTCAGATATCTATTAGCAATGCTCATGTTCCTGTTCAAGGCAACTCTCAAGGCAACATTAAAATTAACCCGTAAATGAGGGTTCTTCATTACTAGCATAACCCAAAGGTTTTAATTCATCCATTTAACAACTTCACATTTATTATAAACATTTAAAGGGATCAGATACACACAAAGACAAGTACTAGTGACAAGGAAATCATTTTACAACTGTACTTATTACTTTATCTAGCATACGTCATGCAACATTAGGAAAATTATGGCATAATTTCCTTTTATACATTATTTATCCATAAGTAATTACATCTAGGCTTGGTTAAAGAAAATGTCAAATGCAAAGGTCTCATGTCATTTTAAAGGGGATCAGTTTAGTAAGATGCCACCATAAATTTATACGTAACATTGTATAAGTGCCTGGTGACACTTCAAGTAACCATCCCATATAACATGAATATACCCCCATGGGGTTGAGAACTAAGCATGATAAGAAGTAAAGGCGATCTATGAGGATCCCATAATTTCAATATGGGTTCAAATATACAGATAGACATTCCCATTTTATGGAGTCAATTCTCTATAAAATTACAATTGATATCCTATTTAAGTGCAACCCATTCACAGTTGATTTATTCAAAGATTTATCACACCCTTAGTGGGTCTATCTCACATGAATAAAATGATAAAACTCAGCTATAGGGGCCAAGTGAAGCATATAAGGATTCAGTTATGTAGGTCATCATTCCCAAGTTATAAAGGTACTAGCCTTTATAAGTTTTAATTGGCACCCTATTTAACTGAAATCCATAAGCAATAACGTGAATTTATTTTAAATAAACCAATTTCATTGAAATTTTACGTTATCCTCCATGATTCAAAATTTAAAAATTCTTTTATTTATACAATGATCTAGTTAGATGAATTTTCATTCCCAAGTTATAAAGTCACTTGCCTTTATAAGTTACAATTGACATTCATGAAACTACAACAAGGTTTTCACCTTCGGTCTCAGAATATAACAAGTCCATATATGATGGTTTGATTATATGGGTCACCCTTCCCAATTTATAAAGGCCCATACACTTTATAAATTGTTATTGACACCCATTTAATCACAACCATTAATGTTTTATCCCATGCAACGAATTTTCCATGACTCAAACATCTCGTAATTGGTTAATTAAGGCGATTCCATCAACTTATATGGGAAAAAACATTTAGGTTATTGCAGACACTCTAATAACCAATCATATATCATAACTATAACAAGGGATTCTATCACAGAGCAAGGAATACATGCATGTAAGCAGGAAATCAAAAAATCATGGTATACAAATAAGCATGCTAAATGTCATATAAATCATATGTTCTTGAAATGATGCATGAACACACCTTGTCTCTTGCATACCGGGCCAAGAGGTAAATCCCACAAATCAGAGGCAAATATCATAAATTAGAAATCAGTGGAAGTACAATAATCACTCATGGTGAAATGATAATGAACCATAATAACGAATTACTATGAACAACAATCTCATCCCATTCAACTCGATCTTACCCCTGTTCATGGGTTGAACAGACCTAGAAACAAGCTATTTACCAAGTATTGATGCATTCCCAGTCTCTTGTCTACCATCCCAAATAGTACAACAAAGAAAAAGAAACCTCTGACACCACTTTGTAATGCCCCAACCTAGGATCCACTAAAACGGCACCCTGAGCTGGTTCACTACATGGCCTCAAGCACGCCTCCCCATACACCAGAGACTGCCTACTAATAGTGAGAGTATAAAGGAGGTATAATGGGGAGACTATACCCAATAGATCAATAATAAACATAATTGAATTAATAGTAAATAAGGGAAACATAAGATATAAATGAGAAACAATAGTAATCATAAACAGATAACCCGACAATGCCAATATAATCCATCCATGCATGAACATGATAAGCCATAATTACAAGACAATAAACATGCAATGGAAGATACATATAGTAAGATTATACTAACAAAAGAATAAATAGACAAGGACCCAAGTCTTATAGGAAGCCCGAGTACATGCTCGACCCCTAGCTCCATGTCAGGTCCTAGTCCATAAAGAGGTAACGACCAACAAGAACAATCCAATGACCTATCCTGTAACCAAGAGGTCTGCCCGAGTATCAAATGGTGGCTTGAACAAGGTGTGAGATAAATCCAGTATACCACCACCAATGATGTCTAGTAAAATCCAATCCATGAGTATTAAAGTAGTAAAGCGAACTATAAATAGGTCGGCTCAGGTTCCTTGTGGGACACCCGATTGAATCTACCTACTTTGGCATAACTCGGAATGTCTATGAGCATTTATCATCTTAAATTTATAATATAGGGTCGGTACCCATGGTGTACAAGCAAGGAGTCCATGTATAGTGATAATCATATAAGGATCTATATGTTTCATAACATTAAATATTTAGTAGTCAAGGATAAACTATTTAGAGATCAAGTGTAAGCTAATATCATATGACTTGTGAGCCCGTCCAAGGTATTATGCATCAGAATCTAAGTGTCACCCAAGGAATAACTTAACCACATTTAACCACAGAGCTTATCCAAGGCATTCCCTATCAGAACCTGAGCGTCACCCATACAATTTCATTTAACCTATGTGCCTATCCAAGGAATTCCTTATCAGGAATCCATGTATCGCTTATGGTATATATGATCTCAACCAGCCTATGAGCCCGCCCGAGGCATTTCGTATAAGGGAACTCAGTATTGCTCAAGGCATAATATAATTTCAATTAGCCTATGAGCCCATCCAAGACATTCTGTATAAGGAACCCAAGTATCACTCAAGGCACATATAATTTCAATCATCCTATGATCCCATCCAAGACATTCCATGTAAGGAATCTAGGTATTTCCCATTACATAGTTTGATAATCAGACACATTGAATTTGATAATCAAACAAAGGCCATGGGAAAATTCATTCCAAATTATAATTCTAACATACCTTTTATCTGTTCACTTATAAGCGTAAATAGGGTCAAATGTTATAACCTTATCATGTAACAATTCAGTGCATTTATTTTTCAATTCACTCTCAAGTGATAAAATGGGCCATGTCAATATACATTCCATTTAACAATTCCATTTAATGGTTTAAGCATGGCCAAGGGTGAATCCTTTCCATATTCCGATTCACCATGACTCATGTAATTTATCAATTCCTAACTTAATTTATTTAATTCCATTAACTAATTCCTTCATTAATGGATTAAAGGGAAAAGTGACGATATTCAACCATTTAACATCTCAATTGGAAATCCAAACCTACCTTAGGAGGTGGTTTGGTCATATAGAAATATATAAATGTGCTAAGGCATTTAAAGAACACACCCAAGGTGTGTTTTAATCACAAGAAAAGAACAATGACATTTGCATGTAATCGAACTCACCCTAATAGGTGATTTGGGTTGAGGTCGTCAACCTCCAACTATGTATGGGTGTCACACCATGTCTAAACAAGGTCTAAGTGATCAATTTAAAGCATTATATATTTTAGGAACAATGTACGAGAAGTCCAATGTGTGGCACAATGATGCATTTTATGAACGGTAAGAAATTAAGGGAAAAAACATATAGACCACCTACCTTGTACCAATGAAGATTCACTCATCCAATACCAGGATTTGATTTGAGCCGGAATGAGAGAAATTAGAAGAACAATCAAATGACTTGAAAATAGGGCATAAGAGCTCGCACCGATATAACACCAAAGATGGTGAAAGAAACCAAGAAAGGAAGTATGAGGAAAAATAGACTTACCATTGTCTATCCAACATGACCGACAATGTTCGAATCATACGTCAAATGAGGGAGATCTCACAATACCTAGGGGAGGAGGAGAAAGGATGCTCAAGCGGTTTCTCCTACTGTGCAATGGAGAAAGAGTAAGAAGAAAAGAGGATTAAAAAGGATTTAAGGGAAAAAGGGTAAAAACACCATGGATCGTGGTATTTATGGTGTAAAAGGAGATTTTATGGATTAAATTCCCTATTTATGCCGTAATAGGTCACCTTACGATGTAAATGGGCTTGCCCACCTTACGAGGTATGGCTGAACAAAATTTATAGCATAATAAGACTTTACACTGTAAACACCCAATTTACAACATAAATTCATATACACCCAGACCCTCCTCCATTTGCTGCATCTTATAGATATAACCCTAAAACTAAGGAAAACATACCAAAAAAATATGGGATATTACAGTTTCCCTCATACCAAAGTATTTTTTCTAGAAATATAACAAAGCCAATTGATTTTTTTGGACCTATTTATTCTAAGTGATAAGTTTTTTCAAACAAGATCTTAATCCTTTGGGATATTCTTAAAATTATTATGTTATTGTTTATTTGACTTTCTTACAATGGTGATGAATGGGTGCATTATGGATGTAGGTTCTAAGTACAACAAAAACGTGTGATGGGTCATGCCCAAATTTTCCTTTTTTCATGACCGATGATCAATCCAATATCTACATGATGATAAATTCCATGATCAATGGAATTGAATCAAAGAAAATAGGAAATGGATAAAAATCCAGAACCAGAGGGAGGAACATCACATATTATTTTTTAATTAATTTAATCAATTAAAGAATTACCTTGTTGGAATTATTTCCCCATTGATGAGTCTGAAAATAGATCTATGTTGTACTATCATTGTGTTGTAGGAATCAAGAGTAGATTACCTCCAGTGGTGATCCACATGTGTTCCACAAATCTCTAAATAATATCATAGAAATATCCAGGTACTATCACGACAAAACCTATTGCTCACATTGTTCGCCTTTGATCACTATGATAATCGCTTCCAAAGAGTTCTCCTTGATCTCTCTTGACTTGAGGGAGGGTGGTGGAGGAAGATCAATCTCTGTTCTTTGGAGCATTCTTGGAGAATGGATCTCTCTAGTTCTTGAGAGGATTCTCCAAATATGCTGTACATAAACAAACAAATGAATTGGCTCAACTTGAAAATAATATAATTGGGTTTATATATCACCAAGGTTAGAAATAAAAAATTTCACAAAATCCCCTTATTATTAATTCAATCCCTTGTAGAACCTCATGTCTAAAATAATAATAATATTATTATTTCTTTGAAATGTGCTTAAATTGAAAATTAAATTAAATATTATTTAATCAAATAATATTTAATATATATTATTTATGACTGGACCATTAAACCCGGTCCTCCATTCCTACACAATATTTATCAGGCCTTGAATAATGACTATTTATTTATTAAATAAATTCCCCTGCATTATTCACTAATAAATAAATAAATATTATACTCACTAAATAGAAAATAAATATTTATTAAATATTCTGCTCACATTATATTATCTTGAATAACTAGTGATGGAATATATGTGATCAAGAAAACATGAATAATTATTAAAGCACATGAAAGAATAATATTTATTCAAATTATTAAATAATAAATAATAATATATTATTTAATTGAGATTCTAGATACACTTAGTGTGTGACCCTCTAGGCCACTTTCTCAATGGCATTAGGCGAAGCAGCCTAAAGTCTAATGTTAGTGTCTAGGAACATGCCAAGGAAACCATATAGAAAGAATTTAATTCCACAATGACATAACATCTCATATGGATTCTTATTGTGTAATATAATCCCTTTATCATGATATCTCTAATCAAGCAGGTTACATGCTAGTGCCATCAACCCATGTGCTCGATATCTCTTTCTTTGACTTTCCAAAAATTGAACTTTCCTATAAAACACCATGACCATGGATTTAATTAGGTTATATAATTTCCATCAAAGGTCCTGAGATATTAACTTCTATTAAAGAACAGAAGGGAAAAATCTTCTCTCGCATTATTCATTAATGCAATATTACTCGTGACACACCCAACGTATCCTCCTCACCGTGAACATATGTCATCACAGTTTTCATCAATACATAAAAGTACGCGACTTATAATACTCATTAATAATAATCTTACAGTCTAAGGATCAATACACACATTCATAGATAGGAACATAAAATGACACATATAAATGTATATTTCTTACTGGCAAGTCTCGTTCTCATAATATCCTACTCTGGATATTACCAAGGGCGTACACCATGAGAAGGTGCCGTAAAGTCCTATGAGCCTCCACCCTTGACAGCCTATATCATTTATGTCCCTCAAATGATATAATTCAGATATAGAACATATATTTAATAATAGTGTCTTAACACTTTCGGGTTCTCATTATAGCGGGGAACTGCTATGACCTTTTAGTGCGACAACTACTTTTAGAACATTATCACATACTCTGTTACACAGAATAACAATCATGATGTGATAATAAGTTTATTAATATTCAAACCTATGAATATAGGTTAGCATAAAGTATACAGAGGTTGGTTCTAGGGAACCAACTCCAATAGTGTAGATAAGAAAGACAAACATATTGAACCCCTTACAGTTGATGGAGATATCCTCATGACCATCCTCAATTACCCAAATATGGATTTATTCAGGTTTGGTCCTAGATCCCATTCTCATTATAAAAATAGAAATCCAAAAAATGAATAAAATATAATAGATTTGTGCCAACATTTTACTTGCAATGAAAGAAAAATAACAACTTTCTTCTCACACATATGCATATAAGAATGAAGGGATATTTCCCAGAAACTAAAAGCTACTAGGCTACCACCCTTCCTTGGGACAATAATGGCAGTGAGAATCCCATGGATTGATTTGTACACCTTACTATCCTTCCTTCCCACCTTCAAAAGCTACCAAATGGACTAAAAAACAATTTGGAAGATATATTTGAGTTCTATTACTTTAAACCAGTGACCCCTCTATTTCAGGAACAATTTACTTTTTTCTGGGAGCTCGAAGTGGTCGCCATTTCTCATGGTCCAGTTCTCGTACTGAACAATATTGGGTATTAGGTGAAAAGTATGGAATCAAGATGAAATTAATTATGGTTGGTGGTTGTCTAACATGTATTTCATTTGCAAGAACATTTCAAAAATCTTACGATAGACCCTTGCATGATGGATGGTTGTAGTGGGTTCCATTACCTAGAAAAAATGGTTGAGAAAAACCTGAGACACCACTGCAATTATCTATTATCCACCACTAGCACTGATGACTCCAGTAATCTAACCATCCTATTGTACATGCCCAAAAATCCTTCAATAGAAACATTGGTAAGTGGGAAAGATAATGAGAAATCAATCCTCTACCTTTATCACTATGATTAGGGTCATGGATGACAGAGGATGTTTGTTCAGTTCTATAAAATTTTCCAGTGATGGAGGCAGATTGATAAGGGATTGCTTTGTCGATGTAGAGAAGTCATCCATTTCATTGTTAAGTAGAATACTAGAAGACCAAGAGAGAATACCAACCCCAAATTGATAATTCACCATGGTAGTCATCAAAATAGTATTTTGGTCCCCATCCATGATGTATAAATGGATGGTTCCATCATCTTCAAGATGAATCCACCTGATTGATCATCAAAGATGATAGACTAAACAAGGTTAGTTAGTGATAGGATCGTGTATGATGGGGAGTCTTCTGGTAGCCATTTGGGTTCTCAATCTCAACCCCCTATGATGTAAACTTACCAGAGAAGGGGAGTACGGTGAGGGGGAGGTCTTTAATTCCTTGGGTTTTATTATAATTTGGATATTAGTAGCCTAATTCTGGAGGGATATAGATTGGGTTGGGGACTAGTGTGAGTGGTCATTCTGTTAGAAGGTGGTTGGAGGGATTTTCCCTTAGCCCGTGGAGAGAGAAGTCTCCTAGGAGCACCGTGGAAGGACAAAAAATCCTTCCATGGTGGAGATTTTAATCATGGGATCAATTCATCTAGTAATATTTCCTACTGAAAATTCTCTTCCAATCTCTCTCTCATCCATATTATATCAATTTTGTGCTCTCCTTGAGAGGATTCTAGAGAGATAATTTATTGATAAGTTCTTGAAAACAAAGGATTGAATCCATCAATGCCACTGTATTCTCACACAAATGGAGAGTCGACTAACTATCCTAGAAATCATAAGTTTGGGCCATGGAAACTTTGGTGAAAGAGTATAAATCATAAGTTTGGGAGCTCATAGAAGATATGGAACGACTCAAGGGGGGGGGCTGAGAGCTCAGTTCAAAACGACAGTAAGAGGAATATGATTGATGGAGGTAGTGGAACATAGCTGTAGGAAGGAATTAGAAGGATAGGGGACTATTCCATGGATCACATGGCAGTATTCCCAAGAGAGGATCTGATGTCATAGATCACATGGGTTGAGACCTTCTTGATCCACCATACATGAGATAAGATGAAAGTACCAATGGCACAGCTATACATGGATGGATTATTACAATATTGGATGGTTTCTATGAAGTTGATTAGAGATGAACTAACATGGATGCAGCCCAAAGACGAGTTGATCAACCATTACGTTAGTGTAGCATAAGAATATTTGGTGATATATTTTAAGGGTCTTCGACTGGTGGGAATAATGGAAGATTATATTGATGAAATTGAGTGGATAGCCATGCGGATTCCAGAATTTTTGAATAGGTGTTATATGATTCATTTCATTGGAGTATTGAGACATAAAATTGGTAGTTTGTCAATCACTCCTGAAACCCTGAACAAGGTGTGACTTCTAACCTCATCTAGGAGGGTAGAGAGGGAGTGATTAGTAAAAGGAATTATCAAGAAGCCAGAGTCAAACAACAGGAAAAGTAATTCTAGAGGATCAGAGATTGGCTTGACCACTAGTATAATGAAGTTTTTCCCTCATGATGATGGGTATGAAAGGGAGAATAGGAGAAATTATGAACCTCAATGGAGGGGAGTTTAGAACTTTTATAGAGAGGATTTTGAAGAGAGGAAAGGAAATGGAGTGTGTTATAGCTGTGGGTAAAAATTTAACCCATAACATCGATATCCAAAAAAGGGTTTCTAGTTGATGGTTTGGGAATATGTTGAACCAAAATAATAGGGAGAAGTTGAATATGATGGTATAATGGGGAAATATGGGATGTTAGGGGCCATGTTGGAAATGAAAATGTTGGGGACTAAAACCTGTGATTTTAAGGAAAAAGGGGAAAGAAATACTAAGTCTATAATGGTGGAAAGTAGAATAGGATGGGTATATTTGAGCACATTATTCTTTTGGTTTGTGTATCATGACCTCATAATGTCTTATATGGGTGTACATGGGAATGTAAGTAGCAGATAATTGCTCAGTATCCTGAGTTATTTGATGTTCGATTCTTGTTGATATTTTAAGATTGTTTTATCTTTGATATGATTGAATTTGTTTCTTTTTGTGTGCTATGGTTGTACTTTGGTGATAGTGAGATCTTTGTTTGATTGGTATCTCATGGGGTGTTTGGTTTTGATGTTATTTTTTTTCCTTTTTTGGGTTTTGTTTTTATTCTTAAGAATGAGAATTGTTTTAAAGTTATATAATTGTAACACCCCAAAAATGATAAAGGATTAAATGACTAAATGATATGACTCATTTCAACAAGGTGCACCTTCTTTTTTGGGATCCTATTTGATTAGAACTCGACAGTTAAGTGTGCTTGTCCTGGAGTAGTAATCAGGATGAGTAACCTTATGGGAAGTTTCTTAGGGTGTGTGTGAGTGAGAAAAAATCACACTGGAAAGGACGTTGGTCTGTGGGGACAATCATTAGTCAGATGACCCATTTGGGCACATGGGTGGGCCCCAGGGTAGGGACCACGTGTTTGTGGGGAAACTGGTTGTACCTGGAAGGGTAGGACCCAACAACCATGTTAAGGTGGGGTGTCTGTGCTGTCATCAGGACCCAGTTGTTACATTTGATATCAGAGTAGGAAACCAACCTTAAGTGCGGTGCATTGCCTGGGTTGAGATGTAGGGTCCTCCACAACAAGGATGTTATTCTTTGGGGGGGGGGGGTGAATGTAACACCCCAAAAATGATAGAGTTAAATGACTAAATGACATGACTCATGTCAACAAGGTGTACCTTCCTTTTCAGGAGCCTATCTAATTAGAACTCCACAGTTAATTGTTCTTGGCTTGGAGTAGTAATTAGGATGGGTGACCTTCTGGGAAGTTTCTCAGGGTGTGTGTGAGTGAGGAAAAAGCACACTATAAAGGACATGTGTTAGCATGTGGGGGAAATTATTAGTTAGATGACCTGTTCGAGCACGTGGGTGGACCCCAGGGTGGGGACCATGTGTCTACGGGGCAACTGGTGGTACCTAACGGGGAAGGACCCGACGACCATGTTAAGGCGGGGTGTCTATGGTGTCACCGAGACCCATTTGTTATAATAATGTAAAGTATTATACCCTTATTGGTCCCCTAATTTTTGGTTTTTAGGGGTGAATGGTAAAAGAAAGGTGGATTTTTAGCTGAAATTTCAGATGAGAGTATATATCATGCCCCTACTTAGCATGTTTCACTATGATCTATTGTTTGATGAAGATAAAGGAGAAGGTATGACTTGGTTGTGTCTTGATTCATTATATTTTCATTCAAGGTGTTGTATTTCGGTGTGAAGGTTGAGCATTGAGATTTTCACGCCACTCTGTTTAGGTGTGGAAAGCCTGTTGCATTGTGGTCTTATAGATTATGGCATGAAGAGTCGCATTGTGATTCTGATTTAATCTTACATGAGTGTTGCACTGTGATGATCCTTCTTTTCATTGTGGTTCTATCTTGAGGTGACCAGGTTTGAGGGAAAAGGCCAAGGATTACACCATGATTTCTAGATGACTAGATAATTTTAATGTGGTGGTGCTCATTGCGCTATGAACTTCCATGTTTATATTGTTTTTAATCAATTTTGACCCCCAAAATCTGGGAATATTGCACCATGATTATCATGGTCCACTTGCATTACGTATTGATTCCATGCGTCACATTGATATTTGCACATATTTGAATTTTTAATATAAATTCAAATGTCTTCCTGTATTCTCTTTGTTTCCTTCAGATTTTCCTAAACCCTATGTGTTTTTTGGAGATCCTTGGTCATTTCCTTGAGAATCTAAGGATCTTGCTTTGCGTGATTGATTCCTTTCGATCCATGGTAAAAGGGAAATTTGGGTGTGTGGTGCCAATTTGGGAATATAGAAATAATGATGTTTTTGACCATGATTTGTTAAATAATTGTTTTTATTGAAATTTAAAATGATTTACTTTAGTTTTATTAAAATTTTCAAGGGATTGAGTAATTATTTATTAAATTAATTTAATACTTTTTGGATTTTCACATTAATGGGGTTCATGGGGAGTTTTGGTGATATACTACTAGATCTTATACCCATTTCTTACACACCAAAATCGGTGGACATGTAGATTGTGTGCAATGTGATACTGGTAAGGTCAAGTCATCCTTCACTAGCTGTTGATCATATCTATTAGGAATATGGGCTGGATGGGGGATTTTATGGGCTGGATGGGGGTTTCTCATACTTGGGATGTCATTTGATTGAGATATAGTCTGGGGAGTGGGAGGGAAGTGTATTTGGATTGTTTGGGCCATCTTTCATTGAGTGTGGGGGAAGTCTGAATAAGTGAATGATTGATTAGTTATAAGGGGGGTATTATGGACCTTTAATCGATGGATGTGTTGGATGGGTAGTTGGGGGGAAATAAATATGAGTGTTGGTGGTTGGAGTGTGTATGAATATTTATTTGGTTTAGCTCAGCTTGGAAGTTGATGCATGGGTCATTCCTTAGGAGTTTTTGATAGTATTTCAAAAGTGGAAATTGTAGGAGATACATCTATTCTTCATCTTTTCCTTTTTCTTTCCTCCCTACTATAATTCATATTTTCTGTTGCTTTTATACAATGATCAAATATATATACTGCTTCTACTCTCTCTCTCTCTCTCTCTCTCAATATTTTACTTAAAATTTGGTGACTATGCCAGGGAAAATCATGTGGCAGAGACTGAAGAGGGAGTGCACATGTTGGGAAAGTCATGTGGGAGAGACGACCAAATAGGGAGCACACATTTTGGGGAAAAATATTGAACAGAGAGATTTGATTGTTGGGGAAGCTCACATTGAGTATGACAAACACTGTTGGGAGAAGATCACAGATAGAAACTCAATAGGAGAGGACAATCAACACTTTAGGTGTTTCAAATACGTATGGAGCCATCTAATCATTGGGAATAAGTCAAAACACCTTAAAATCAATAGTGAATCATGCACAAGAAACTCTCTTTCTTCTACCAACCTCTTTTTGTGCAACCTACTGGGGTGATGTAGGCTGTGTGGCTAAAAGTTTCTTGATAGGTGAAGTGAGATTAATGTTTAATACAAAGTCTCAAACATTTTATGAATCTTTTTCTAAGAGATAGGTTGTGATTGATATTCATAAACGTGAGAAAGATATTTTACTGGATCATATGGAGGATTCCATTGGATTAATAGGATGCCAGACAAGTGTTGCTTAGATTTTTTAAGTTGAGAAGCTAACTGCAGAAGAGAACTAGAGGATCAAGTTACAAGTAAACTGTGCTTCAGAATCTAAAATGTACAGGATTGATGAATCTATGTTTTTGGGCAGTAGTGGGAGTGGGAAAGTGGAGTATGAAAGTAGTCTTGATGGAAGCTTCAAACTAAATGAACCTTTTCTAGCTAATAGTATGAGGAATGTTTCAAAGGAGGCTGATCTACTTTATTTTCTTGGTTAGGATGCTTTGTGATGGAACAATAAAATAAAAAAATATGAGAACAATAAAGATTAGTTTTTACTACTACACATAAATAGAAAGTAATAGAAAAGATAATTTCCCCTTCTACCTTCTTTGGTAAGGAAGAACTCATATCTTCTATTTATTTGGGACAACATGATCATTTTGGACTGCATTCAAAACTTCTTATGATGGAGGAGGTCAACCGAACTATTCTATTCAGTGAGTATAGGGTTGGAATTGGATTAGAACTTGAATAATTTTTTGAAGAATA
This sequence comes from Viscum album, assembly GCA_963277665.1. Lineage (NCBI taxonomy): Eukaryota > Viridiplantae > Streptophyta > Magnoliopsida > Santalales > Viscaceae > Viscum > Viscum album. The sequence goes on from OY728150.1 coordinate 970,513,211, forward strand.
AGTTCACATAAATATTGAAAATATAACATCAGGCTTGAAGAGTGATTAGTTTAGATATGCAGGTTTTAGCTGTAGTGATCTTTTCATATATAATATTTCTAGTTATGTTCAGCTATAATAGGTAGTTCTTGATTCGAATTTAAGCATGGTTGATATGGAGAGGAGTGACATGGAGCATATTGAGATGCATCCAATTTGGTATGTGGAGGTTGTAGACCTAAATTCTAGCAAGGCATGAAAGGTGCGCTAAGGAGGTGTGGACTATCCCTGGTCCATGTATGGCTGGAGGAGTAGCGATTCCATGAGTTTATGTAGAAAAAATGTGACATGAAATAGAGAACAATTCTTTTTCTACTACTATAAGTGGAAATGAATTTTTATTCACATTTATTGTCATGAGTTGAGAAGAGTGAGGCATAGATGATAGCAATGTTGCTCCTGCTGTTTATTGATTGGGAGAATGAAGCATCACCATAGTAAGGAGTGTCGTCCGTAGTGCAAGTATTGCAGACTTGGAAGATAAGGCTCACAAAGTTTTTGTGCACACTTTGTTACCCATAATCACTCTAAATCCTTTAACGAGGCATGTTTAAGTGACTCCAGTCCCTCTTCCATGGTCATTGAAAACTTTGGTTGAGAAAATTTTTATTTTTATGGTGGTAGAGAAAGGTTATGGTAGGGGCACTGATGTGGTCAGATTATCTAGTCTGGAACAATGGGATGTTTCATAGGATGTTGGAGTACTTAATGTTTTCACTGGTTTGTGCCATGAAGTTGGTACAACCTGGGCTATTCAACCTAACAGAGAAAGGATTCCTATTTTGGGTGGATAATTACTCTTTCCTCTTGCTACTATGACTCGTTCTGGTGGGTGGGATACTATTTTAGTTATATAAAATCCTGTTACAGTAGGTGTGCCTGAGCTGTTTGGACATATTTGTTGTGCCTTAGTTACATTTTTGAATTGTGTTGTAGTTATGAAGAAGAGTTGGACAAGCAAGAGTTGGGCATGGTGTTGGATGGAATACATGCAGATTAGTGAGGAACCAAATCACAACTAATAACATTAGTTTCATTGAGGCAACCTAATTAGCTGGTTGTTTTGATCTAGGGTCAAAATGAAGTCGGCATACCTTGGAAATCCTCAAGACTATGCAATGGGGTTAAAAATTGGGATTGGAGTGAGGATGACATGGGTAAGATGCCACACCAATATAATAGAGAAGGATATGTGTTACATTGAATGAAATATTTTCTTTGCAGAAGTGTTTAGAGAGGGTTGGAATGGTGTAGATGAAATTTTTTCCTTTAATAACTTTAAAAGGTGGGACAACATTGAGTTTTCGATACCTCTTTGGAGAGTAATGAGCCATGCTGAAACATTTATTTATTCATTGGATGTGAATGTGTCTGTATCTTTGGAATTTACCATTTTAAGGCCTTGAAGGAAAACCGAGACTCTGGTTTCTAAAGGCAGTGCTAGTGTTTATATGCAGATACTATTGGAGATTTGGGTTATGTATCAGAGTTTGGTAACTATGCAGAGTATAATGGAGCTCAAAAAAGAGGAAGATATTTTTTATTATGCCAAGTTAGATTTTGATTTATGCTACTGTAGTCCCTAATGGGTGTCAGAGAGCCCTCCTTATTAGTGGTGGAATTTATAATTTAACCGATGTTTCTACCACTTCAAGTGTTCTACAACAGTTATATGTTATATAGAATTGCCTGGAATAATTTTTATTGATTCTTATCCCACCTCCAGAGCCATTACCCGGGGCTACCAATCTAGTGCTAAAGAGGTTGAGCAATGGTTTGAAGGTCTACTTTGGGGAAAAGGTGGTTTTTAAAGAGGGGTGAATGTTTGGAATATGGGATAACTGTGGGATTTTATGGGATGAATGGGGGATAATAATACTTGTTCTATAATTTGAATGAGATAAATGCGAGTTAGTGAGAGGGAAGTGTATTTGGATTGTTTTGGATAGCTGCCATTGAGTGTGGGGCAGTCTGAATAAGTGCATGGTTGATTAGTTGCAAGTGGGGCAATATGGACCTTTAACTAATGACTATGTTGTATGGGTAGTTTAGGAGAAATAAATATGAGTGTTGGTGTTTAGAGTGGGTATAAAAATTCATTTGGTTTTAGCTCATCTTGGAAGCTGCTTCTTGGGCCATTACTTGGGAGGTTTCGAAAGTCTTCCATAAGTGGTCTTTTCAGGAGATACCTCTCTTCTCCTTTTTATCTCCTCCATACTGTAATTCCTATTTTATGTTTCTTTTATACAGTGATAAAATCTATATAATGCTGATTTTATACTTTCTCTCTCAATATTTTACCTAACAATATCCATAATGGTAGAGCTGTGAAGTTGGAGTAGATATATGAAATTTGGTTGGCTCTTGGAGTTTTTGGGTGACATGGAGACGTTTGGAGGTATTTCAAGATGTTTTATGAAAAACCCTTAGTGTTTTTTAAATTACTTATTAAAAAATTAATTATTTTTCCCTTATTTAAGTAATCTTCTTCTAAAATTTAAGTGTTAATTATTTTTTTAGAAACAAAACAAACAAAACTCATTTTTTCAAACTTATAAGTGTTGAATGTAATTTTGAATAAGTAATTTCAAATGAACCCTACACTATGTAAAGTAAAAAGAAGCAATGGTTTGAGAAATAGAATGAGTGATAGAACAAGTGTTTGGTTCAGGGTAGAGGGAGAGAAGTAGGGGAATATTAGTTTTTCTCTATTGTTAAAGGGAATCTAGATTCCTTCTAATTCTAGTGGAATTTTCATTATTTAATTGAAAAATAAATTTCATGGATATAATTATCTCTAGTTTTATGTGTTATTGAAAATATCACTTAAAAAATTAATTTTTTTTTGTTATTTTGAATTTATATCATTTATTTAACATTTCTATCACATGGTTTTAATTTATACAAAAAAAATTGCCTTTCTTATAATGGTAATGAATGGGTTTCCCTCATACAAAAAATTATCAAAGTATTTTTTTCATAAATATAACAAAACCCACTATTTTTTTTAAATTTTTTTATTATAAATGATAAGTTTTGAATCTTAATCCTTTGATATATTCTTGTAATGCTTATGTTATTAGTTATTTGAATTTCTTCCAATGACGATGAAAGGGTGCATCATGGTGACAAGTGATTCAAAAATATTGAACCCCATACACGTAATGGAGATATCCTCATGAATATCCTCAATTACCCAAATATGGATTTATTAAAGTTTATTCCTATTGTAAAACTAGCCATCCAAACAATGAATAGAATCTAATAGATTTTTTCTAGCCTTTTCCTTGTACTGAAATGAAAAGAAAAACTTTCTTATCATACATATGCACACCAGAACAAAGGGATTCTTCCCAGAAACCAAAAATTAGATAGTAGTTGGACTACCACCCTTCCTTAGGTCACTAACGACAGTGATTATTCCATGGATTGATCGGTATGCCAGCCCAACATTCCTTCCCATATTTACTGGCTACCAAATGGTCTGAACAACAAGATGGAATATAGGTTCAAGTCTCGTCGCTTCAATACAATAAATCCTCTATTGACATAAAAATTTATTTTTTCTGGGAACTTGAAGTGTTCTCCATTGTTCATGGTCCAGTTCTCCTACTAAACAATATTGGGTATTAACTACAAAGGATAGAAACCATATGAAATGAATTATGGTTGGTGGTTGTCTAACATATCTTTAATTTGTAATTACATTTCAAAAACCTTGTGATAGACCCTTTATTGGTGGATGGATGCAGTGGGTTCCATTCACCGAACAAAATGGTTGAGAAAAACCCGAGACACTACTGTAACTATCTATAATCCACCCCTGGCACCGATGAATCTAGTAAGCTTCCCATACCATTAAACATGACCATAAAGGATTCAACATAAATATTGCTATGTGGAAAATATTAGGAGAAATAAATCCTCTAACTTCATCACTATGACCAGATACATGAATGAAAGAGGTTGTTGGTTCAATTTTATAAAATTTTCTGGTGCTGGCGACAACTTGTCAGGGGATTGCTCCACCGGTGCAGAGAATTCGTCCATTTCATTATTGAGAAAAATAAAAGATCAAGAGAGAATCCCATCCCCAAATTGATAATTCACCATGCTATTCATTGAAATATCATTTAGGTCCCCATCCACGATGCATAAATGGTTGGTTCCATTATCTCTAAGCTGACTCCACCTGATTGATCATCAAAGATAAGAACCTAAAAAATTTTGAGCTGGAGTTCAGAGCAACAAGGGGGTGAACACCTATTCATATAGTAATTAGGGGGGAATGTGGTGTTGTCAAATATTTTTTTCTAGATATGATCTATAAATTTTGGAGAAATTTTGTTAGCTATGTACTCCCTAATGTTCACAAACTCAAGGTCTCCCAAGTTAATTCAAACTTCCAACATATGTTTGATGGCTTCAATGAATTGGTATAGACCCTGACCTCCCTCCAATGACTTAAAAATACAATATATATCTAATATATTCATAAACTAACTCTCAAACACTAAATAAAATCAAAAAACTAGTAATATGAATAAAAAATAAAGGAATATAAGTGAAGAACACCCACCAAATAAATTCCACCAGTGCCTCTTGAAGGAGGTGGCATCCTAAAAATTCCCTATCTCATATAACAACCCTTCTATTTATTACATATTAATTCATGATTTATTACATAAGATTACACATAATACAAACTGGAAGATAAAGAATTTTAGTGTATTTGGGAATTAGGTATATTACATAACAACTTAAAACATGAAATACATCATCTTTATTGAAAACTTCCTTAACATGTTTGTACTTAAAACTGCATGGGATAACCTGGGGACATATATAAGAAATGAGTGAGCTATAAATCCTAGTAAGGGAATAAACATGGAATAACATGAAGAAAGTAATACATGTTAGAAAATATGAATATCAATGTGTCATAAAAGGAGTGCTTATCATAGACATGAATAATGAGACATGATATAACATGATAATCACAAAGGCAACATGGGAAATGTGGAAACAACTTAAAAAACTGCATCATAAACATAGGTCAAGGCTAACTACCAAGACATCATGATAGAAAAGGTCCCATGTTAGATTAGGTTCACTCCCTAATCTCTTTTATGATGTATCATCAGACTAAAACATTACCCAATGCATTGGAGCACTATATAATTTAGAGCACTATATAATTTGGAGCACACCTGTCACTTTCATTTCATTCTCATGCTTAAGTGTGCCACATAGATCATACAACATGAATTCATTCATCATCATTTTTTATTCCATGATAAAGGAGTGTGAAATAAATACATGTAAATCCTCAATAAATAAGTATAAGTTCATAAAGGTTAACACCCTTGATAGGAAATGGGTATGAGTATTCATTACACAATTGTTTGGTATGGAAAATCGCGGTGAATTTTTAACAGTATAACAACGTTACTTAAAGATTCCTAAAAAATGGGTTGATGAGATATAAAGGGGTATAAAATAATTTTAACATAAAATTTACATTAATATGGGCATGTAAAGACATATCCCAACATTAGGAATTGGAAATATAAGGCATAAGATAACGAAGAAACTTGAATAAATAGGAGAAAGAAAAGAACCCTTTCCTTGAGAGTGTAACTCCAAATGATTGGGAGGAGCTTCTTGAGAGCTCGAGGGAACCTTGGGAGGACTATATAGAAGGTATGAAATAGTAAGTAAATGGTACAAGTATTTTTAGTGAAGATAAATGGGAGTTTGGGTGGGTTTATATAGGAAAAGATAGGGGAATTCTTTATTATTTCCCAAACTTAGGTTTTGAACTCTATATAATAAAATAACAAAAACCAAAAACATTACCATGGTTTTTGCCCATGTTTTTTGAAAATGTGGATTATTTTAATTTTTTTATAAGTCCAAGGTACTAAATTAATAAAATAATACCCTTGCTGATGTGTAAGTGAGTCATACTATTAAAGAAATGATTTTAAAACCTTAAAATATATTAATGGTTTTGGAGGATTCATAAAGGATTTATAAAATTAATAAAATTAATATAAAATCATATAATTTTAAAGAAAAAATATATATTTATTAATTTATACCCTTTATAGTATTTATTATATCACTTTTGGGTCATTATGATGTCATAATACACACCGTATATTTATATGGTTTTTAATTTCTACTCAAAAATTCGATTGTCTCAGAGAATTTTAAAAAATTCACTGTTAATGATTTTGAAATTATGATTCCAAAAATAATAATAATTTTATCAAAATAATTTTCTAAATATTTGTATATTCACTTTTAAAATAATAATCAACATTTATTGAGAAATACTGGGCTTTTTGACAATAAGAGTTTCTGAACCCTTATAACAATTACATTTGAATTCATAAAAATAATATGATTATTTATATTTAATAAAATTATTTAATAATAATATTTTAAAAAAATATTATCTATTTCAAAAATCCATTAATTCATTAAACTAAACATCTTTATTAAAATTTAATTCTAATTAAAAACACAATTTATGTTTTATTGTATAAAAATCAAAATCATTTATAAAGTAATGATAAGAAGAAAATATGAGCATTATTATATTGAAAATACAATATAAATATTCATATTATTTTGGTATTAATACATATATCTTTAATAAACCAGAAAATCCCTAAGGTTATGGTGTGTGATGGTGAGACTTTCATGGGGTGGTTTAGTGTACATAGTTTGGGCCATTTCTCGATGAGTTTGAACTTCTCCCATAAATGGTTTCTATTATGATTAAGTTGTTAGATCTCATATTGGAATTGGTAAATGGAAAATACCAGTGATGCTATCTACCTCAGAATATCTAATAAAAAGGATTTATAGTGTATGATTCTTCTGGTTGAGGCCATCACTTCCTTTGTCTTTATCAATTGGATTTGTTAAAACCCTATATTTATACTAATCATGTAATAATTATTCAATGCATATATTATCAATGTTAATGATGCTTAATGATCTTTTAAATCTTATAGAATATAATAAAACCAAATAAGTGCATGTGTTTTCTATATCCATAACATATAATAAGAAATTTAATTAAATTTCAATGGGAATTTTATTTATAAAAATTTCCGGTCATTACAATCTTCCCCTATTCAGAAATTTTGCCTTAAAAATTTTATTTTCCCACACTAAAATATATTAGGGTAAATATATTTCATCAATTCCTTCGGTTCCCACATTGCTTCTTCAAACTTTTGGTTTCTCCACAACACTTTGACCTGGTGCATTGTCTTATTTCGTAGAACTTTGTCTCTACAATCTAAGATCTTCACCGGCCGCTCCTCATATGGGAGATCATTCTCCAATGATACCACCTCTAAATTGAGTACATGTGAGGGTCCTAGTATGTACTTTCTTAATAGGGATACATGGAATACATTATGTACTTGATATAGGTTTGGTGGGAGTGCTATTCGACAATTCATCGCTCCAATACGATCAAGGATCTCAAAGGGACCAATGTATCTTGGACTAATATTTCTTTAATTACCAAATCTCATGAATTTATTCCATGGAGATATACAGAGGAATACCATGTTTATAAAAAATTCTTATTTAACTTAGTATTTGATGGTGCACATAGTCATGACCCAAATCTTACAACTCCTTCTTCATTAATATCGAACTCCAAGGATTTCTCTTTTCTTATAACTTCCATTTTTTTTCTAAATTACCACATCATCTATTTGAGAATACTTTAACCTCTCCATAAGGGACATTTGAAAAATAATTTGTGAAAGGATTAATTATGTTCCTTATTTTATGATTCCCATGTCCATATTTTCCAAATCTAGGATGATCAGATCCCTATCAATTATCATCAATGATAGAATTGTTGGATCCTTTATACTTTAAGAATATATCACTTTATTCACTATTCTAAGATGGTAATGAATTGAGTATTAATAGTCATTGATTAGATCTAACCATCCTTATTGGTGAATATTCATCTCTTTATATGTGAATATATAATTAAGGATTTTGTGATTTGTATATATTTCACACTTCTCCCCAAAGAGATAATGCCACCATATTTTCAAAGAAAAAATCACCGCATCAAACTCCAAATCATGCATTGGGTAGTTTTTTTCATGAAATTTAAACTGCCTTGAAGCATAGGCTATGGATTTTTCATTCTGTATTAACACACAACCCAATCCCTTCTTCAACGCATTTCTGAATACCATAAAAAGTTCTCCACTTATGGGTAGTGTGAGTATAAGAGTAGTGATAAGCCTCTTTTTCAACTCCTTAAATATCTCTTCACATTCATCATTCTAAGAAAAATTGGATCACTTTTGAGTTATCTTAGTTAGAGGGTTTTAAAATCATGAGAAATTTCTTATAAATCGATGATAGTACCTAGATAATCCATGGAAACTATAGATATCTATCATAGATGTTGGCCTCAGACATCTTTTAATTGGTTCTGTTTTTAAAGGGTCCAAAAATATCCCATTGATTATGATAATATCACCAAGAATGAGACTTATTTTAACCAGAACTCATATTTACTGTACTTTTTATAAATCTTCTCCTTTCACAAGGTATTTATCATAGTGCTCAGATGCTCCTCATGCCCATCCATGGTTTTAGAGAATATTAGAGTATCATTTATAAAGACTACTATAAATTTGTTGACGTAATCTTTAAATACTCTATGTATCAAATACATAAATATTTATGGAGAATTAGTGAGTCTAAATGGAATTACTATGAACACATAATGACCGCAACTTGTACAAAAAGCAGTCTTGGGGATATCCTCCTTCACCCTTATGTGATAACATCTTGACCGAAGATCCACCTTGGAGAAGTATTGTGATCCAAATAGCTAATTGAACATGTCATCAATATATGTCATATGATAATTGTTATTTATCATGATCTTGTTTAACTAACAATAATCAATGAAAAGATGCATTGACCTATACTTCTTCTTGATGAAGAGGACCGGTGCACCCAAGGTGAAGCACTTGGGCATATGAACCATTCCAAATTGTCCTATAGTTTTTTCTTCACATCCTCATGTTATACAACAACCATTCTATATGGAGTCTTGGATAATGGAAATGACCCAGGTATAATCTTTATTGAAAATTCAACCTCTCATATTGAAGGAAGACCAGTAAATTCCTCAAGAAACACAATAGTATATTCCCTCACAATGGGAATGTCTTCATAGATTATTCTTTCCTTAGAATCAAATATTTGAGATAGATATGATTTATCATAGGGAAATAATATCCATGCTTGAGATGTTGGTTATAAATAAGATTCATCTCCATCCTTGCAAAATTGGGGGTTGATTCACGATATGAAGAGTGATTTATTTATCACAAAAATTTATGTTAGCTCTATATAAGGAAAGTTAATCCATACCCAAAATTGCATAAAATTCCACCAAAGGGAGTATGACAAGGTTTATTGGGAAGTTTAGCCTACAAATTTTGATAGGGGATAAGTTATATACTTTGGATGTAATAATTTCCCCATTTTCCATTTTCACTGATAACTCTACTTCCATGCTTTGTGGTGGTGTTTGAATAGTTCTACTAAAATTTCATGATACAAAGGAATGCATAGAACTATAATAAAAAAAGCACATTCTCTATTCTTGAATGAATGACTAAAATACCTATCACCACTTCATTTTCAGGATCTACCTCAGTGGTTGTGATAAAAAATCCCACCCTTGATTCTATGAAGGCTGTTGGTTGTCTTAAAAACTCTTGGCTTAGTGAATTTGTTTGTAAAGTGACCTGGTTATTTATAGTTGAATCAATGAACAATGTACTAAGGGTTGATCGGAGAATTCCTCTCCTCAAATGAATTATTGAGTTTCTTCTATCAACAATTGTTAGTTAGGCGTCCTTTTTTCCCGCACCTAAATCATTTCCTCATCCCCCTCAGGCAATTTCCAGGGTGCTTCTTTCCATACCTTTGACAAGTGGGGTGCTGAAATTTATTGGCACCATTAGATTTCTCCATCGGACCACCAAAATTAAACACCATTTATTATTCTTATCCCTATGATACCCTTTAGATTCATCGATATCCATTTCGAATTTGAGGGAACATCAAACAATTTCTTCATAGCTATCAAATTCTTGGATTTCCAAGGCTTTTCATAGACTAGTTTTTATCCCACCAAAGAAGCAGTCAACCTTGAATTTGGGGGTAATGACAAAGCAGGAGGCATATCATGAAAGTATTGGGAATTTTTACTCCTATTACCTGATATATTTGTCTTATTTTTTCTTGAGTGAAAGGAAATACCTCTCTATTTTAAGTCGGATAGTTTAAGGAAAATATTTATCAAAAAATATTTTATGTAATTCCTTCCTCCCCATCGCTTCGATCTCTTCCTCAGGATTCATATTCTTTATAAATTTCCACCACTAACCAGCTTCTCCTTCCATAATATAAACAACCAGTAGAACCTTCTCTTTCTCAGAACATTGAAGTATGGATAAGATCTTATCAGTGGATTTGATCCATTATTCCACGATTAATGGATCAAATGATCCATTGAAAGTCAGAGGCCTTTGTCACATAAAGGTATCAAATGCATCTTGTTCTTTCTTAGGGGGATTTGGGTGCTCCTCCTAGTCTAGTTTTCTATTTAGAACCTGGGTCATCTGAGAGAGTATAATCACAAAGTTCTCAATTTCCACTCACATCGGGTTGGTCATCTAATTGGGGTAGTCATCACATTGCCTGCTGTATTGGTTGTTTAACCGATTCCTCCTATTTTCGGCCATTGGATAGAATAAAGGGAAAATTAGGTATAAGTATTTTAAAACTATTAAAAAAATAAATGGAAATACAATTACATTAAATATATAACTTATAAATTATATTTATTTATTTACTTATGAATTTATAGGCTTCAATCTATGTTATCCATGATCTATTTACTAACACATATTTTTATGGGATTTTTTTATTCCCTTAATAATGGTTCGTAATGAGATTATGAATTTATCAAATCATACCCTAGGAGTATCAAACTAGAAGTGTAGTAAGGCCTATTTTCGTGCACCGGTTCCCAGTCGAGTCTAGATTAACATGGTGTTTTTGAGTTTTACCCCTATGTATATATGTTTCATATCCACATCCACTTGTATTATCAAAATAGGGATATATTTTATTGATAATAAACTTACTCTATACTTACCAAAATATAGGGATTTTTTCTTATACTTAGTCTTATCCCAAACTCTTTATCTAGATTTTTCTAATTCTAATCCCAAAAATAACTAAAATCTTCCTTTGATACCAACTATAATAACCCTTATCTTTATTACATATTAATTCATGATTTATTACATAAGATTACACATAAGACATCCCCAGATATAAATATGTATAGTTTATTTGGGAATTAGGTATATTACATAACAACTTAAAACAATAAATACATCATCCTTTATTGAAAACTTCCTTAACATGCTCTTACTTAAATCTATATGAGATAACTTGGGGACATACATAAGAAAGGGGGGAGCTATAAAGACCAGTAAGGGAATAAAAATGGAATAGCATAAAGAAATTAATACATGTAAGACAATAGGAATATCAGTGGGGCATTAAAGGAGTGATATCATAAACATGAAAAATTATATATGATATAGCATGATAATCATAATGACAACATGGGAAATGTGGAAACAACTTAAAACACTGAATCATAAACATAGGTCAAGGATAACTGTCAAGACATCATGATGGAAAAAGTTCCATGATGTATTAGGTTCACTACCTAATACATTTCATAATGTCTCATGAGACTAAAATATTACATAATACATTGGAGTGCTATATAATTTTGGTCACACCCGTCACTTTCATTTCATTATCATGCTTAAGTGTGCCACATGGATTATACAACATGAATTCATTCATCATCATATTTTATTATATGATCAAGGAGTGTGAAATAAATACATTTAAGACCCTAATAAATAAGTATAAGTTCATAAAAGTGAACACCCTTGATAGGAAATGAGTATGAGTATTCACTACACAATTGTATGGTATGGAAAATCATGGTGAAATTTCAGCAGCATAACGACATTACTTAAAGATTCCTAAAAATGGATTGATAAGAGAGAAAGGGGTTTATAATCATTTAGACATCAAATGGACAGTAATAGGGATATGTAAATACATATCCCAATATAAGGAATTGGAAATATAATGCGTAAGATAATGAAGAAAATTGAATAAAGAGGGGAAATAAAAGAACCCTTACCTTGAGAGTGTGACTCCAAATGCTTGGGAGGAGATTCTTGAGAGTTTGAGGGAACCTTGGGAGGAATATAGAGAGGGGATATCAGAGTAAGTATGTTCTAAAAATATTTTGAGTGAAGAGAAATTAGATGTTGGGTGATTTTATAGGAAAATAGAGGAGAATTGTTTATTATTTCCCAAACTTAGGTTTTGGACTCTATATAATAAAATAACAAAAATAAAAAACCTTACCATGATTTTTACTGATGATTTTAGCCAAAGGAGAGTGGTTTTCATTATTTTATAAGTCCAAGATCCTAAATTAATAAAATAATACCCTTGCTGATGTGGAAGTGAGTCATACTCTTAAAGAATTGATTTTAAAACCTTAAAATATATTAATGGTTTTGGAGGATTCATAATGGATTTATAAAATTAAAAAAATTAAAAAAATTAAAAAATAACATTATTTTAAAGGCAAAAAATATGTTTGGTTGTGTATATCTATTATAGTATTTATTAAACCAATTTTGGGTCATTATGATGTCATAATACACACCATATATTTATACAGTATTTAATTTCTACTTGAAAATTTGACTGTCTTAGAAAATTATTAAAAATTAATCATTGGATAATTTTGATGTTCTAATTAAAAAAATAATATTCATTTTATTAAAATATTTTTCTAAATATGTGTATTTTAACTTTTCAAATAAGAATCTCCATTTATTCAGAAATTCAGGGTTTTTTACAATAATAGTTTTTGATCCCTTAAAAAAACATTTGACATCATAAAAATAATATGATCATTTATATTTAATAAATATTATTTAATAAAAATATTTTAATAAAATATTATATATTTCAAAAAACCATTAATTCATCAAAATAAACATCTTGATTGAAATTGAATACTATTTAAAAATACAATTTGTGTTTTATTTTATAAAAATCAAAATTATATATAAAGTAAGGATAAGAAGAAAATACAAACATTATTATATTAAAAATACAATATATATATTCATATTATTATGGTATTGATAAATATACCTTTAATACACCAGAATACTTCCTAAGGGTAAGGTACGTGATGGTGAGACTTTAATGGGGTGGTTTGGTGCACATGGTTTGGGCCATGATCTAGATGAGTTTGAACTTCTCTCATAAACAGTTTAACTCATGCTTAAGTTGTTGGATCTAAGTTTGGGATTGGTCAAGTGAAAAACCTAGTGATTCTATCTTCCTTGAAAGCTCCAATAAATGGTATTTTTATGGTATGATCCTATTGGTTGAGACCATTACTTCCTTTTTCTATATCAAATGGATTTGTTAAAAACCTATATTATACTAATCATGTGATCACTATTAAACAACTATATTATCAATGGTAATGATGCATAATGATATTTTAAATCTAATAGAATATAATAAAACCAAAGAAGTGAATGTGTTTTCTATATCCATAACATACAATAAGTCATTTAATTAAATTGTAAGGGGAATTTTATTTGCAAACATTTTAGGTCGTTGCACCCCCAACATTAACAACCATTGCATTTGTAACTCTAACCCTATAGTTCCTAAGATCATCAATTGTTAGAATCCCACCGACCTCCCTTACATATTGTAAAAAATTTTCTCTGACTACCACTTTAATTATACAATGCTTTGCCCCCTTATTTTGCGATTGTATATAGGGTGTGGCCTAGTATCACGTTATAACACGCGTCACAGACTTTTAGCAAAACCCCATTAGAAACAAACATTTACCTCAAACCAGGATCAATCAT